>JAZKJV010006098.1:600000-829415 GCA_037367405.1 Ottelia alismoides
GCTTGACTGAATTTGTAGGTTTGATATATACTTTTGGAAATTATATGATCAAGACCTAGGCATGATATATGCTTTTGGAAAGTATATGATCGATACTGAATCCCAATGGTTAAATGAGAAACTTATTGATAAAACCATGAAGTAGACAGTGTAAAATTGATCTAATACTTCGGGTTTATTCTGAGTCTTCCAGTATGCATGATGTACATGTATTGGGAATACATGAGGGTGATGTGATCATAAACGATTGTATAACCATGACGCTTCCATTCCTAGGAAGTGATGAAATGGGTCTGGATTTTAGTGACTCCTCTCAGTAGAGAAGTAATCTGATCTTGGTCTAAATGTTGGACATTGATCTGAATGTGATTCAGATGTAATGAGAAGATTAGATTTGTGGTCTTGATTTAATCAAGCATCTGTGTGAGGCCAAGATCTAGATTAGAGACATTATCTCAATATCCATGTCACTATACATGGAACAATACAATCGCCCAGTCCTTGTCTCCAAGTATCCGCGGAGAAAGCGCATTATCATTGAATGAGTTCAGGATAATTTCATCGTTGATATAAGTATTCGAGAATTGAGAAAATGGATAATTAATGTGATTTATTAATCATGAATAATATCAATTTGATTCATATTATAAGGAGAGTTATATTAGATAATTAAATGTGATTTAATTATCAAATATGTAAATAATCTGAATATGATTCACATTATTTGGGCACATGAGAATAGAGATCTAAGATGATTAAATATGATTTAATTATAATGGATATCAATAATGTGGATAGCAATATACATGTTAATCATATATATTATAAATGTGATTTATAATATATAAGAGAGAGCTATTTGTAATTTACATTTATTAAATTAAATGTTGATGTGAATTGGATTCACATTGGACATTGAATTGAAAATGTAATTTACAATTTATTTTTGGATGTCAATGTGATTCACAATTTTCCAATGGCAAGAATGCAATATTCACAAAATAATTACGCATTTTTTTGTAGAATAATTTACAACAAGTGTTGTTGTAAATCTTGGAGATTTCCATGGAATAATGTAATCTTATGAGATATCATGAGATTACATGAGATTGCCACCAAATCCCATATTATGGAAGGAGGCAATCTTCATTCCATAATCTCCATGCTTGATTGATTTAATGTGGGATTAAGTCATATTGATTTATCAATATATATTTAATATAAATTAAATTAATTGTTGTTGGTTTTTTACCAACAAAATCTTGGCCATTAAAAGAAACACAAATCAATGTAAGACATTGGATTTGTGTTGTCCATGGATTGATATCCATGGATCCCAAAATATTATAAAAGGAGAGGCACCCCTTGCTCTTCTTGGTTACAACAACACAATGAGAAACACAACTCTCTCTCTCTCTCTCTCGTTCTCTCTATATGCACTCTCTCTTATATGGTCATTCACCGTGGATGCCCTAGAGAGATTCTCCATCGCAGTAGCGTCATCATTATGCTACCCGATCGTTTACTTGTGGATCTCTGTCTGCTTCAGTGCATCTCGCTCATGAAGAAGACATCGTATCTCGTGGGATAAGATCAGGAGATCCGTTGCTTGCACCATGGATTGTGAGGAGCACGTGTTTCATCAACACTCTTGCAAGCGTCTCCTCCGTCGGATCGGACTTGAGACATGAGGTCTCCTCATTTAGAGACTCGATCACAACCACGCTTCAAGAGGTAATCCTATTACTTGTTTGTGATTTAGACAAAATGATCTAAGAAGTGTTCTTGGATCATGTGGTTTCGTCACATGAAAAATTTTAATTTCCGCTGCATTGAGCAACTAGTGCGACTAGTCGCTCCCAATCGCATACGATGAGATACTCACTCTTATGTGATGCGCTTAAGGATCTTACCACATCCTTCAAGTGGTATTAGAGCCTCAGATCAAAGATTTTGCATGCGATCCATGATCCGAGGACGACTTGGGTCCATTATGGTTCGTGAAAGTTTTCTTGCATTTCAATTTCGCATCTATGTTTAGAGAATATTTTCGGCCCTTTTTAAATTGTTTAAACACGAAAAAAATAAACTGATTTTGTTCCCCATTAAATAAGGAAACTGTAGGATCTAAGTTTGCGTTATTTCGATTCCATTTACTCAATTTATGCTCATTTTAGTGAACATGTATCCATAGTTTTGGGGACAGCAGATCTTAATGTAATTAAAGAGTTAATTGTGGTTTTCAAATATCTTGAAATGCATTCAAATCACTTAATTTCTGTTGTAAATCAAATTAGCAAAGATTAGAAACTTATTTTGCTTAATTGGATTTAAATTGATTGAGATATGGTAATTTTAGTGAGGGCCACTGCTGGAAATTACTTTCCAAATCAAGAACTTAGTGATTGTCATTTAAGAAATTAGTGAAATTAAATGGTTTAATTTCCTGGAATAATTATGTATAAATATTTGTGAAATATTTTAAGATAATTATTTCCTTAAATAACATTATCATAACCAATAATTGATTGGATTTGATCTAGATCACAAATTAGTTACATGATCTACATTCCAACAAACATGTTGCTTGAATAGGATTTGGGATTTGATTAGCAAATCTCATTATAATGGTAATCAAAATATTTTGATTATTATTATATGGTATAATTTTGGTTGAAAAACCGTTGATCATCTCAAGTACAAAGTGATCTGTTTTGCATTATCCTTTCCCGAGGCGGATATGGTGTCTAATCGAGGAGCGTTGGGGTAGCAGGTTGCATGGTGTGCGGTCTGTCCCACTCCCGTCAGTACTGACGATGATAGCGGGAAGGGCTGGTATAATGCTTAAAAAATCATGATGTATTTCTAATTATTAATATTCAAAATAAAACGTATTTGAGATAATAACATAATTCAAGTAACAATAAAGATTGTTTGTTGGATATTAATTGGATCATTAATTTAATATGATTAGATTAATTTGAATCCAATTAAAATTAAAACACTCTATTATGAATAGAGTTGTTATTTCCCTTGGAAGAATTGATCATAATGAATGTGATTCATAATGATTAATTAAAATTTGAATATGGTATCGAGGATCACATAAGTGACACCCATGGTCTCTCGTCAAGGCGAAGGGTTCTGTCGCCAGGGATTGTATGTAGGAGACGCCTGTCCGAAGTGACAGCTCCTGTATGCAAGCGCATCTGGATCGAGCTTTTTTCTTCTCGAAAGAGTAAGGCCATATGTGTAGTGACCCCAATATCAGGTCCTCATATTATTGGGACGATATTGGATTGCGTATAACGAGTTCTAATCCTGACGGTTGGTTCAATTAACAATGGGTCAACATCACCTTAGGGGTGGTGGTCCCAGGTGTTAAAGACTAAATTGGGAAATGCAAGTTAGACTTGCAATGTGGAATGTGTTCCCACTTCTTTTTATCTGAGTCACAGGTTCTCAAATTATTGGGATGTGACAAAGATAAGGAAGGAGATCCCAGATTTTGCTTGAGATATAATGGTAAGTATATCTCTTACATTGAAAGTGATTAAGGGAATGAACTTTCATTGTTTAAGAGGTAAGACAACTTTAATATAAAAACTCCTGAATCAAAGTAAAATAAGTATATAAAATATATACACTTATGCAAATTTCTCATTTCAGGTAATCCTTAAATAAACCCACTCAACACTATACTCAATAATAACCAGTAAATTGTTATGGATTGGATCCATGATCAAGATGTTGTAATTGCAGTTGGAAACATATTTTATGTGGTTGCAATGTGCAAGTTTTCTAATAATAATGAGGAATGAATAGAGATGATTTAACAAAAATCAGAGTTCATTTGTAAAAACTAGATTTTGGGACCTAATCACAGCTGGGTTTTTGGGCTATGTACTTTATCTAAACACACTAATTATAATTTTAATGATTTATAATTTTAATTATTTTCATGATATTTTATTTTAACCATGATTTATTTCAGAATTTTAGAGCTTATTTATTATTTTAAATAAATAAAAACCCCTAATTTATAGATGAAATTAAACTACATAATTTATACCCATATTTATTAATCTATTTAAATTAATTTATTAAAATCCATAAAAATTCACAAACACTCTATTTATTATTCTAATAATTAATCAAATATAAAAATTATATAATATTTAGTAATTTATTAAGTTAAAAATCAAATACTTACTTATCAAGTATTATTTATACCTATTTTTAAATATTATATTTATATTCCATTAATATTTATTATTTATAAAAACTAATTATTCCATAATTTAGATAAATTAGTTATTTATATTTTTCTTTTTCATACCTATTTAAAATAATATCATTTACTATTAAATACTTAATTTATACTATATTTATTCCATCTGGCCAACAAGGTGCTGACACATGTCAGCACATGGTGCTTCTTCCCCATCAAGAAGTTCTTAGCTTCTATTCTAACCTCCCCACTTCACCCATTTATTTCCATCATCTTCTTCATACAAAATCTGATCTCAACCCTTCATTACCCTCTCCTAACTACCACCATACATGCCTACCCTTAGATTAGCACCTAATTCCGCATAATCTCTCTATAAAACCCTCTAAACCTTGCCATTAACAAACTAACTTTTCCTAACTTTCAAGTTCCAGAACTATCTGGTCGCCAACCCTATTTCTCTACCTAATTCTTCCTCACTCCTGTCATGGCAGGGCTTAGTCAAGCACTCACGTGGAGGATCGATCAACGGAGGAGACGTTCCAAGGCCAGAACACTGCCTTGCATAGCTCTGGGAAAGTCGCCTCGTCGAGCAGTGACCAAGATGATCTGATATCATCTCTTCCCAGGTACTTCCTCCACCTTTTACCCTTTTAGTTTCTTGATCTCCGTGCCATAATGAGAGTAGTTAATCACATAATTTTAGAGTTAGATCACCTATATCCCATTACACTCAGCAATTCACTCTGTATTCACTCAAGATCGCCCTCAAATTCCTTCCATTGTCACTGATATATCATTATTCTGGAAGCCTTATTTGAACTGCAAAACCCCCTAATTTCTTGATCATTTCATCATGAATCTAAGATCAAATCTTTCACTTACACGTCTATCTCTTCTCTAGAGAAACAAACAACCTATTAGAGCTTCTTCTTCAATCAAGAGAGCAACAACTTCAGCCACAGGGGTTTCAAACTTGAGGAAGCATACACGCACAAGAGACTATCTTCTTTGAAGCTTTCCAACCATCTCTATCATCCTCGTTGCCATCTCACCTGTAGGCAAGTTCGAGGGGTGAAGGAGTCACCCCTCAGGACCTGCAGAAGGTCAGAGCAAGCTCTCGATCACTGGAGATAAATCGGAGAAGACATTAACTCCATTGCATGCATCTGAAAGAGGGAAGAATAGCAAGAACTCGGATGCTACAAGTGGTTCACACATGGCGGCAACAAACAACCCAGATCTGTGCATGCTTTCTGATCCAGGATGTTAGCTCGAAGGGGTAGAACAATTGCGTTAAGAGCCCACGCAGTTCCAAAGATTCGTCCATGCCTTTAGAGTTTCCAGAAATAAAATCTAGGTCCCCACGTAGGGACCTAAACGCAACACATTTTATTTTATTTTCAGTTTATTCCCTGAATAAGGACCAGATTGCAGAACTCTTATTTTCTTTTCTTGCAGTTATACCTATTTATTGTTTAGACCATTTGGACCTATTTTTGATATAATTTTTCATCGATTTTTCTAGTGTAGTTACACAACTACCCTAGTGAGGTTCTTTATTTTCATTTTAATTTTTCCTCGCATATTTTTCTCATTTTTGAATTTTATAAGGTTGCATTTGTTTGAGTGTTTTCTTGCCTTTTCAAGAAGAAATAAAAATCGCGAAATATTTCTCCTCTTCTCAAAAGCCATGATATTTCTATTCTGCCCCCTCGAGTTCGACTCAGGCACACTTGCCTAGATAAATAAAAAGTGAACTATAAAATAGGAGAGAAATTGCTTTATTCACTTCACTTTCTCTCTATCCTATTTTATTGGAATTTTGTTTGATTCAATTGAATCCATCTTTGTACTTCTCTACATCGACAACCGTTTATTAATCGTGGGTCAAATTCGATTATCAGCTGTGTAACGCCCCCGCTACATTTCAGAGATGTATGTTAGCCATATTTGTAGACATGGTGGGCAGTTTCCTTGAGGTTTTCTTGGATGATTTTTTGGTCTATGGAGATTCATTTAATTATTGTTTGGACTATCTAAATCAAATTCTGAGGAGGTGCTATGAAGTGAACCTCATTCTCTTGTGGGAGAAGAGTAATTTCATGGTGACCAAAAGGATTGTTCTGTGTCACGTTGTATTAAAATATGGGATGGAAGTGGACCCATCCATGGTGGCAATAATTTCTAAACTTGAACCACAACCAATCTGAAACAGGTCAGTCATTTTTGGGGCATATCGTTTTCTACCGACGATTTATCAAAGACTTCGGTAAGCTCACCTGACCATTGACAGAATTGCTAGTTAAGGAGACTAATTTAATTGTGGATGATCGTGTTCTCCAAGCCTCTAATCAGTTGAAAGACATGATCACATATTCTCCGATCTAACATCAATCTAATTGGTCTCTACCATTTTGAGATCATGACAGACGCATTTGTTTTTGTAGTTGGTGTTGTTTTAGGATAAAAACGAGATGGGTGACATTTTCTATTCATTAAGCTAATCGAATACTATATGAAGCTCAAAAAATTTATATTCTAATAGAGGTAGAGTTGTTATCCATTGTGTTTTTCTTGGAAAAATTTAGATCACATATCATCGGGTTAAGAGCAATTATTTACACTGACCACTATGCCGTCAAGTACCTTCAGAGCAAGAAAGATGCCACGCCTCCTATGATCCATTGGATCCTTCTACTACAAGAATGCACTTGAAAATTCATGATAAACAAGGCGTCAAAAATGTGGCGACAGACCATCTTTTCAGAATAGTCAATTCAGGCCTCCGGAGCATAATTCAATTCCAATCACAGAAACTTTCCCTGATGAGGTAGTCCTATCTATATCCTCTCTCCCTTGGTTTGCCAACATTGTGAATTATCTCGTCTCCAAGAAGACTCTGTCAGACTGGTCGAAGATTAAACGAGACAAATTCTTGGCAAACATTCATTTCTACTAGTGGGAAGAACCACATCTATTTCAAGAGGGTGCAAACTGCATCTGGAGGAGGTATATACCTCATGAGGAGATTATGGGTGTCTTAGATCACTACCACAATCTCGAAGCTGGTGGAAACCATTTTGAAAAGAGGAGAGTGGCAAAAGTGCCTCAATGTGGCCTTTGGTGGCCAACTTTATTTAAGGATGTAGAAGATTACGTGAAGAAATGTATTGACTGTAAGATAATGATCGGGAATATCAACATGCGCAACACAATGCCCCTGAAGTACATTTAGATATCCGACGTCTTTGACGCCCGGGGGATTGACTTCATGGGCCCATTCCCTAACAGTCAGAGTCTTGAGTACATCATGCTCGTCGTTTATTACATCAATAGATGGATGGAGGCAATCCCCACCCGAACGGCAGACAGCCGCATAATCTGTCACTTCTTGAAAGATAACATCATCTTGCAATTCAGAATCTCCAAGATTCCCATTTCTGATGGGGATCCATTTTATTAACAAGAAGATCAGGAAGTTGACTAAAGAATATGGAATCGAACATTGTGTTACAGCGACATACCACCCGCAGTCCAATGGTTTGGTTGAATATTCTAACAGGGAGATTAAAATCATACTCTAGAAGCTTGTACGTCTGAATCGTAAGAATTGGTCATAACTGCTTGATTCAGTTCTTTAGGCTTATCGTACGACATACAAGTCTCCACTCAAGATGTCAATGCATTGCTGCCTGCTTATGGAATTAATTGATAAATCCTTGTGTTCATTGAACATGTGCAACCTTGATTCCGAGTGAGGAGGAAAGAACAAAAAAGTTGATTTGAACAGATTGCTTGAGTTTGAGACTATGCATATGATAACAACCTTATATAGTCAATAAATGGAATGATAGATACATCTGTAGAAAGACTTTTGAACTTAGACAGAATGTGTGTTATTTGATGCGAGGTTAAAAATCTTTGTGGACATACAGAAAAGCAAATGGACTGAACCACTTATTGTGAAGATTGTGCATAACATCAAAAGTCTGCTCATATCAGAATTGTCATCTGATGCATAACCTTTTGTAGTCAACGGACACTTGCTGAAGCCATATTTAGAGCATGACACATTCATATCCGCTTTCGATTCTATCGAGGTAGTATTTCAATATGAGTTCACAAAGGCAAATGGATCAAAGATCTGAGAAGAAAAACCACAAAAAGAAGGAGCAAGTCCTTTGCTATGAAGGACTTGGGGTATGCAAGTCAGATACTGGGCATGAAGATCACTCGAGTCAGGAAAGTAAGGAAATTTCAGCTTTCACAAGAAAAATACATTGAGAAGATACTTCAAAGATTTCATATGGAGAAGGCAAAGCCAGCTAGCACCCTTCTTGGAACGCATTTCAAGTTACGTTCCAAAGATAGCCCACAAACAGTGTAGAGAAGAAAGATATGGAAAGAGTTCCTTATGCATCAGTCACATGTAGTCTCATGCATGCCATGGTTTGTACAAGGCTAGATATTTCTCATGTAGTTGGAGTTGTTAGTAGGTTCATCCCAAATCCAAGAAAACAACATTGTGAAGCAGTTAAATGGATCTTGAGATGTCATCGAGGTACTAGCAGTTACTCTCTTTGGTTTGGAGCAGAGAAGCATATTATTCTTGGATATACAGATTCAGACATGGCAGGTGACATCGATGGGAGAAGATCCATATCAGTTTACATGATGTCCTTTGCAAGTGGTGCAGTTTCTTGGCGATCTCGTCTCCAGAAATGTTGTTGCTTTATCCACTACAGAGGCCGAGTTCATTGCAACTACAGATGCATGCAAGTAGTTGTGGTGGATGAAGAAGTTCATGCAAGAACTTTATTTTCATCAAGACAAGCGCGTGCTTTATTGTGACAGTCAGATTCTTATTCACTTTGGCAAGAATTGTACATTCCATGCAAGATCGAAGAACATTGATGTCAGATATCATTGGATACGTAATGTGTTAGAATCGAAGCAGCTTGTACTTGATAAGATCCACATACATGATAACGGTGTTGATATGATGACAAAGACTTTGCTGCTTGGAAATTTGAGAGATGTTGCTCCCTCGCAGGTTTGGAGCAGTTCCCACATCGTCGGTGAAGGGGAGATTTATTGGATGAGTTCCTCCTTGTGGGAACCTAATCCATATATTATAAATATTGATAGTCCTATTTGGGAAATGAAAAGTCAATTACTAATTGAAGGAGGAGATCTACCTTTTAGGATTACGAGTCATCTTTTTCTAATCCTATTAGAAGTAAGAATTCATATTTTCTTCTTTACTCATCTCCATGGAGTATGAATAAGGGATATGGAGTGCATACCAGGATCATCCTAACACAAGATCTCCTAGCACAAGAAAGAAATATGAGGAATAGGAAGAAGAAAGAAGGTTTGTATTTGACGTGAAAATTGAAGGGAGTAACCTTTGGATCAGTTCTTCTTCAGCATTCTTCCCTACAGTTTGGCAACTGATTCATCATTTTTGTGATATTTTTTCTCTCTATTATTCTCCATTATTTGGTGATTTGTAGCACCATATAGAGTGTCAGCATTCTGTAAGTCCCTCACGAGAGATTATTTCGGTTACAGTGCTTGTTTTTAGTTTGCGATCAACCCCGTGATTTTTTCCCTTACATTAAGGGTTTTCCACGTTAAAATTTCTCCATTCATTTGTAGTTGATTTTTTGTGATTGAAATGTTATTCCATAGTTATTGATATACTGTACAGGATCCACTTATCAACTTTGATAATTTTTCTACAATTAAATCTATACGAAGAATCTGTTCTCAACGGATGATGCCTTCTTTTCAATGAACAAAGGACGGAATGACACAAAAAGAGATAGTAGAGGAATGGATTATGCAAGACCCTCACAAGTGCAAAAATATTCCAACCAAAATGGACCTATGATTGACGGTTATTGCTATTTGGGGAATGGGGGGCCTCGACAAGACCTCCCCCTGTCCATGAGATCTTTTACCAGAACTCAGCACTCAGATAGCAGTTTGATTGTTTCGAATGGGTAAGTGTTAGTAAAACTTACAAGATGGTGGATTTGTTACAAAGTATGCTGAGTGGACTTGTTACGGAGTATGTTGAAGGAGCTCGAAGAATGTGGTAATAGAAGGAGAGATATTTGAAGAAAACAAGGTAGAACCTAAGTAATGGTTATGCCATGAGTGAAAACCAACAAATTTGCAGGATCTATCAAATACTCCATCAAAAGAGGTACTTGGTATTTTTTGATGATATATGGAATGATAATTTCTGGACTGAAATCAAGCACGTATTTCGCAGATATCACGAGTTGTAGCAGGATTCTAGTGACTACAAGAGATGAGAAAGTCGCTTTGTCATTAGCGGTAAAAGATCGAGTCATGATGCTTGCACCTCTAGAAAAAGAAAGGCATGGCGACTCTTCTGTGTGAAAACCTTCTGGCAAGAAGTCCACGTGACTTCGAAGATTGGGCTCGATGAATTGTGGGAAAATGTGTGGGACTACCTTTGGCGATAGTGGTTGCAGCAGGGATGATGTCTACTAAAGATAGAGATGCATCAACATGGGAGAATTCATGCAAAACAATAAGCTTGGAGCTGGCCTTGAACCCGAGCTTAACATCTTAATGCATAGCTACTATGACTTGCCACCACGATTAAAGCAGTGTTTCTTATATTGTAGCATTTTCCCATAAGATTACATAATCTTTAAAAGTAATCTGATTAGATTGTGGATAGCAGAAGGATTCATAGAAGAAAAGAATTTTACGGCATTGGAAGAAGTTGTAGTGTTATCTCAGGAAACTCATTGAACGAAGTATGATCCAGATGGTGATTTGCGTAGGCTCGGGAGAGGTGGATGGCTGCAGAATTCATGATATTTTCAGAATGATAATTCTAGAACAATCTAGTGAGCAAAAGTTATTTGTAACTCTTGATGAGGAGCGAAATGTACCGTCTTTCAATTCACACAAACGTGCAAGAGATCGATCTCCCCTCCTTACGCTCTCTGTCTTGTTTTAATTTGGCGAGTAAGTTGTCATTATTTAGCTGTAAATTACTAAAGGTTTTGCATTTAGAAAACTGTGCAATCACGAATGTCCCTGAGGGAGTTTGACTTGTTCAATCTGCGGTATCTCGGCTTGGAAAGTAGTAAAATTGAAGTAGATGTATTTCCAGAAAGGATAGAGAGGCTTCAACACCTCCAAACATGAAATCTTCTCCGAACCAACGTGAAACAGCTACTAGGAAATGTAGTCAAGTTACCGGAACTGCATCACTTGCTTTTAAGAGATAATGCTGATCGAGCTTTTCGAGTCCCTGCTGGAATATGGAAGTTAAAGAATATCCAAAACATGGCAACTGTCGAGGCTACTGAAGACTTGGTTGAGCACATCGGGCAATTGACAAACATGGAGAAGCTCTTCAAAGCTCATTGAAGAAACTGCAGCTCCTCAAAAGATTGCAGGTTGATGTGCATGACGGGGAGCTGATTGATCTGGTGTATCTAGATTCTCGCTCCTTATCTCCATACATTTTTGGTGGAAGGTCAACTGGCACGTATTCCTATGTGGTTTACGTCTTTCAGCAACCAATCTGCTTTGTCTCTTGTTTATTCAAGGATGCAAGAAGACAACCCTCCTAAGTATCTGAGGCCACTTCAACGCCAGGCGAGACTTTGTGTTGTGGAATGCATGTGACGGTCCATGTCTGTCCCTCCCTGCAAATCGCTTCCCCAGTCTCAACACACTGTTTATATGGAGGTTTCCTAATTTGACATCAATCTTAGTTGGTAAAAGTGCAATGTCAGTTCTTTGCAAGCTGTATATATACAGTTGTCTGTCATTGGCAAAGCCCCTGAATGCCTCGAGTTAAAAATCTGGTGAAGTTAGGGGAACTGCACTTGGGAGATTTGACAGCGGAAGTGGTACAAGATTTTCAAGAGATTTGTAGCTATTGCAGCCATGTGAAGCTGTATCTTTACGAATGAAGCGGAGGGATCACAGATCGCAGTGGCCACCGCCAAACACAAATTGCGATCCCTCGAGATTCTTGAGATGTATTTCACATTTTATTCTATCTTAGGGCAAAAATCATCTTATACGTTATGTGAACCCTTTCACAAAGTTCGTGAAACCCCGTCTATTTTTATTCGGAAAGTACATCCGTCTTATTTTATCATGTTTAATATGCTAAACTTGATTTGGAATAAAAGTAGGGAACGTATGTAATGCTCAAAAATGGCGTTAAATGTTTGTTAAACTATATATTTTTCATGTTCTCTATTTTTTAATTTTTTTTCATGTATGAGTAAACAATTTGCTACAACCTAATCTTCAAAGGTATCCTAACGAGTTTAAGGTTGTCCAAGATGGCACAAGCCCACCGACACTGTGGTAGATAGGCTGCTGAACAACTAGATTGTCGTCTTATTCCTACGTCACAATTATTAAGAGTAAATACAAACAAAATCATTGAACTATGCACGCAAATTCAAAGACATAGCCAACTTCAAACCGTAGCAAAGTGATGTCCAATATTTAAGATTTGTTTCAATACGATATTGAAATAACTAAGTTGATCATTTTATCATTCTAAGTTTCTAACCTTAAGTCATGATAGCTTGAAACCAAATTGAAAAAAATTTTAAAAAGGAATTTTTACACTTATAACCCTGCATACTTAAAATATTACGCAATAACCCTCCATAATTGCAAATTACACCCAGAAGCCCAAATAGTGCTTAACTCATAACCCATAACCCACCTTCTGCAAATGCATACATGGTTATAGGTGTAAAAGTCTATGAGAGTTAAGCACTACTCAAGGTTCTTAATGCAATCCGTGATTATGAAGGGTTATGTACATAATATTGAAAGTGTACATAATTTTGGGTGTACCCATTTTAAAATCAGTTACCACATTGTATTTTTTAAAGTTCATGTACGACGTTGAATTGGGCATAATAATTGAGGGACTTTTGTGTAATTTATCCTTTTTTAACATAATTGATAGTTGAGTATGATGGTGATATCTCCCAAGTATGGTTACTGATATGAATTCCATTACTTGTCATTTCTCGAATTCATATCGCTAAAATTATCTTCAGACCGTGGAATCATAGATTTTTCTACTTGTACATTATAAAAGTATAGTGAAGAAGCATCATAATGTAATCGTTTAGCCAATGATATTTGGAGCCCAAGGGCATATATTGAGAATCATTAAGAGGCACGCTTAAATTTGCTTTTTTTTAAGAGCCAAACCATCAATAACATAATATAAAATGAGAATCATCAATAACATTATGGATATCTTTGAGAAATATACTTGAATATTTATAGAGTTACAATAATATAGGGATAAAATTATATATCTTGAATTTGTTATTTTCAATATTAGTATATATAACCTAAAAAAATAAAAATGATATCGGTATTGTCTATATAAAATAATTGAAAAAATTAAAACAATATCAGTAATTATCTATACAAACAACATACAACTAATACTTGCTTCCATTTGTATATCAAAAAAGGAAAAATGATATTCGTATTTATACATCTTTCAATAAAAATGAAAATGTATCAGACATATTCAAATTATCCGATCCCCTTATTAATAAAATAAAAGCTATATTCGTATTGTTTCGGTGTAAAAATAAGTAAAACTTATATTATTTAATATATCCATATTCGTTAAAGAAATAAACATTCCTTCCCCTCATAATAAAGAGAAAAGTGGAGGCGTTGATGCCTTATTTTTTCTTATGTTTTTATTTTTAAAAAAAATCCACTGTGTATTTTCATCACCATATCCTTTTATTATGTCATTCCAATTTTGTCAGAACAGAGACACTTATGCCCTCCACCAGAACAATTTGATTATAGTAATTCTAAGACTGTTAAAATCATTCTTCTAAATAGAGGGCATAGGAGTCTTTGTTTCTAACAAAATTGTAATGACATTTTAGAGGGATATAATGATGAAAATATTTGGTGGAATTTTTTAAAAAGTAAAAAATTAGGAGAAAAATGTGGTCGAGGCAAATCTATTTTTCTCCAAAATAATATCGCATATCAATATCCACCTAAAAATGGATATGATAGTGTGCATATAAAAATTAGCCTATCTTATTATTATGATAGGAGATAACAAGCATAAAGAAATATGCAAAAATATTTATCCGTATTTAAAAATTTACATGTATAAAGCTAAATGTATCCACATGTACAAATCTAAATTCAAAATGATAATTATGTATCGTAATTTTGAGATTAAGAACTAATTAACTTCTATTATGATTATAAATCAATGTATCAAGTAAAAGGATACCTTTAAATATAGCAATTTTCATATTATAAATGCGAGTGTTATTTATATCAATGATTTTTGAGATAGGGTAGGGATTCGAAATAGTGGGATACAAGTACCCATAAAATCGGCACTTAAGGTGCCGACTTATACTTAAATTTTAAATTTTTTATTTTAATATCCATTTATTTAATTAAAAAAAATTAGTAATTATTAAAAAAAGTCCACCACCCACTCTTTAATTTCTGTTTCATACAATTTTAACTTTGGCAGATTTGACTAATCCCGCTTATATCCTCAATCCCCTCCCATTATCCCCTTGAAAAAATCCTTTTTCCTCCACCGCCTTCCATATCCTTTTTCCTCCACCATCGCCATCCATCTCTTCCATCTCTCTCCCACCCATATGGTTTTTTGCCATCTCTTCCCTCAAGGCCCGCCTCACTGACGACACTTTCGCCTTATCTCGGGTGCCCATCATCGACCCACCAGAGAAGTAAGATGCCCTAATTGATCGCCACCATCTAAGTCGTTCGCATCGAATCTCGACCGTCTTTAAGCACTTCAAGGAGAGGGTGTTGGATGGGTTCTCCTCCTTGTGGGAATCTAATCCATATATATAGGACATTGGTGGTCCTATTTGGAAAAGGAAAAATCAATTATTGATTGGAGAAGGAGATAAATTACCTTTTAGGATTAGGAGTTATCTTTTCCTAATCCTATTAGAAGTAGGAGTCTAGGTTTCCTTATTTGCTCATCTCCATAGAGTACAGATAGGGGGTATGGAGTGCATAATAGGATCATCCCAACACAAACTCTCCTAGCACAATAAAGAAATAAGAGAGAGGAAGAAGAAACAAAGTGTGTGGTTGTTGCGGAGTTTGGAGGGAGTAACCTTTGGAGCAGTTCTTCTCCAGCATTCTTCCTTACAGTTTGACGATGGATTTACCATTGGGTGATATCTGTCCTCTCTATTATTCTCCACTGTTTGGTGATTTGTAGCACCGTATTGAGGGTCGGTCTTTTGTAAGCCCCTCACGAGAGATTTCTTCGATTATAGTGTTTGGTTTTGGGTTATGATCAACCCCGTGATTTTCTCCTCACATTAAGGGTTTTCCCCATTAAAAAATCCGTGTGCATCTGTGGTTGATTTTTCTGTGGTTGAGATACTTTCTCGTAGTTGATATATCATGCAGGATCCGCCTATCGACTTTGGTCATTTTTCTGCAATTCAATTTATATGGAGAATCTGTTCCCAACAATTGGTATCAGAGCAAGGTTCGATGGTGGATTACAAGATGGAATTTAGTTCGAGCAGAATGATTAGTCTTAATAGGACTAATTACAATTGATGGAAGAACAAGATGACGGGTCTTTTATATGTGAAGGCTATGCACCTTCCGATGTTCTCCACGCAAAAGCTTGAAGTCAAAATAGAAGAGAAATGGGAGTTTGAACACGAGCAGGTTTGTAGCTTCATAAGATAGTTTATTGATGAGAATGTCTACAAACATATCCAAGATGAAAATCACACTAGAAGCTTGTGGTTGAAGTTGCAAAACCTTTACGCCTCCAAGACGGGAAGTAACAAAATGTTTCTTCTCAAGAGACTAGTGAACTTGAGGTTCAAGGAAGGCAGCTTTGTACTAGATTTTTTAAATGAGTTCCTTGGAATTATTGGCTAGTTGATGAGCAAGGGGATAAAATTTGAAGATGAGACGTTGGGATTGTTACTGCTTGGTACTCTACCAGATTTATGAGAGACTTTCAGAGTCTCACTTACGAATTCTGCAGTCAATGGGGTCATTTCTTTGGAGACGGTCAAGTATGGCATTCCCAATGAGAAGATGCGAAGGAAAACCCAAGGAAGCTCTTCACATTCAAAGGGTCTTGTCACAAAGAACAGGAGGAGGAGTCGGACCGAGACTGATAAAGGTAGAGATAATGGCAGAAGCAAGTCCAGATCCAGATATCAGAATATGGAGTGTCACTATTGCAAGAAGAAAGGGCACATCAAGAAGTATTGCTTCCCGTTCAAGAGAGATAACAAGAATGGTGGCGATAAGCAAGATAAAAAGAATGAACAAGTTGTTGCAGCTACACATCATGAGCTCCTCATTGTCTGCGATGAAAAGATGGTAATTGTCGCACAGGATGGTACTTCTTGGCTTGTTGATAGTAGATCTGCTCTACATGTCACATCTCATAGAGAGTTTCTCTCTTTATATACAGCTGATGATTTTGACACGTTGAAGATGGGAAATGGTTCTTTGTCTCATGTTATTGGCATTGGAAATATTACGTTGAAGAATGCCAATGGAGTTGTGTTTATTCTCAAAGATATGAGGTATGCATCAGACATGCATTTAAATCTCATTTATGTAGGAAAGCTTGATGATGAAGGATACATTAACACTTTTGTTGGCGGTCAATGGCAACTTACTCGAGGATCCTTAGTTGGTGCCCCTACCAAGAAGTATAGCAATAATATTTACATCATGAATGCATCCATCTCCCATGATGTTGCACATGTTACTGAAGATGAATAATCCATTGAGTTGTGGCATCGACGATTGGGGCACATGAGCAAGAAGGGGATGCAGTATTTGATAAGGAAGAATATACTTACATATGTTAAGAAAGAGAAGGTGAAGAGATGCACATACTACTTGGCTAAGAAGCATATGAAAGTTTTTTTTTAAGAGCCATCCACCTTATAGGAAGATGCAACCATTAAAACTTGTTCACACAGATGTTTGTGATCCACTGAAAGTAAGTCCACTTGGTGGTGCACTTTTTTTTTGTTACATTCATTGATGATTTCTCTAAGAAAGTGTGGGTCTAAGCCTTAAAGAGGAAGGAACAAGTCTTTGATGTTTTCAAAGACTTCCATGCGCTAGTTGTGATGCCCCTAGGATCCGGATACTCAGCAATCCATTTCCACGCATACACATTTCCACATTCGAATACTTGACGTTCACCAAAGTAGGAGAAAATAGCCCAAAACATTGGGAATTTAAAATTTTTCATTTGCATTCAACCTGTTTGCAATCACATTTCATTTCCATTCATCAATTTCATGTCCACAAAATATATTACATGTATGTTGCAAAAAAATGCATTACATACATGCTTGCTACATTTCACGTCTCCCAAAGTGTTACAGTTAAGATAAAATAGTAAAAGCTACAACAAAATTGAACCACAACAAGGAAGGCGAAGCTGTAACGCCCCATCCCTCCGGCTACCGAAAACGATGGGACAGGAGCGTCGGACCTACGGTCCAATTACGCCCATGATATATGATACTCAGCAAACCATCTTATAAACATCAGATTAACATTTGAAATATAAATAACAACACGAGAATAATATGAAATGGAAAGTAAAATACAACATCCTTTCTCGTCAATCCTTGTCCATGATATGAGTTACATCATATAATCTTAAAGTTTGTAGAAAGAGCTCTCCACATATCTCACAATATTGTCTCTCAATAATAACATAAGATAATACGGAAGTAAATAAGTTACTCAAGGTAGAACGCACCATGTTTGGTGCAAGTATGACGTAGAAAGCCCGATCTCCTCAAAAGACCGCTATTGTGGTGGTTGCTGCTCAGGTACACATGTTGGGTTCACACGAGGGTAACGTTATAAGCAATTGTCCAGTAACGAGACAAATATTATAACGACTAATGTAGTGGTAAGAAAAGAATGTATACTCAATTTTATTTAATGGCATATGCATGTATTATAAAAATTTAGAAAGAACACCAAGTCATTCTAGTTTACATCCGATCACATTGATTTTATTTATTTATAAAATAAAAATAATCATTTTAGTACTACCACAATGATCTTGATATTTTAGCAAGTTGGTTAGGGTCCAAAATGGTATAAAATTTCCGACATCTGCTCATTTATTATTGATGGTATTATTTTAGCACACGCAAGTATGCGACTCGCAGGCCTCCGCTACGCGGGAACATGTTTTTCATCTTGGATAAACCTCCAAGTATCTCTGTCCAACTAGAACAGGAAAAGGTGTAAACCTCAAATTCTCCAACTTCAAACCATATCCTGGAATACCTCTCACAATAATAATACTCGAAATAGAATTTGATGCGGCCACACCTGATTCTACTCCGAGTCTTTGTAATTTGTATAAGTGCGAACCCAGAATGCCAACCGTGCAACCTGCCTACTCCTTGAGCGACTTCGGATGCTACCGGCCTGCTAGTTGCAACGCGTCACCCAACTCGTCCATTGGGGTCGTTGATGAATCTGTGATTCATCACTTCAAAAGTCAAAAATAGAGCCTTGTTCCCGAGAAAATAGAGGCATATTTCCCCTTATATTGCATAAATAGCATTCATGCATGTATTCATAACTCATACAGTTTAGCAGCTCATTTGCATTTAAATAAGAAGCCAAAAATCCCCTGTAAAATAGCCATGCACTAAAATAACCTCTTCTCTATAATATGTACTCCTTAGTTAATGATATAGGGAAAAAGGCCAAAAATCCCCCTTGTAAAATAGCCAATATAGCCTGAGAACTCCTGTACACTAGAATGCACATAAAGTCCTCATGCAAACTCCGAATTAGGTCTACTTACTTTTAGAATACTACACATTAAAAGACCTTTAAAATGAGACTAATTTCATTGAATTTGGAGCTTGTATGAGAAAGTTGGGTTTTTGGGCCACTTTGTATACTACATATGTATATCTATGTATCCTTGTATTTATGTATAATATTTGACCTCATCTCCGTCTTTGGTCAACATGAAACTTGTAGATCTCATCGAGATCTACAACTTTCTTGTTTTGAGTTTTTCCAAATTCGGTCCCCTCTTCTCTCTACACATGCATCTTATTCCAGCCACTCACAGCAGGCCACGTGGCGCCCTCTGGTTGCGCCACGCAGCCCGCCTCCCATCGCCTCATCCGCCTGCGTCCTCAGCCGTTGGATCTCGCTTCAGATCCAACGGCCCAGCCTTTTCCACGCATGCCCCTTGCCTGGACCATCCGATCATCTCCTGCATTGATCTACGCCGCTCGTTCGCGCCTTCACCAGAGCCCTCCACGTGGCAGCATCTACGCCGCTTGATCAGACCCTTGATCTCTCAATCGCAGCCGCCCTTCTCCCAGCGAATCGCGGCCCTCTGACCAAATCCATCTCCTCATCTAAACCGTCCGCTCGCGCCTTCACCAGTGCCCACCACGTGGCGCGCTCTCGGTCCATCATCAACGCGCCTCGATCTCATCCTACCCGCCCACCACGCTCTGATCACCACCGTTGGATCCCAAGATCCAACGGTAGAGACCTCGTCTCCTACCTCCAGGCGCCCCTCTCTCCCACGTCTCTTGCCTTGCGGGAGGGGCGCCCCCTTCCTGTTCTTGGATGCACGTCAGCCACCCTCTCCCACCGCTGACACCCCCACGACGTCACCCACTCATCCCTCATCCTCGCCGTCTACCTCACGCTCCACCACTCCCACCAGAGTCGCCCCACGTCGACCCCCAACCTCGCCTCGTCACCATCCAACCCACCACCTTCACCTTATAAATACGTCACCACCGGCAACGTTCACCCCGATCCGCCACTCCAGAGAGTTTCCCTGAGCTCCGACCTACCAGTTGGTGACAGCAATTAGTTGAATCGCTGAGCGAAGAAGGGGATTCGACTCCGGCGAGATCCACGGCCGCCACCGCCGTGCTGCAGCCTCCATCCACGAGCTGCGTGAGCTCAGGCCACCTACCGACCTTCGAGCGACGACCTGGAGCTCAAAACTGAGTTCCATTTCCCAGGTAGATCCCTCCATTTCTCCTCCGATCGTCCTTTGTTTTTATCTTCGATTTCTCCGATTTTATTCGCCGCCACCGGTCACTCTCTCGCTTCCCTTTCATCTCGCTGAGCTTCGCGTCGAAGCTCTCATCCTCGCGACACCATTCACGACGACCGACGACGCACTCCACCAACCATCGACCTCCAGCTCCGCCATTTGGCCGGAGCTCCATCTCCAGATATCCTCCGTCGCCCTTAGGCCTCGCCGACCACCTTCACCTCTTCACACAAGCACGCACGATGCTTCGGCTAGCCTCTGAACCTTGCAGGTACTGCCTTCGCCACTGATCGGAGCTTCATCGGAGGACTTCGAGCTTCGTCGACAGCAACTCCCGACGGCCCTCTCTCACTTCTGAGGCCACCGGAGCCTTCATCGACCATCCGCGAATCTTCCGCAATCCCTCCGACTCGCCATCGACCTCCACTGACGACGGGAGGGAGGGGCGGAGCAGCAGCCCGATCGCCGGAGCCCCGCCTTCTCCTCCGCAGGAGGCGGAGGGCCGTCGAGGAAGAAGAGCAGCTGTCGTTCGATCGATCGATCGAACGGCTCTCACATCGCCACGTCGCTCGCCACCGGACTCGCCTTCGACCGTAGGATCATCACTGATTCCACGCCTGGGAGAACGCCACGCGTCTTCACCGTCACCCTTTGGATTGATCTGGATCCAAAGGCCCGCAGCCCGCCACGTAGACGAAGACCGAGCCTCGGCCCCAAGCCTAGGCTCGGACAACCCGAGCCTACTCTGAGCCTCACTCCGGACCTCCAGAGCGCCCGAACCTCGCTCCGAGCCGCCGCAGCCCCCCGAACCTAGGCCGCCTACGTGAGGAGCACGTACGGCCTGGGTAAATTGCACAGAGGCCCGTGGAGCTTTCCAAAATTGCAACGAGGTCCCTGTGAAGCAGACCCACGTGAGGAACACGTGCCCTGTGGAGAATTTGCACAAGAGTCCCCCGCATTATAGGTAATTGCATTTTAGTCCCTGTCTGCATATTTGTTTATTATAATTTTAATTTCCTGTACTGCATTTACACCCATGTATTTGCACGCATCCCTAGATTGTATTTTACATCATTTTGAAATTTTAAAAATTGCATTTTGTTGAGAATTTTGTCCTCTGTCTATTGGTACACGTGTCATCTTTTTGTAAGTTCATTTGAATTATTAATGAATTAATTGGTGAATTGTTGACATATTTTGCCCAGCGACGCCTTTTGATTTATAGTTAATTCTTTGTTCTTCCAAAATTCATCAAAAATTCACAGTAGCTTAAGGACATCATTTTTAACATACCATAAAAATTTCATAGCATTTGCACGCATATCGAGGCCTAAATAAATTGTTAAGTGATTTTCTTAGATTAATTTTAATTAGTTCATTTCACAGTGAAATTGAGTTCTGTTAATTTTCTTAGGTCTCTTCTCATTAGAGCCACCTAGGATAATTTTAGTTCTTGGAAAAATTGTGGTTTGATATTTATTAAAAATTAAATACTGAAAATCACTCTGTCTATTCATTTAATTCACAGTAAATTTATTTAGTGTCGAAAAATTCAAAAAAAAATTAGTGTAGGTCATTTTCATCACCATTAATCATCTGGTCAGTTTTCATAATTTTTGGACTTCATTTGATATCATAATTAAATTGAACATTAAATTGGCATGCATTGTCTCCATAAGTCTGCATAGAAAATTAAAAAAAGACCAAAAAAAATTACTCCTCATAAATCAATACTCGGATCCTTGCTTAAATTCACCTAAGGAGACAGATGCCTCCCTGAGATCGACCTTGGACTTCCACCAAGTAAAAAAAATATTGCCGCTTAAAATTAACTTCACATTAATCGATAAGTGGTTTTTGATTAACCCCTCGTATCCGTCTGCAACGAATCACATTAATTAATTTGGACATTAATTTGACCGAATTAACATAGGGTGCGGGGCAGTTATCAGTCGTGACCTTCAAGGCATCTACTCGGAGCCCAAGGGTGCATGCCCAATCTCTTGAGGCATTTAACTCCTTCTATCCGATAACCATGACATCTCACCCTTTTGATGATTACCATTGCGGTTGAAAATAATGCTAATTACTTATTCATGATTTCAACTACTTGAGCTGATGAATCGTTATAATTAAAGTGTGATTCAACTATACATATCATAATAAGCTTTTAATAATATTCTGTATCACCCGATTTCGAAAGAAATGTCATTAACCAAACAGATTAAGAAATAGCAAAAGAAAACATGATTACCCCAACAGTAAATGATAGACTAAATTGTTCATGATTTACAAGCATAAATAAAACGTCCACAACCTGGCAACTTTAACTTCAGGTAATGTCCATATATTAGATATTATTCATGCTCTAGGAACATACGACATCTAATGCTTCTACCCACATACATGAGTTAAATTCCTTCAAGTTTTTTTTGTCGTTTCATCTTATCCTAAAATAGGAAAGACAATCACTTCACTTTTCTTTTATAACCTGCATGTTCTGCCCATTATTGAATGATATGTAACAAAATATTGCATAATAGTATTTTACTAGCAATGTCATGTAATAGCACTTAGTCCCAAATGTAATAACACGAATTAGTATTAATGCTGCATGTTCTTGAATGTGGTAAAAAAGATCGTATAACGTGTAATGAGATGCACGACATGATCAGCGTTACAAAAAATCGTGGCTTGATATTATCCTGAAATGGCATCATGCAGTTTTGACAACGTGATCTGCATACATGATCTTCAAAAGAACCTTTATCTATGAGATTCAACATAATTGGGTATACGTATTCATTTATCCAAATCGTATATCTAAAAATAATTGCTCGTAACATGTGTCATCCTCACAGATATGGACTCAGAAATTTTAGTTCCCACCAACAAATAATACAATTACTAATCATTTCATATTGAAAAATATGTGTCATACCAAATACGTAGTATATATAACTCATTGTCTGTTAATAATACTAGCAAGTGGACAGCAAATTTCTTTCCATATTATATGCATATATAATTCCAATATGAATGTCCATGTGCATGAAAACTAACGTTTGATTAATGACTCAAAAGAAATTATGAACGTATACACTTTCTATAACGTCAATGCCACAGAACTAGAATCCAACACCATCTTCTTCTTCTTCTTTTGCTGAAGTCTCAATAGGATACGGTAACGCACCATAAACGATGACAGGTGATCCATTTTTTTTTATCGAAAATGAGCATACGATTAAGTGAGATCGGGACCGTATTATTTGAATTCGATAGATTTCCATTAACATGGATTTAGATGATGATGTAAATGAAATATCTTAACATGATATCAACAACATGGATAAGAAGATATTAGACATGTATTCGTGTGAAAACCAACAGCAAGAGGGGGTATTATCGTTACCTCCGAGGATGTTCCCTTGGTATATCCTCTCACATGGAAACGGTATTTCCATCACTCGATCGCAGTGTGGAGGCGTGCACGATGGTGACCTCGAGCTTTCCTACGTGATGGTGGTCACGGATCTTCGATCGGAGCTCCTACTCCGACGTTGACGGCGGCCCTCCGACGACTAAAGTAGCCAAGGCGGTGGTGCTCCAATGAGAGGGAAGGATGGTGGTGGCTAGAGCTTTAAGAGAGTTGCCTATGACCTTTTATTTGTAGGAAGAGAGGTGAATTTGGATCCAATTTCGGACCCGGTTCGGATCCATATATGGTTCTTGATCATCCATCTTAAAACATCGTTATATTGAGCTAAGAATGTCGGAATTCGATGTTCTTCGGCTCGTTGGAAAGGTCTCGACGAGATCTACGAAATGGTATGATTATTTGAATTTTTTAGATGTCAAAAATACTTCGGATTTTAGGAAAAAAGAAAATACAGGATTTCACATCATAAAAATCTTAAAGGAAATCTCATCCTCGAGACGTAGGATTTAACGTATAAGTTTTGAATGTGATGTAGATTCAAGCATAAAAATCTTAAAGATAACGAAACCCATAAAAATCTTAAAGAGGATCGAAATAGGGTCTCATGATCATACCTTCAAAAAGATAGGGGTATTTCTGTCGCATATCTGTCTCAGGTTCCCATGTGGCCTCCTCAACATTCTGACTTTGCCACAATACCTTGACCAAAGGGATGTCTTTCCGTCGCAACCTCTTGACTGTCGGTCTAAAATCTGCACGGGTGCCTCAGGAAAAGATAAATTCGGTTCAACCGCGAGGTCCTCATACCTAATCACATGTCGAGGGTCTCGAATATACTTCCGGAGGTTTGACACATGAAAAACATCATGCACGCTTGCCAAGTGAGGGGGAAGTGCTACTCGGTATGCTACCTTCCCAATACGGGACAAAATCTTGAAAGGGCCAACAAACCTCGGTGCCAGCTTGCCCTTAATACCAAATCTTTGGATATCCTTTATTGGAGAAACTCTCAAGAAGATAAAATCTCCGACTTCAAACTCGAGATCACGACGCCTCTGATCAGCATAGCTCTTCCGGCGGCTCTGTGCAGTCAATAATTTCTTCCTAGCCATTTTCGCGGCTCTTGTTGTGTCCTCGATTATCTGAGTTGAATAAATACCCTTGTCGCCCACTTCCTGCCAACACAAGGGAGTGGTGCATCTTCGCCCATACAATGCCTCAAAAGGTGACATGCCAATACTAGCATGATAGTTATTGTTATAAGTAAACTCCACCAACGGAAGGTGATCCTTTCAAGATCCTTGCCACTCAATGGAACATGCTTGGAGTATGTCCTCAAGAGTCTGAATTGTCCTCTATGATTGTCCATCTGTCGACGGATGATATGATAAACTAAGATACAGTTCAATTTTTAAGGCTTTCATGAATTCTCCCCAATAATGTGATGTGAAACGAGAGTCTCTATATGATACTACTTCCTTAGGGATCCCATGCAAGCGAATAACATGCTGGATATACAATTTGGCCAGATCTACCGGAGTGCAAGTCATGTTCACTGGGATGAAATGTACACACTTAGTCAACCGGTCCACAATGACCCAAATAGCATCATATCTACCTACTGTACGAGGTAAGGATGTCAAGAAGTCCATAGAGATACTCTCCCATTTCCACAATGGAATAGGAAGTGACTGTAACAAGCCAGGAGGACGCTTGTGCTCTGCCTTCACCTTGACACGTAAGGCAACGACTAACATGTTCTGCAACATCTCTCTTCATCCCCTCCCATCAGAAGTGCTGACGGGGGTCTCTATACATCTTGATACTTCCTAGATGGATAGACAATCTAGAACAGTGAGCCTCATCTAGGATGTCTCTCCTTAACTCATCATCATTAGGGACACAGACACGATCTCCCTTCCATAAGATGGACTCACCGACTCTGAATCCATCAAACTCCTCCTTCAGGCATCGATGGAATAAGTCCTGTAATTTCTGATCTGATTTCTGAGCATGCACAATCATGTCCCATAGTCCACTATAATTGGCAGGTACAGTTACAACATCTGTAGTACTATCAAATGGATGCCACTCACTGAGGGTTGTGAGCATATCCCAAGTCTGTAGCCATGCTGCGGTACCCTCGGTATGTGCTCTCCTACTCAAGGCATCCGCTACTACATTTCCCTTACCCAGATGGTAAGAGATAGTGCAGTCATAATCCTTCAACAGCTCCATCCATCGTCTTTGCCTCATATTCAACTCTCGCTGGTCAAAGATATATTTGAGACTCTTGTGATCTGTAAAAATCTCAAACGCGACCCCATATAAATATTGATGCCATATCTTCAACACGAAGACTATAGCTGCCAACTCCAAGTCATGAGTAGGGTAGTTCCATTCATGGTTCTTTAGTTGTCGTGATGCATATGCCACGACAAGACCACATTGCATCAACACTGCTCCTAAACCCTCCTTTGATGCATCAGTATACACCGTAAAGTCTAAGGGGCCTGAAGGAAGGGTGAGAATTGGAGCACTGGTCAGTCTTTCTTTCAACGTACGAAAGCTCGGCTCCCACTTGTCGCTCCAAATGAAAAGGACATCCTTCTGTGTCAAACGAGTAAGTGGCAGAGCTAGCTGCGAGAAACCCCTAACAAAATGTCTGTAGTAGCCGGCAAGGCCTAAGAAACTGTGTATCTCGGTAACTATCTTGGGTTGCTCCCAGGACATAACTGCCTCTATCTTGGCTGGATCAACTGCCACACCTGCTCCTGAAATTACATGACCGAGGAAAGCTACTTCGGTAAGCCAAAATTCACACTTGTTGTATTTTGCATACAACTTGTGTTCTCTAAGTGTCTCAAGAATAATATGAAGATGCTGCTCATGCTCATGATCATCACATGAGTAGATCAAGATATCATCAATGAACACCACCACAAAACGATCTAAGTATGGACGAAAAATTCTGTTCATCATGTCCATGAACGCGGCACGTGCGTTCGTGAGTCCAAACGGCATGACCACAAAATGATAGTGGTCGTATCTAGTACGAAAAGCAAATTTAAGCACATCTGTGTCCTTAATTCTCAATTGATGATAACCCGATCATAGGTTAATCTTTGATAATACCGCTGCTCCTTGCAACTGATCAAAAAGATCATCTATTCGTGGAAGTGGATAATGGTTCTTTACCGTCCTTTTATTCAATTGTCTGTAGTCAATGCATAAACGCATAGAGCCATTCTTCTTCCTTACGAAGAGGACCGGTGCTCCCCAAGGTGATGTACTGGGACGGATAAATTCCTTTTCCAACAACTCCTGCAGTTGTACTTTGAGCTCCCTGAGTTTGGCTAGTGCCATTCGGTATGGAGGTATGGAGATCGATTGCATGTCAGGTATCAAAGTAATCTCGAACTCCATCTCCCTTTCTAGCGGCAGTCCAGGTAATTCCTCTAGAAATACATCAGGAAAATCTCGTACAATTTTGACATCTTCTGTCATACGATATTCGGTAGGTAACTCCACAACATAGGCGAGAAAATCTATGCAACCCTGATCGAGCAAGTGTTGGGCCTTCAATGTCGATACGTACAAGACCTCACTATCTGGGGTATGTCCGTCAAACTGAAAGGTAGGTATGCCTGGGATACGGAACACTATCGTCTTCTCGAAGTAATCAAGGTATGTGTGATGTTGCTCGAGCCAATCCATACCTAAGATGACATCAAAATCTTCTAACTGAAGGAGTAAAAGATATGCATGCATTAGGTGCCCGCCAATCTGCACTACTACCTTCTCCATCGCTTATCGCACTATGAATAATTGGCCCCCCGGGCCCTTGATGTAGTAAGGAGATGAAACGCAGACTGGTTCTTTATCTAACTTGGATACTAAACGATGTGCTAGAAAAGAGTGTGTAGCACCCGAATCAAATAAGGCATGTAAGGATATACCATGCACTGAAATCATACCTCGCACTACAGTTCATGAGGCGTGGACCTGCTCCTGTGTGATTGCATTCAACTGTCCCTGAGGCTATGGTGGGGTGTTAGAACCTGCAGCACTGAAGGTTGATCGTGGTGGAGGACGTTGAAAACCTCGACCTCCACGACGGGAAGCTGATCCATGTGACTGTGCGGGTGAAAAAGTTGATCGTATACTTTGTGGGTGGCCACCTGAGCTGCTGGCAAGTAAAGGACACTTGGCCTTGAAATGGTTCGGCTGTTGGCAGTGAAAACACATGTGATCTCTTGGCTGAGAGAAGGAGCCTTCCGAGACAAGACTAGCACCTCCTATCTTGCAACTCTGCAAGTGTGTCGAAGAGCAAAAGGAAGTAGTACAGCGACTCGCCAAACCCTACCCCAAAGTAGGTGTAGGGGCAAATCTTCTAATGGTAGGAGTAGTAGCCACTGGGTAGAAACGACGCTCTCTACAAGGTCTATAGAAATCTCGATGAGCAGATCTTTCGGACTGAGGTGGTTGGGAGTATGATGGACTCCCCTGAAGCCGGCTCTGAGTTGCCTCCATCTTGGTAGCTTTAGCAGTTACCTCCTTGATGGAAGTGAAATCCAATGCAGATAGCTGGAATTGTACATCGTCACGTAGTCCTCGGATAAATTTCTGTAAATTCTCCTCAGAAAAAGTAGTAGTCGCTGGCAAGTGGCGGGAGAGTTCAGTGTAGTGGTATTCTTAGGTCGTCATTGACCCCTGCTTCAGCTCAGCAAACAACCTCCTCTTATCCTCAACCCAGTGGTCTGGGTAGAACTGCTACGGAACTCGTCAAGAAATATTTTCCATGTTATGGGATCCTCCAGATGTTCCTTGGTGGCGTACCACCAATGTTCAGCATAACCTGCTAGTGAAAATTCCACGAATGTAAGCCAAGACTCTTCAGAAGCATGGATCATCCGTAAGACCTTAGATACGTGATCCATCCATAGTTCAGCCTCATATGGTATGCATGTATCGAAGAATTGGGGCACCTTAGACCTCTGATAGGCGGCATAAGTCGTCTGATGTTTCTGCAATGCCTCTAAATTCTCCGACCCTTTAGGGTTCAAAGACACCGAAGGATGAACACCGCCCTCTTCCTCACGAGAAGGTTGATAAGAGGAATCTTCCTGCTGAAGTAGCCTCTATTCCAATACCTCCTGACGCTGTTGTATACCTTGTAGAGCTTGAACTAATATGGCCAACTGTTGTGCAACATCAGGGCCAACACGAGGCGACATGATTCCCTGCGAGAATCATTATATTAGAATTTTTTTCCATGATTAGAGAGACAATGGACACGTTAAGCGTGACTTATATTATTCTCCTTAAACCAATGACAAGGTCAAAAGGCTTATCATTGTATTTATAATTCAAATCCCACTGATAATCTAATATGCAAAAGAGAGAAATGAGTATCGAGCTCTGATACCATCTGTAACGTATCGTCCCTCCGGCTACCGAAACCGATGGAACAGGAGCGTCGGACCTACGGTCCAATTACGCCCATGATATATGATACTCAGCAAACCAAACCATCTTATACACATCATATTAACATTTGAAATATAAATAACAACACGAGAATAATATGAAATGGAAAGTAAAATGCAACATCCTTTCTCATCAATCCTTGTCCACGATACGAGTTACATCATATAATCTTAAAGTTTGTAGAAAGAGCTCTCCACATATCTCATTACATTGTCTCTCAATAATAACATAAGATAATGCGGAAGTAAATAAGTTACTTTAGGTAGAAGGCACCCTGTTTGTGCAAGTATGACGTAGAAGGTCTGATCTCCTCAAAAGACCGCTACGGTGGCGGTTGCTACTCAGGTACACCTGTTGGGTTCACACGAGGGTAACGTTATAAGCAATTGCCCAGTAACGAGACAAATATTACAACGACTAATGTAGGGGTAAGAAAAGAATCTATACTCAATTTTATTTGATGGCATATGCTTGTATGGTAAAAATTTAGAAAGAACATCAAGTCATTCTAATTTACATCCGATCACATTGATTTTATTTATTTATAAAATAAAAATAATCATTTTCGTGCTACCACAATGATCTTGACATTTCAGCAAGTTGGTTAGGGTCCAAAACGGTATAAAATTTCTGACATCTGGTCATTTATTGTTGCTGGTATTATTTTAGCAGACGCAATAACGCAACTCGCAGGCCTCCGTTACGCGAAAACTTGTTTGTCATCTTGGATAAACCTCCAAGTATCTCTGTCCAACTAAAACAGGAAAAGGTCTAAACCTCAAATTCTCCAACTTCAAACCATATCCTGGATCACCTCTCACAATAATAATACTCGAAATAGAATTTGATGCGGCCACACCTAATTCTACTCTGAGTTTTAATATTGTGTATAAGTGTGAAACCCAGAATGCCAACCGCGCCTCCTGCCTACTCCGTCGAGCGACTCCGGATGCTACCGGCCTGCTATGTGCAACACATCACCCAACTCATCCGTTGGGGTCGTGACCTTCAAGGCATCTACCCGGAGCCGAAGGGTGCATGCCCAATCCCTTGAGGCATCTAACTCCTTCTATCCGATAACCATGACATCTCACCCTTTTGATGATTACCATTGCGGTTGAAAATAATGTTAATTACTTATTCATGATTTCAACTACTTGAACTGATGAATCATTATAATTAAAGTGTGATTCAACTATACATATCATAATAAGCTTTCAATAATATTCCTTATCACCCGATTTCGAAAGAAAATTCATTAACCAAACGAATTAACAAATAGCAAAAGAAAACATGATTACCCCAACAATAAATGATAGATTAAATTGTTCATGATTACAAGCATAACCACAACCTGGCAACTTTAACTTCAGGTAACGTCCATATATTAGATATTATTCATGCTCTAGGAACAGACGACATCTAATGCTTCTACCCACGTACATGAGTTAAATTCCTTCAAGTTTTTTTGTTCTCGTTTCATCTTATCATAAAATAGGAAAGACAATCACTTCACTTTTCTTTTATAACTTGCATGTTCTGCCCATTATTGAATGATATGTAACAAAATATTGCATAATAGTATTTTACTAGCAATGTCATGTAATAGCACTTAACGTCCCAAATGTAATAACACGAATTAGTATTAATGCTGCATGTTATGAAATGTGGTAAAAAAGATCACATAACGTGTAATGAGATGCACGACATGATCAGCGTTACAAAAATCATGGCTTGATATAATCCAGAAATGGCATCATGCAGTTTTGACAACGTGATCTGCATACATGATCTTACAAAAGAACCTTTATCTATGTGATTCAACATAATTGGGTATACATATTCGTTTATCCAAATCATATATTTAAAAATAATTGCTCGTAACATTTGTCATCCCCACAGATATGGACTCAGAAATTTTAGTTCCCACCAACAAATAATACCATTACTAATCATTTCATATTGAAAAATATATGTCATACCATATACGTAGTATATATAACTCATTGTCTATTAATAATACTAGCAAGTTGACATCAAATTTCTTTCTTTATTATATGCATATATAATTCCAATATGAATGTCCGCGTGCATGAAAACTAACGTTTGATTAATGACTCAAAAGAAATTATAAACATATACACTTTCTATAACGTCAATGCCATAGAACTAGAATCCAACACCATCTTCTTTTTTTTGCTAAAGTCTCAATAGGATACGGTAATGCACCATAAATGATGATAGGTGATCCATTTTTTATCGAAAAGGAGCATACGATTAAGTGAGATCGGGACCGTATTATTTGAATGCGATGGATTTCCATTAACATGGATTTAGATGATGGTGTAAATGAAATATCTTAACATGATATCAACAACATGGATAAGAAGATATTAGACATGTATTCATGTGAAAACCAATAGCAAGAGGGGGGTATTATCGTTACCTCCGAGGATGTTCCCTCAGGATCTCCTCTCACACGGAAATGGTATTTCTATCACTCGATCGTAGTGCGGAGGCGTGCACCACGGTGACCTCGAGCTTTCCTACGTGATGGTGGTCACGGATCTTTGATCGGAGCTCCTACTCCGACATTGACGGCGGCCCTCCGATGACTAAAGTAGCCAAGGCGGTGGTTCTCCAATGAGATGGAAGGATGGTAGTGGATAGGGCTTTGAGAGAGTGGCCTATGACCTTCTATTTATAGGAAGAGAGGTGAATTCGGATCCAATTTCGGACCCGGTTCGGATCCATATATGGATCTTTATCATCCATCTTAAAACATCGTTATCTTGAGCTAGGAATGTCGGAATTCGATGTTCTTGGGTTCGTTGGAAAGATCTCGACGAGATGTACGAAATGGCATCATTATTTGAATTTTTTATATGTCAAAAATACTCCAGATTTTAGGAAAAAGAAAATATGGGGTTTCACAGAAGTTGCACAAAAGTGATGGTGCCTCCAACAATCACTGCTGCGAACTTGCGGATCCACACGTAGGGACGTTATGAGCAAAGTAGCCCAATACGATTTAAACAAAACTACACAAAAAGAAATGCAGGATAAACATTAAATTTGTGCAAAAGATAAAGAAACAGTGTAATTGATCTATCTAGAATTACATTTTTACTTTTTATTGTTTGATCTGGATATGGATATGAGTCACCAAACTTCGTGGATAGTATGTGATCTTGGTCTGGATGAAACCTCACACTATGACTCTAAGGCAAAAGAAAACACTTTAGAGTTTGGGTGCCTCCGTAGGCATGCGGTGGGATGCAATGCATCCTAACTAAGTTCCCAACACGTCCACTTATCTCCACCTCGCAATTGTACATCTGATTCACAAATTAGATTCCAACCCGCGAATCATCGCGAAAATCCGATCCTCCTTATACACAGGATATTAACGTCCCATCACGAACGTCATTAACCACATTTCCCGAAACACCCCTCTTATCCCTTCCACTCGGAATACCGGCCAATGTGACCTACATTGGCCCGTATACGAGTGTTAACTCTAAGTGACAAGCGAAACACTAGCCAACCAACCATGACTACTTGGCCCGCGTTCGAGCATCGGGCTAAAGCACGCAAGTGCCGAGGCCAACACCATCAGATTAGCACCTCGGTGTGCCAAGCAACATGTCCTCCAATCATCGCGGCTACAATAGCAGTTGGGATCGCGGTCATCTAGGCTTCTTCCCGAGGCCCCAAAGGTGCATGCCCCTCCCTTGGCGGCAACTACTCCACTACCCGATCACCATGAAATCTCATCCATTTATTTATTTTCCCCACAATTATGCTATTTATAATCATGAATCCTACAGAAAATAAATAAATATGAGTAAATCAGTCCAAGCTTCAACCTAAAAGATTTGACTACAAGAAGTGGGTTCAGATATCTGACTAAATATGAGGCGTGACTATATCCGACACTCAGCAAAGTGGTCCTATGAACTTATTGAACTAAACATCCCATCTAGTTGAACCAACAAATCTTTATTCAGGAAATTGTAATTTCAATATAGAAAACATCCAACAATAATCAGGCAACAAAAATAACCTTTCTCAGGGCAATGAAATGCCAGGCATAACCCCTTAAGTTGCACACCACCATTTTTAATTTCCTTCATACGTATAGATTATGGCTACAATAGTTCAACATTACATGAAACACCACATCTCGGTGGTCTGGACCTTTAGAACCCCTTTTTTTTGGATCAATAGATACTCAACAACTTTAAATATTTCCCAAATAACATAATATGATGTGAAAAAAAACCTCGTTGCACTATTATCTACCACATATAGTGTCTAAAAAGTCCTAATGATATCCAACTTATGAAACTAGTGATTTCCAACTTACAAAACTATGTACACCTAGTTTAATTGACTATAGGATCTGTACCCATTCCTGGTTCCTCTTCAACTTCTAGGAGAACAAATCGGATAAAATCCCTAAATGTAATATTATAGATACAAATAAAGGTTCCCCTAGCAATAGCAGTAACAACACTATACAGTAATAGGGAAGTTGTAACCATGTGCATGCAGATAAGTCTGATTTGGCTTATATATCATATTAACTTCTTGAAGATTGAGTTACAATTGGCTAAATCAAACCATATCAGTTCAACCTTTCCTTACCGGGCATTGCTACTTCTTGATTATATGAGTAGCACGGGCTGGACATTAGGTATGTATTTTTCTATCTTTATCTAAGATCCATCAGGTGACAGAAGTCCATAGAGAAAACAATGACATCAGAGCATCAAAAAAAATCAAGTGAGATCCTGAAATCAAGAGACAGGTCACAGCAAACTCAAACATATAATTTTACCCTCGGTTGAGATAGACAGACGATATCACTCTAATCTATCCTTGATTTAAATCCATGTACTATACGTGAACTATGGTGATCACAGTTTTAGAATTTTTTCTTTACTTTTTAGTTTCTACATGCTTCTATAAATCGAGTTTGAAAAGCATGCATTGGGAAGTTAGACCCATACGGAGGAAACAAGTTTGGATAAGTGCAGCTCGATCAACGGTGTATAAGTTCAACACGTAAGTGTCAAAATCGTGTGGAAAATCCACAGCAAGAGGGAGGAGATATCGTACCTCAAGGAAACTCACACCTCGGTTTCTCCGTTGGTGAAGAATGATGTGATCAACGCTTTGTTTGCGATGAGAACCGTAAACGGGGACGCCTTGAACCTTCTCTACGCGAGGGTGGTCTTGGATCATAGATCGAGGCGATTCGGCGAGCTCCGATGGAGCTTCGGCGAAGAAAAATGGGTGAGGGTGAGGTGTTGGACGAAGGGGAAGGGGTTTGGTCGTTTTTGGGGGAGATGGTGGTGGTTTTATTGGGTTGAACCCGAGTTCGGATCCGGGTTCGGATCCGAAATTGAACTGAACCCGGTCTCACTAAAACGACCATAACTTGGGCTCTCGTATTCGGATTTTCGCATTTTTAGACTCGTTGGAAAGCTATCGACGAGCCCTACGCAATGAACTAGTCAAATAAATTTTTTGGATCATGCAATAAAAGCAGATTTGCAGTTAAGTCCAGATCCAGCTGGGTTTTACATTTTAGTCCCTGTTCGGTTTTCGAGGTTTTCACATCATAAAAATATCAAAGGAATTCTCGTCCCCGAGACTTAAGATGACTCTAGTCGATTTCAATGCGTGAATCCCATTGTGCCCAAGTCTCACAGAGAAATGAGCCCATAAAAATCTCAAAGAGAGCAAAACCCATAAAAATCTCAAAAGAACTGGACTATGGTTTCAGTTCCGTACCTGTGAACAATTGAGGGTATTTCTCCCTCATGTTTGCCTCAGGTTCCCACGTCGCCTCTTCGATATCTTGACTTCACCATAGGACTTTGACCAAAGGGATCTCCTTCCGCCTCAGTCTCCTGACTACGTGATCCAAAAACTGCACTGGCTCTTCTGGGAAGGAGAGGTTTGGCTCCACCGCCAAGTCCTCATAGTTGATCACGTGTCGGGGATCTCGGATGTACTTCTGCATATTCAACACGTGAAATACACCATGGACTCCATCGAGGTGTGCGGGAAGGGCCACCCTATAGGATACTTTCCCAACACGGCCCAAAATCTCGAATGGTCCCACAAAACGCAGTGCTAGCTTGCCCTTTGCACCGAAACGTTGTACACCCCTCATTGGGGAGACACGTAAGAACACAAAGTCCACCACCTGTGATTATAAAGAAAATGCTTGGCCACACATGATTGGCTAAGAATTATACCCATTAGGGCACAAATATACGGCAACATACCTGAAACTCAAGGTCTCTACGCCGTCGGTCGGCGTAACTCTTCTGACGGCTCTGCGCAGTCAGCAATTTCCTCCTAGCAGTCTCCACCACCCTGGAGGTCTCCTCAATGATCTGAGGGGTGAACATGGCGTTGTCACCCACCTGCTGCCAATATAAAGGAGTGGTGCACTGCCTCCCATATAATGCCTCAAAGGGTGCCATGTCTATACTAGCATGGTAGCTATTGTTGTAAGTAAACTCAACTAGTGGGAGGTGATCCTTCCAAAATCCATTCCACTCAACCGCACAGGCTCATAATAGATTCTCCAAGGTCTGAATGGTCCTCTCAGACTGCCCATCTGTCCGTGGATGGTAAGCTGAACTCATATGTAGCTCTGTCCTCAAGGCTTTCATGAACTCTCCCCGATAGTGTGTTGTGAAATGGGAATCTCTGTCTGACACCACTTCCTTGGGTATCCCATGCAATCGAATGACATGTTGAATATATAACTTGGCTAGTTGCACTGGTGTATATGTCATGTTGACCGGGATGAAATGGGCTGACTTGGTCAACCGATCAACGATGACCCATATCGCATCAAGCCCTCCAGGGGTGCGCGGCAATGATGTGATAAAATCCATGGAGATGCTCTCCCATTTCCACACCCGGATGGGAAGGGGATGCAGTAAACCAGGAGGCCTTTAATGTTCTACCTTCACCATCGAGCAAGTAAGACACATGCTAACATGTTCAGCTATGTCCTTCTTCATGCCTTCCCACCAAAAGTGTTTGCGGAGGTCTTTGTACATCTTGGTGTCACCTGTATGTATGGAAAGTCTCAAGCTATGAGCTTCATCCAGGATCTCTCTCCTCAACTCCTTGTCATCTGGGACACACACATGATCCCCCTTCCATACGATGGATTCACGGACTCTAAATCCGTCGAATTCATCCTTCACGCATATGTGGTACAAGTCTTGGATCCTCTGATCTGTATGTTGTCCTTGGACGATCCTGTCCCACAAGCTGCAATACTTGGTTGGCACTGTACTGCATCAGATGTGCCTTCAAATTGATGCCACTCATTAAATGTAGTGAGCACATCCCAAGTTTGTAACCAGGCTGTCGAATCCTCATTGTATGATCGCCTACTTAAGGCGTCTGCTACCACATCCCCCTTACCAAGATGGCAGGAGATGGTACAATTATAATCTTTTAGCAGTTCCATCCACTGCCTTTGCCTCGTATTCAATTTCTTCTGATCAAAAATGTATTTAAGGCTCTTGTGATCTGTGAAAATCTCAAATGTCACCCCATACAAATAGTGACGCCATATTTTTAATGCAAAGACTACGACCGTCAACTCCAAGTCGTGAGTGGGGTAGTTACGTTCATGTTCTTCAGCTGTCGTGACGCGTACGCCACAACATGTCCACGTTGCATCAACACTGCGCCTAATCCCTCCTTGGAAGCATCTGTGTAAACGGTGAGGTCCAAGGTACCAGAAGGAAGGGTGAGGATGGGTGCAGAAGTCAATCGCTCTTTCAGCGTTCGAAAGCTCAACTTACATTTGTCACTCCAGACAAATGGCACATCCTTTTACGTCAATCAGGTGAGGGGTAGAGCCAACTTGGAGAATCCTCTAACAAACCTCCTGTAATACCCGGTGAGGCCAAGGAAGCTGTGAATCCCTGTAACCGTCTTGGGCCGCTCCCAAGACACCACCGCCTCTATCTCGGCGGGGTCAACTGACACCCCCGCTCCAGAAACCACGTGGCCAAGAAAAGCCACCTCAGAAAGACAAAACTCGCACTTGATGTATTTGGCATATAACTAGTGCTCTCGGAGCGTCTCTAGTACGATGCAAAGATGAGACTCATGCTCATATTCATCACGAGAGTAGGCTAGAACATCATCAATGAACACAATCACAAATTTATCCAAATACGGACGGAACACCCGGTTCATCAAATTTATGAAGGTGACAGGTGCATTCGTAAGTCCGAATGGCATCACCAAGACTCATAGTGGACATATCTAATGCGGAATGCAGACTTCACTACATCGGCTTCCTTGATCATCAACTGATGATATCCTGACCGTAGGTCAATATTAGAGAATACAGTTGCTCCCTGCAACTGGTCAAATAGATCATCTATCCTAGGAAGTGGGTAACGATTCTTGATTGTTCTCTTGTTCAATTATCTATAGTCTATGCATAGTTTTAGGGATCCATCCTTCTTCCTCACGAAGAGAACTGGAGCTCCCCATGGTGACGAACTGGGGCGGATGAACCCCTTCTCCAACAACTCCTGCAACTGTACCTTGAGCTCCTTGAGCTCAGCTGGTTCCAACCTGTATGGAGGGATAGAAATCGGCTATGTATCTGGCAATAGCCTGATCTCAAACTCTATCTCTCGTATTGGCGGTAATCCAGGCAGTTCATCAAGAAATACATCAGGGAACTCACGCACAACTCTGACATCATCTATCATCTGATCATGTGTTGCTGAGTCTACCACGTAGGCAAGGTGGCCTACGCAACCCTGGGTAAGAAACTGTTGTGCCCTTGAGGAAGAGATGTACTCCATCCCGCCATCAGAGGTGCGTCCATCAAACTGAAATGGCGACACTCCAGGTAAGTGGAAGACTACCATTTTCCCAAAACAGTCCAGGCACGCGTGGTGCCTCTCTAACCAATCCATGCCCAGGATGATATCAAAATCCTCTTATTGTATCAGCAACAAAAATGTGGGCATTTCATGTCCATCTACCTGCACAACCACATCCTCCACTGCCTGGTGGATGATGAACAATTGGCCCCCTGAGCCCTTGATGTAGTATGGAGAAGCAACCTTTATCACTGACTTGCCCAACGTGGGCACCATATGATGTGCAAGAAAGTAATGTGTAGCCCCTGAATCAAACAGTGCACGTAAAGGCATCCCATGAGCAGAAATCATACCTTTGACGATTGATCTAGAAGCGTGGGCCTGCTCTTGTGTTACTGCATTTAGCTATCCTCGCTGTGGTGCACTAGATCCTGCAATATTGACTGTCTATTGTGGGGCTCGCTGGGAGTCACGGCCTCCTCGACGGAATCCTGATCTCTAAAACTGGCTGAAAGACCCAGTTGGTCTTCCACTCTATTGTTGTTGCATGCCTGAGCTGCTGGTACGCAAAGGACATTAGGCCTTGAAGTGGCCCAGTTGTCTACAAAGGTAACAAGTGCGACTATCTGCCTGTGAGAAGCTCGCACCAGAAGTGGAATTACCACCCTCGAGTTCACGGCTCTGTGTCTGCATAGGGGGGCGAGAGGAAACTGAACTGCGTCCTACCAAGGCCTGTCCCAAGGTAGGCGATGGTGCAAACCTGCTAGTGGATGGTGTCGCCGTTGTTGGGTGTTGGCGACGGTCTATAAGGAATTGAGAGAAGTCCCGACATGCAACTCGGCTAGGCTGGGGTGGAGGTAATTGTGAGTGACCCCCATGCAATCGACGTTGTGTAGCCTCCCACTTTGTTAGCTTCGTAGTAACCTCCTTAATGGAGGTAAGGTCTAAGGTGAAAAGTCTGTCCTGAACCTCCTCGCGCATCCCTCGGATGAACTTTTGCAAGTTCTCCTGAGGGTAAGCAGTCGTAGCAGGGGAATGGAGAGACAACTATGTATATCGAATCATGTACTCTTAGGCCGTCATCGACCCCTGTGTCAGTTCAGCAAACTCTGTCCTCTGATCCTCCACCCAATGGTCCGGGTAGAACTCTGAACGGAACTCATCAAAGAAGGCCTCCCAAGTGATGGGCTCGGTCAAGTGCTCCTTGGTGGCATTCCACCACCGCTCAGCATACATGGCAAGAGAGTACTCAGCAAAAGATACCCAAGTATCCTTGGGTGCACGTATCATCCTCAGAACCTTGGGTACCTCTGACATACAAAGCTCTACATCGTCAGGGGTGGTAGTACTGAAGAACTATGGTACCGCCGCCCGTTGGTATGCTGCGTAAGTGCTCTGATGCTTCTGCAAAGTATCTGCATCCTCTGTCTGCTCATGCTCCATAGAGAACGACAAGTCAACACTCTCCTCCCCATCGTTAGAGGGACGGTAGGAGAGGAGTCCTGCTGCTGGAGTCGCTGCTCAAGTGCCTCTTGGCGCTGCTAGATCCCTTGCACCGCCTGTACAAGGAGAGCCAACTGTTGCGCCACATCCTGGTCTACGTGCGACGGCATGGTTCTGCACAAAGAACCAAGGCATTAGTACTTTCTCTTCTTGAGAGAGACATTATGAGAGACATGTGGACATGGATGTAATCGTGCAATTCTCTTATGCATTCATGTTGGGTCAGAAGACTTCAACATTATCAAATATTCAAATACCAATGAGGAATAATATACATGGAAGAGAATGGAGTACCACGGCTCTGATACCAAGCTGTGACGCCCCTAGGATTCATGTACTCGGCAAACCCATTTCCACGCATAAACATTCCGCATTCGAATACTTGACATTCACCAAAGTAGGAGAAAATAGCTCAAAACATTGAGAATTTAAAATTTTTCATTTGCATTCAACCTGTTTGCAATCACATTTCATTTCCATTCATCAATTCCATGTCCGCAAAATATATTACATGTATGTTGCAAAAAAATGTATTACATACATGCTTGCTACATTCCACGTCTCCCAAAGTGCTACAATTAAGATAAAATAGTAAAAGCTACACCAAAATTGTACCACAATAAGGAAGGCGAAGCTGCACAAAAGTGATGGTGCCTCCAACAATCACTGCTCGAACCTGCGGATCCACGCGTAGGTACGTTATGAGCAAAGTTGCCCAATACGATTTAAACAAAACTAGGCAAAAAGAAATGCAGGATAAACATTAAATGTGTGCAAAAGATAAACAAACAGGGTAATTGATCTATCTAGAAATACATTTTTACTTTTTATTGTTTGATTTAGATATGGATATGAGTAACCAAGCTTCGTGTATAGTCTGTGGTCTTGGTCTGGATGAGACCTCACCCTATGACTCTAAGGCAAAAGAAAACACCTTAGGGTTGGGGTACCTCCGTAGGTATGATGTGGGGTACAATGCATCCTAACTAAGTTCCCAACACGTCCACTTACCTCCACCTTGCAATTGTACTTCCGATTCTTAAATTAGATTCTAATCCGTGAATCATCGCGAAAATCCGATCCTCCTTATACACAGGATATTAACGTCCCATCACGAACTTCATTAACCACATTTTCCAGAACTCCCCTCTTAGTGCTCCCACTCGGAATACCGGCCAATGTGGCCTACATTGGCCCGTATACGAGTGTTAACTCTAAGTGACAAGCGAAACACTAGCCAACCAACCATGACTACTTGACCCGCGCTCGAGGACCGGGCTAAAGCACGTAAGTGCCGAGGCCAACACCATCATATTAGCACCTCGGTGTGCCAAGCAATATGTCCTCCAACCATCGCAGCTACAATAGCAGTTGGGATCGCGGTCATCTAGGCTTCTTCCCGAGGCCCCAAAGGTGCATGTCCCTCCCTTGGCAACAACTACTCCACTACCCGATCACCATGAAATCTCATCCATTTATTTATTTTCCCCACAATTATGCTATTTGTAATCATGAATCCTATAGAAAATAAATAAATATGAGTAAATCAGTCCAAGCTTCAATATAAAAGTCATGACTACAAGAAGTGGGTTCAGATATCTGACTAAATATGAGGCATGACTATATCCGACACTCAGCAAAGTTATCCTATGAACTTATTGAACTCAACATCCCTTCTAGTTGAACCAACAAATCCTTATTCAAGAAATTGTAATTTCAATATAGAAAATATCCACCGATAATAAGGCAACAAAAATAACCATTCTCAGGGCAATGAAGTTGCACACTGACTGCCGCCCCGCACCCTATGTTAATTCGGTCAACTTAATGTCCAAATTAATTAATGTGATTCGTTGCAGTCGGATACGAGGGGTTAATCAAAAACCACTTATCGATTAATGTGAGGTTAATTTTAAGCGGCAATATTTTTTTACTTGGTGGAAGTCCAAGGTCGATCTCAGGGAGGCATCTGTCTCCTTAGGTGAATTTAAGCAAGGACCCGAGTGTTGATTTACGAGGAGTAATTTTTTTGGTCTTTTTTAATTTTCTATGCAGACTTATGGAGACAATGCAGGCCAATTTAATGTTCAATTTAATTATGATATCAAATGAAGTCCAAAAATTATGAAAATTGACCAGATGATTAATGGTGATGAAAATGACCTACACTAATTTTTTTGGAATTTTTCGACACTAAATAAATTTACTGTGAATTAAATGAATAGACAAGGTGATTTTCAATATTTAATTTTTAATAAATATCAAACCACAATTTTTCCAAGAACTGAAATTATCCTAGGTGGCTCTAATGATAAGGGACCTAGGAAAATTAACAGAACTTAATTTCACTTTGAAATGAATTAATTAAAATTAATCTAAGAAAATCACTTAACAATTTATTGAGGCCTCTATATGCGTGCAAATGCCATGAAATTTTTATGGTATGCTAAGAATAATGTCCTTAAGCTACTGTGAATTTTTGATGATTTTTAAGGGCACAGAGAATTAACTATAAATCAAAAGGTGTCACTGGGCAAAATATGTCAAAAATTCACCAATTAATTCATTAATAATTCATCAGAACTTACAAAAATATGACACGTGTACCAATAGACAGAGAACAAAATTCTCAACAAAATGCAATTTTTAAAATTTCAAAATGATGTAAAATGCAACCTAGGGATGCGTGCAAACACAGGGGTATAAATGCAATACAGGAAATTAAAATTACAATAAGCAAATATGCAGACAGGGACTAAAATGCAATTACCTATAATGCTGGGGACTCTTGTGCAAATTCTCCACAGGGCACGTGCTCCTCACGTGGGGTCTGCTTCACAGGGACCTCTTTGCAATTTTGGAAAGCCCAGGGGCTTCTGTGCAATTTACCCAGGCCGCACGTGCTCCTCATGTGGGCGGCCTAGGCTCGGATGGCTGCGGCGGCTCGGAGCGAGGTTCGGGCTCTCTGGAGGTCCGGACTGCGGCTCGGAGTAGCCTCGGGTCGCCCGAGCCTAGGCTTGGAGCTGAGGCTCGGTATCTGTCGACGTGGCGAGCTGCGGGCCTTCGGATCAAGATAGATCCAAAGGGGAGCGGTGAAGACGCGTGGCGGACTCAGAATCCGTCAGATCTGGAGAGATCTAACGGCGGTCGATCGGGGTTGAAGGAGTCGACGTGGCGTTCTCCTGATCGTGGGATCAAGGATGATCCTACGGTTTTTGGCTGCTCCGGTAGCGGGTGACGCAGCTGATTGCGGGCCGTTCGATCAAGATGATCGAGCGGCTCTTGGAGCTTCTTCCTCGACGGCCCTCCGCCTCCTGCGGAGGAGAAGGCGGGACTCCGGCGTAGTGGCTGCTGCTCCGCCCTTCCTTCCCGTCGTCGGTGGAGGTCGATGGCGAGTCGGAGGTGCTCCAGAAGACGCGCGGGTGGTCGACGAAGCCTCCTGTGCCCTCAGGAGTGAGCAAGGAGGTCTGGGTCACGCTGCCGGTGAAGCTCGAAGGGAGCTCCGACGAGCGTCCGGCCAGTCCAGATGGGTGTACCTGCAGGGGGTTAGAGGGGATAGCCGAGGCGTGCGTGTGCTTGTGGATTCGTGCAAGGTGGAATGTGAGGCCTAAGGTGGAGTGAGATGGATCCGGTGATCGAGCTCCGCCCAGGTGGCGGAGCTGGCGTCGAGCGAAGGTGGTCTACGGTGATGGACGAAGATAATGACAGCACGAGGACCGGAGCTCCATCGTGGAGCTCGGAGGGATGAAGGTGAAGCGAGAAAACAACGGTGGACGGCGAATAAATTAGGAGAAGTCAAAGGAAAAATTAAGGAGAAGATCAGAAGATGATGGAGGGGGTTACCTGGGGAATGGAGCTCAGATTTGAGCTCCAGGTCTTCGCTCGAGGGATCGGTAGGGTCCCGAGCTCGCGCAGCTTCGCGGAGGGAGGCTGCGACACGGCAGAGCTTGCCGTGGATCTCGCCGGAGAAGAAACTTGTCTTCGCTCGAAGACACACCCAATTGTTGTCACCAATGGATCGATCTGAGCTCGAGGAACCTCTCTGGAGTGGCGGATGGGGGTGAAGTCGGCCGGTGAGGGTGTATTTATAGGTTGAAGGTGGTGGGTTGGCTGGTGACGAGGCGAGGTTGGTGGTCGACGTGGGGCGACTCTAGTGAGAGTGGTGGAGCGTGAGGGAGCTGGCGAGGGAGAGGGATGAGTGGGTGACGTCGTGGGGGTGTCAGCGGTCGGAGAGGATGGCTGACGTGCGTCCAAGAATAGGAAGGGGGCGCCCCTCCCGCAAGGCAAGGGACGTGGGAGAGAGGGGAGCCCAGATGTAGGAGACGAGGTCTCCATCGTTGGATCGTGTGATCCAACGGTGGGGATCAAGGGGGAGCTGGTCGGGTAGGATTAGATCTGGGGCGCGGAGCTGATGGGCTGTGGTGTAGCCACATGGCGCATTGTGGGCGAAGCGCGAGCGAGCGGCCTGGATAAGGATATGGAGCTGATCGAAGGGCCAAGACTCGCTGGAAGAGGGGCGGCTGTGATGGAGAGATCAAGGGTCTGATCAAGCGGCGTAGATGCTGCCACGTGGATGGCTCTGGTGAAGGCGCTAATGTGCGGTGCAGATCAAGGCAAGAGAAGATCTGATGGCTATGGATTTAAGCGTGCGTGGAAAAGGCTGGACCGTTGGATCTGAAGCGAGATCCAACGGCTGAGGACGCAGGCGGGTGAGGCGAGGGGAAGCGGGCTGCGTGGCGCAATCAGAGGGTGCCATGTGGCCTGCTGTGAGTGGTTGGAGAAAAATACACTTGTAGAGAGAAGAGGGGACCGAATTTGGAAAAACTCAAAACATGAAAGTTGTAGATCTCGATGAGATCTACAAGATTCATGTTGACCAAAGACGGAGATGAGGTCAAATATGATACATAAATACAAGGATACATAAATATACATATGTAGTATGCAAAGTGGCCCAAAAACCCCATTTTCTCATACAAACTCCAAATTCAATGAATTTAGTCTCATTTTGAAGGTCTTTTGATATGTAGTATTCTAAGAGTAAGTAGACCTAATTCGGAGTTTGTCTGAGGGCTTTATGTGTATTTTAGTGCACAAGGGTTCTAGGGCTTTATTGGCTAATCTACAAGGGAAACTATTGGCCTTCTTCCCTATATTATTGACTAAGGAATATATATTATAGAGAAGAGGTTATCTTAGTGAATGGGTATTTTACAAGGGATTTTTGGCTTCTTATTTAAATGTAAATGGACTACTAAAATGTATGAATTATGGATGCATGCATGAATGTTATTTATGCAATATAAAGGAAGATATGCCTCTATTTGCTCGGGAACAAGGCTCTATTTTTGACTTTTGAAGTGATGAATCACAGATTCATCAGCCCCCTATACTTAAACCTTGCTCGTCCCCGAGCAACTATATGAAATGCAAGAGTGAAATGAGATTGGGTTCCATACCAAGGTCATGAACAAAAGTTAAAAATAGAGCTTGACTCGACCTTTGGATTAATCATGTATCGGAACCTTATTGGGATCTGAGTTTAAGACTTAACAGACTTCAAGTTCCACAAGTCTTCTATTCAAGACTCCTCAACTCACCTAATCAGAACAAGTCTGCATACACAAACTCTAATGACCATGAATCTTTTCATGCAGTGTAAGTGATATATGACTCCCCACCTCAGAAGTAACAAAGAAACAACCTCCCCCAACCTGGTAACTCTAATGCCTCGGTCTAGCAACTCTTTCCTCGAGAAGCGGGGTATTCCCTTCTAAGTTCAAGTTCAACCGGCTCAAGAAGAGGGGGGAAGAAATATAGACTTTTGGGAGCTCAGCCAGTGTAGCTAAGTCTCCCGCTGCAAGCTTCATGAGATGTAACATGGTGACCATAAGCTTTTGCTTTTCTTGACTACGTACACTCCGGTGGGGTTATTAAATTTTCAATCCGACCCACCACTTTTTTTTTGGAGTTCTTTTTGGCTTTTTTTTTCAAAATGCCTCTGTACAACATATCTACATGGTGCAGCATATATACAAGAAATTTCCTCTTGAGCCAGTAGACTATCCCTCTTTTGAAGCTTTATTGCAACCCACTGCTTCTGTCTTTAGCCTTCATCACCACTAGGCCAAGTTGAGACGCACTTCCTTCACTAGAAGAAGAAGAGAGGTTCCGCCTAGAAGTACTACCCTCATATGCTACCCCAAGCTAAAGGAAACTGCCTCCTCATCACCTCATCCGTAGAGAGCCATGTGTAAAGTGCTGGTGCACGTCAAGCCATTGTCTCTAAGAGTCATGTGTGTGTTGTTAAGTGCTCTACTCAGGCTTGTCAAGATGACATATGAACATAGACTTGCAGACTTAAAGAATTAAGTCACCTGACCTGAAAAATCTTAACTCCAGCTCCTATAAGGTTCCTCTGAAATTAGGTGGATTAAGGTCAAATCATTTACATCCTCAATATCTGCTCATAACTTGGTCCAGAACCCACTAGCTTTTCACTTTGCATATGCAAAGTATGCAGATGAGATGAGATGTCATGCTATGAAAATGCAAGACTCTTTTTCTTTTTCTTGGATGCAGATGCAATATGCATGAGTAAATAAGAAGCCTCTTTTCATTATTTAATTATTATTATTATATATTTTTTCGATTTTTACCCACCCGTAATTATTGTAAGATATATACAAAAATACGCGAAAGTACGAGCTATGGGTAAAGTATATATGTAATATATACACGCCCCCCTATACTTAGCGTGTGTTATGTCCTCAGAGCACGAAGAGCGAGGAAAAAGACATAGCTCGTGCTAAGCGTAGGAGAGCCAAAAGTAACAAAAAGTATAGAAGTCGTCTCGCCCCCCTATACTTGGGCTCTGGCAGCCTAAGTGTAGAAGAAGATCAGAAATGGGGCGGACGAGGGAAAGATGGGAAGTGGATAAGTATCAATGCGGGCATCGGTCCCCCTATACTTAGGCTCAGGTCAGCCTAAGTATCGGTAAGAAATGAGTATGAGGACCAATGTGATCTGTAGAATGTACATTGAACTGACTCAGATGACCCCTCCCCCCCTATACTTAGGATCTTGTCATCCTAAGTATAGTCCAAGATAATGGTTCGATGATGTGGGGAGGTGTTTACTAGAATCGCGGGGGTAAAGGATAGGATGTACAAGACTGATGGTATACACAGATGAGTTGGTGTGAATCTTTCAAGATGCTGCTGATGGCTGGAGTTCATTGCTGCAAGGTCTCATACGCGGCTTGAGGTGTATCTGCTGTATCTGTCTTGCGCATGAATACAATCTCCTCCACATGGACTAACTGTTCATTGGATTCAACGAAGTGCTTCAACAGCTGCCCATTCACTAGGAATGTCGGTGCGTCATCTGTGAGATCCGAGATCTCGACACATCCACTATCATGCACCGTACGGACAACAAATGGTCCCGTCCACTTAGACTTTAACTTGCCTTGGAAAATCTTCAGCCTAGCATTGAACAACCATACCTTCTGTCCAGGAACAAAGGTCTTTCGTCTGATATATCTATCATGCCAACGCTTCACCTTGTCCTTGTACACCAAACTGTTGTCGTATGCTCGGTTTCTGACTTCCACAAGCTCATTCAGATCCATGTCTCTCTGTTTCTGACCCAGGTGTGTGTTCCAGTTGACCTTCTTTATTGCCCATTCTGATTTGTGCACTAACTCTGCGGGCAAATGGCACGGCTTTCCGAATACCATTCGGAATGGGGAGGTGCCTAACGGTGTCTTGTAAGCCGTCCTATACGCCCAGAGGACTTGATCTAAGATCTGAGACCAGTCCTTCCTGTCCGGGCGGACAAGCTTTTGCAATATGGTTTTCACCTCCCTATTCGACACCTCAGCCATACCATTGGTTTGTGGGTGGTAAGGACTCGCGACACGGTGTTCGATGCCGTAGTCCTTTAGGAGTTTCTTCACCTCCCGATTCACAAAATGGCTACCCCCATCTGATATCATCATTTTGGGGATCCCGAACCTAGAGATTATGTTCTCTCTGATGAATTTACAGACAGTCTTGCTGTCTGCGGCTCGGGTCGGGATAGCCTCCACCCATCTGGATAGATAATCTACCGCAAGGAGGATATATTCGAACCCGTGGCTGACAGGGAATGGGCCCATGAAATCGATGCCCCAGGCATCAAAGACATCACAAATGATGACCGGCTGCATTAGCATCTCATCCTTGGAACCAACAGTCCCTCCCATTCTCTGGCAAACTGGGCACGACTTCGCGAAGGCGGTGGCATCGCGAAACAGAGTCGGCCAGTAGAAGCCACACTGAAGTACCTTCCATGCGGTCCTCTTCCCGGAGTGGTGTCCTCCTGCCTCTAAGCTATGGCATAAAGAAAGGACACTCTAGTATTCCTCCTGAGGAATACAACGTCTCCAGACACAATCCGGTCCTTCAAAGAAAAGGATCGGATCCTCCCAATGGTAGTGTCTAGCATCCGACTTTAGTCGGTCGATTTGGCTCTTGGGCCAATCCTCGGGAACTTTTTTGGAGACAAGATAGTTCACGATATTGGCGTACCATGGGAGTGAGTCGATAACAAAAATCGACTCGTCAGGGAAGGAGTCTCGAATCGGGGAAACCTCGGAAGTATTAAGATCTTCGAGATGAGAAAGATGATCGGCCACTACGTTCTTCTTTCCAGGTTTATCACGGATGTCCAAATCAAACTCCTGGATAAGTAAAATCCAACGAAGAAGACGCGCCTTCGCGTCCTTCTTCTCCATCAAATATCGTAGTGCCGTGTGGTCTGTGAACACAGTTACCTTGGATCCGATTAAGTGAGATCTGAATTTGTCCAAGGCAAACACTACCGCAAGCATTTCCTTTTCTGTAACTGTATAGTTACGCTGAGCAGAATCAAGCACTTTGCTTACGTAGTGAATTGCGAACGGGACGCCGTCTCTTCTTTGTCCCAATACAGCCCCAACAACATAATCTGAGGCGTCTGTCATGATCTCAAAAGGTAGAGACCAATCTGGGGCTTGTAAGATGGGTGCGTCCATGATCATTCCTTGTAACAGCTTAAAGGCCTCAAGACATTTGTGATCTACAATAAACTCCGTGTCTTTGCCTAAAAGCTCAGTTAGCAGTCGGGCAATCTTAGAAAAATCCTTGATAAATCTTCGATAAAATCCGACATGCCCGAGGAACGACCGCAACTGCCTTACGTTGGTTGGTGGCTGGAGTCGTCTGATCACGTCCACCTTGGCAGGGTCAACCTCCATTCCTCTCTTGGAGATGACATGCCCCAATACTATGCCCTCCGTCACCATGAAGTGACTTTTCTCCCAGGAGAGCACCAGATTGACCTCACAACATCTTTTGAGGACTCGGTCCAGATTCCTAAGACAGGAATCAAAAGAATTGTCGTGGACCGAGAAGTCATCCATGAAGACTTCCAGGAATTCGCCGACCATTTCGGCGAATACAGCAATCATGCACCTTTGAAAAGTACCTGGAGCATTGCATAGCCCAAAAGGCATGCGCCTGAAAGCATAGGTACCAAAGGGGCATGTAAACGTGGTCTTTTCCTGGTCCTGCGGAGCTATGGCTACTTGATTGTAGCCCGAGAACCCATCAAGGAAGCAGAAGAATTCTTTCCCCGCTAATCTTTCTAGGATCTGATCAATGAACGGTAGGGGGAAATGATCCTTCTTCGTCGCGGCATTCAAGCGTCTGTAATCCACACAGACGCGCCACGACGTGGGTACTCTCGTCACGATCTCCTCTCCGTCCTCGTTGGTGGTCGTCTGAATTCCCGACTTTTTCGGGACAACATGAATTGGGGTCCACCCACTTAGAGTCGGAGATTGGGTAAATGAAACCCGCGTCGCACCATTTTTCTATCTCTTTTTTCACAACCTCTCGTAAATTTGGATTCAACCGGCGTTGGAATTCACGAGAGGGTTTGGCTTCATTCTCCAAGTAAATATGGTGCGAACACAGATCGGGATTTATCCCGTGGAGATCGGAAATGCTCCAGCCTATTGCCTTGCGGTTCTTCTCCAGGATCTCTAGCAAGCGAGATTCCTGCTCCTCGGTCAATTGCGAACTGATAATGACCGGAAATTTCTTGTCTTGGCCCGCAAGGAAGGCATATTTCAGGGTTGTGGGTAGAGGTTTGAGCTCAGGAATAGTGTGATCGTCTAAGAAGTCTGGCTCAATCTGATCTGGTTCGGTGTTGGAAGTGGCTGGATCATGTTCTGTAATAGCTGCCACCAAGTGCGGCTCTGCAGTCGGATCGTCAAAAGTTTCCATACAATCGGCAAACGCCTCGTCCGACTCGTCATCCTCATCTTCCGATTGTCCTAAGGATGTAAGGACTGACAGGCCCAACTGGGCCTCTACGTCATCGAAGATGTAGGGCGATGCAGGTTCAGAGCTGTACTCGTTCCTGAGGATCTCGCAGACTGACTCATGCACTGGATCATCTTCAAAGGAGATGGACACATCGATGCTGGCTGGGTTCTGTCTCCATGGCCCAACTACGTCTACATGCTCACAGTCTGTTCCGGTAGAAGAGTACTCGGTGCTGGATTCGGAGTCCGGTCTCTGCCATCTCGTCTGCTTCATCTCAATTTCCTCATCTCCGCCGGGAATTTGGAACTGAATCTTCCCATTCTTATAATCAAATAAGGCCCCCGCTGTTCTGAGGAAGGGCCTACCTAAAATGATCTGGGAATCTCTCCAATTACGAGGGGTTTCCATATCCAGGACAGTGAAGTCCACCATGTATTCTTGCCCCTCGACTTTGATCACAATGTTCCTTAACTCTCCTTGGGACCTCTTAGTGGATTTGTCAGCAAACTGCAGAATAGCTCTAGATTTCCTAAGAGGTCCGAGATTAAGCCGCTCATAGAGGGTTGTGGGCATTAAGTTGATCGAGGAACCATTGTCCAGGAGAGTGCGTGCAAACGCGATGTCATCAACATGACTCACTACATAATGTGCACCCATGTCTCTTCGTTTCCGAGGAAACGAGTTCTTTATTGCACAAGTCGTGGCTACTGATAAAACGTGTTTCTCAACACGGCTTCTGGTCTTCTTGCTAACCCTAGTAGGTGTGCATCTCACCTTAAGGTATTTTTGGAATGCAGGGGTCATTTCCACGAACTTGTCAAAAGGGATTGTGACCTTGATGTGTTTATTGCAAAATTCAGCCATCTCAGGGTCATCTTTTTGGATTTTTTTGATTTTCTTCTTTCCACCCTTGAGAGCTCGGGGGAAAGGGATTATTGACTCCAACTCAGGTTCTGAAACTGACATCTTCTCATTAATTTCTGGAACTGAGTTTTTGACATGACTCTGACTCTGATACAGACCCGGACTCTGATTCTGACTAAAAGGAAAATGCTGAGGCGAAACCGGTGACGCTTCTTCCGCTTCTTCTGGACGATCCTCCTCAGATGGAGGTGTGGGCTCTTCATCGGTGCCGTCTGACTCTATGCGACTACGGGACTGATGCTTCGAGGACTCAGATGTCCTCTTCTTCCGCCGGTGGTGATGGTGCTGCTCCTCCTCTTCTTCCTCCGAATTCTCCTCAGGTAGATTCTCGGAGGCTCCTTCCTTTTGTGCCCGTGCCTGATCAGGTATGGTCACGGTCCTTCCGCTCCTGAGGGACATATGATTAACATTATCGTACGAAAGGATCTCATGTTCAGATAGATAATTATCTGAATAATATACCTGATCTCGAGGTCGGTTCTGGCCCTGGTGTACGCTGTTCGGGTTGGCCTGAACCTGTGCGGGAATTGGGGTCCTTGGCGCCATTTGTTGGTCCTGGGCACGAGAGACCTGATTGATGTCGGTTCTCATGTCCAGGTAGTCATTCTGCATTTGTTGGACCCTATCAGACAGGGTCTGGATCGCTAAGGTGAGGGACTCCAATTCGGTGGGCTGGGCTGGCTGCTGAGTGGATGTGGTCCTGTACTGGCCCTGCTGGCCGTGCCGATACTGCTGCTGATGGAACGGTGCTGGCCCCTGCTGGTAGGTGCGCTGCTGCGGCTGGTACCCCTGTTCTGGCCTGGACTGGTATCGCGGGACTGTGACGGGCCTGGTCTCTTGGTAGACTGGGGTTGGGCGGTGTGCCTGATCCTTCCCCATCTCGATTTGCCGGACTAGCGGGTCACGGCTATACCAAAGCCCATTAATCTCGTATACAGGCGGAGGCTCCTCGTATTCCGTTTCCACTGGTGGGGATGCATGATGGTTCGGCTGGGTATAAGTCTGATCCCAGCTGCTCTGAGACCCCGGTGCCTGTTCCTGTACAAGATGGACTCGGTGTACAGGTACAGGTGGTGCAGAAGGGGTGGATAGCTTGATCTTAGCTACCTTTTCAGAGAGTTCCTCCACTTTCTTGGGAAGGCTCGAAAGAGACTCCATCTCCGCGACTCTCTTGTGGATCTGCTCGACCATGGTAAGCTTGTCGGCTATCATCCCCATGCTGGGGATGAGGTCCTCACTCAGATCTGCAACAGTCCTTCTAGTTGTCTCATTGGATAAGATTGAGGGAGACAACTGATAGGCCCTTGTGTTCTGTGACCTGCCGGTTTCCGCCATCTGCTCTAGGATCTTCCATACAGCATGCTCGTTTTTGTTCAGATAGCTTCCTCCACAGGCGGCACTGACTAACCCCTGCATCTCTGGGGTTAAACCACAGATCAAGGTCTGGACTAAGATCGCCTTTGAAATGCCGTGGCAGGGGCATTTCTGTACTAAATCATTGAACCTATCCCAAGCATCATGGAAAGGCTCACTAGGTCCTTGGGCGAAGCTGGCGATCTTTGTTCTCATCTGGTTTGTCCTACTGAGAGGGTAGAACTTTTTCAAGAACAGGTCCTTGAACTGCATCCAGGTATTGCATACCACCCCTAAGTTTTTCAACCAATGAGCCGCCTTATCACCTAAGGCAAAAGGGGTGGCCTTCAGCCGAATATAATCTTGGCCAACATTGGGATGGCTAAGATTGTTGCACACCAACTCGAAGTCACGGAGGAAAGTATATGGTTCTTCATTAAGGTTTCCGTTGAACTTCGGAAGCAGACTAAGGAAGTGGGGCTTCAGCTCAAATGCCTGGGCGGGAACTGCAGGTGCCAACCAATTCTGAATCTCGTTCTCCGCCGGGTTATAGGTATCAACCATTGGTCGGTCGATTCCTTCTGCCACTATGATCTGTCCCATCCGCGCCGTGAGATCTGCATTCTTCTGTTCGGCTTCAGCGAGGCGATCAAGGATCTGTTTTATTTATTCCTCATCTGGTGGAACTTTTGGCGGCATCTCGTCCTCCAGTCTTGGGGGGAAAGTAAGGTCGATGTCAGAGGATAACTCAAGGAAAGGATTACCGAGGCGATGATCTTCCTCGATAATCTCGGAGGAGATGAAAGGGTTGGTTTGAAAGTAACCACCCTAAGCATGAGGGAACCAGGACTCAAGAGGGTCATGAGTCCTGGGTGGTCCAAGGTGCGCTCGGACCGAGAAAGACGAGTTACTTGGGGGACTCATAGAGAGATCGGTGAATAGTGCGTCGAGATCTCCCCAATCACTCGTCTTGATGAAGAGGGAAGAAGATAGGATTTTACTCCTACCTGAAGCAAGCAACAAGAACAATCCAAGACCCTGGGTTCACACTCAACACAGTGAAGGACTCAAAGTTGAGTCCAATTTATCTTGTAATTTTTAAATGTGATTTTTCAAACAAGATAGCAAGGATTACGCAGCCTAGAGAGAAGTCGGCTTAGAGCCGGATGCGTCTTCCCTGTTTATCCTGTCGCCTAAGATACCGCCGATCCTCCCTTTCTGCGCTCCTATACGGAGTGGGGACTCAATGACGTGCCCCTATCTACCTGCAAGCAGGTGGAGGCTAACAAAGCTAGGCCTTGTCGCAGAGTACCGCTGGTTCGCCCCTATCTACCCGCGAAGGCGGAGGCTACTTGGTACTTGTCAATGAGCTTAAAAGTATCCTACTCGTGATATTTGCTAAGATCAGTTGGCTCGTGATATGGAAGGCGGGGATTTGGGCTCTGCCTTAAGGTGTTCACACACACTCAAGTACCCTCACTCAGCCTGAAAACAGGGTCGGGGATTAATCTCCCGCAATCAATTTTCAAATTTTATTCTTTTTTTTGGTCAATACTGTTAGCAGTCCCGATTTTAAAGTTAAGTTATCACTTTAATTAGTCCACCAAAAAGCACGCCTATCGGACAGTCCCAATTTCCTGTTTAATTTAAGGGGGAAATCGAGAAAAGCCGATGCAAGTTGAAATCGATGATGCGTATGCTGAGTAGAGAGTACTTACAGTGATCCCTTCGCTTTCTTTATGCAGGATGCAAAACAGAATTGAAAACTTTACTCTACATGCAAATGCAAGCGATGAAAAGCCGCTCCTAGACAGGCAGTTCTATTAGCGTGAAGAACAGTTTAATTTGACTAAGTACTGCGGTCTAGGTACGTCTTTTAAGTGATTTGTGTGGTCCTAATGATTACGAGCACAAGCAATTCCTAGATTGGCTCGGGGAGCCGCTAGTGCAAGCTAAATTACAATTCAACCACACAGCACACGGGGACACGGTTTCACTATCTTTACACACGCGAGATCCCAAACGGGAACCGCTGGAAATGATGCGAAAGAAAAAGAAATAAAATAAAATGTAATTACAAAGCCTCTCTTTCACTCAAAAATTTTAAATGCTAAGTCCTCGAAGCGTCGCCGACTCCTCGCGGTCCTCGCACAAAAAATAATTGGAGCTCAGAGAGTTACACAAAAATAAAATAATGCAAAAATAAATGGGAGAAAATAATTACAAGAAAACCGGGGGTCAGACTACCCGGGGAAGGAAAATCAAACACTCAAAAATTTGCTAAAAATTAACCTAAGCCGTGCCTCCCCGGCAACGGCGCCATTTTGACTGCCGCCCCGCACCTTATGTTAATTCGGTCAACTTAATGTCCAAATTAATTAATGTGATTCGTTGCAGTCGGATACGAGGGGTTAATCAAAAACCACTTATCGATTAATGTGAGGTTAATTTTAAGCGGCAATATTTTTTTACTTGGTGGAAGTCCAAGGTCGATCTCAGGGAGGCATCTGTCTCCTTAGGTGAATTTAAGCAAGGATCCGAGTGTTGATTTACGAGGAGTAATTTTTTTGGTCTTTTTTAATTTTCTATGCAGACTTATGGAGACAATGCAGGCCAATTTAATGTTCAATTTAATTATGATATCAAATGAAGTCCAAAAATTATGAAAATTGACCAGATGATTAATGGTGATGAAAATGACCTACACTAATCTTTTTGGAATTTTTCGACACTAAATAAATTTACTGTGAATTAAATGAATAGACAAGGTGATTTTCAGTATTTAATTTTTAATAAATATCAAACCACAATTTTTCCAAGAACTGAAATTATCCTAGGTGGCTCTAATGATAAGGGACCTAGGAAAATTAACAGAACTTAATTTCACTGTGAAATGAATTAATTAAAATTAATCTAAGAAAATCACTTAACAATTTATTGAGGCCTCGATATGCGTGCAAATGCCATGAAATTTTTATGGTATGCTAAGAATAATGTTCTTAAGCTACTGTGAATTTTTGATGATTTTTAAGGGCACAGAGAATTAACTATAAATCAAAAGGTGTCACTGGGCAAAATATGTCAAAAATTCACCAATTAATTCATTAATAATTCATCAGAACTTACAAAAATATGACACGTGTACCAATAGACAGAGAACAAAATTCTCAACAAAATGCAATTTTTAAAATTTCAAAATGATGTAAAATACAACCTAGGGATGCGTGCAAACACAGGGGTATAAATGCAATACAGGAAATTAAAATTACTATAAGCAAATATGCAGACAGGGACTAAAATGCAATTACCTATAATGCTGGGGACTCTTGTGCAAATTCTCCACAGGGCACGTGCTCCTCACGTGGGGTCTGCTTCACAGGGACCTCTTTGCAATTTTGGAAAGCTCCAGGGGCTTCTGTGCAATTTACCCAGGCCGCACGTGCTCCTCACGTGGGCGGCCTAGGCTCGGATGGCTGCGGCGGCTCGGAGCGAGGTTCGGGCTCTCTGGAGGTCCGGACTGCGGCTCGGAGTAGCCTCGGGTCGCCCGAGCCTAGGCTTGGAGCTGAGGCTCGGTATCTGTCGACGTGGCGGGCTGCGGGCCTTCGGATCAAGATAGATCCAAAGGGGAGCGGTGAAGACGCGTGGCGGACTCAGAATCCGTCAGATCTGGAGAGATCTAACGGCGGTCGATCGGGGTTGAAGGAGTCGACGTGGCGTTCTCCTGATCGTGGGATCAAGGATGATCCTACGGTCTTTGGCTGCTCCGGTAGCGGGTGACGCAGCTGATTGCGGGCCGTTCGATCAAGATGATCGAGCGGCTCTTGGAGCTTCTTCCTCGACGGCCCTCCGCCTCCTGCGGAGGAGAAGGCGGGACTCCGGCGTAGTGGCTGCTGCTCCGCCCTTCCTTCCCGTCGTCGGTGGAGGTCGATGGCGAGTCGGAGGTGCACCAGAAGACGCACGGGTGGTCGACGAAGCCTCCTGTTCCCTCAGGAGTGAGCGAGGAGGTCTGTGTCACGCTGCCGGTGAAGCTCGAAGGGAGCTCCGACGAGCGTCCGACCAGTCCAGATGGGTGTACCTGCAGGGGGTTAGAGGGGATAGCCGAGGCGTGCGTGTGCTTGTGGATTTGTGCAAGGTGGAATGTGAGGCCTAAGGTGGAGTGAGATGGATCCGGTGATCGAGCTCCGCCCAGGTGACGGAGCTGGCGTCGAGCGAAGGTGGTCTACGGTGATGGACGAAGATAATGACAGCGCGAGGACCGGAGCTCCATCGAGGAGCTCGGAGGGATGAAGGTGAAGCGAGAAAACAACGGTGGACGGCGAATAAATTAGGAGAAGTCAAAGGAAAATTAAGGAGAAGATCAGAAGATGATGGAGGGGGTTACCTGGGAAATGGAGCTCAGATTTGAGCTCCAAGTCTTCGCTCGAGGGATCGGTAGGGTCCCGAGCTCGCGCAGCTTCGCGGAGGGAGGCTGCGACACGGCAGAGCTTGCCGTGGATCTCGCCGGAGAAGAAACTTGTCTTCGCTCGAAGACACACCCAATTGCTGTCACCAATGGATCGATCTGAGCTCGAGGAACCTCTCTGGAGTGGCGGATGGGGATGAAGTCGGCCGGTGAGGGTGTATTTATAGGTTGAAGGTGGTGGGTTGGCTGGTGACGAGGCGAGGTTGGTGGTCGACGTGGGGCGACTCTGGTGAGTGTGGTGGAGCGTGAGGGAGCTGGCGAGGGAGAGGGATGAGTGGGTGACGTCGTGGGGGTGTCAGCGGTCGGAGAGGATGGCTGACGTGCGTCCAAGAATAGGAAGGGGGCGCCCCTCCCGCAAGGCAAGGGACGTGGGAGAGAGGGGCGCCCAGAGGTAGGAGACGAGGTCTCCACCGTTGGATCGTGTGATCCAACGGTGGGGATCAAGGGGGAGCTGGTCGGGTAGGATTAGATCTGGAGCGCGGAGCTGATGGGCTGTGGTGTAGCCACGTGGCGCGTTGTGGGCGAAGCGCGAGCGAGCGGCCTGGATAAGGATATAGAGCTGATCGAAGGGCCAAGACTCGCTGGAAGAGGGGCGGCTGTGATGGAGAGATCAAGGGTCTGATCAAGCGGCGTAGATGCTGCCACGTGGATGGCTCTGGTGAAGGCGCTAATGTGCGGTGCAGATCAAGGCAAGAGAAGATCTGATGGCTATGGATTTAAGCGTGCGTGGAAAAGGCTGGACCATTGGATCTGAAGCGAGATCCAACGGCTGAGGACGCAGGCAGGTGAGGCGAGGGGAAGCGGGCCGCGTGGCGCAATCAGAGGGCGCCACGTGGCCTGCTGTGAGTGGTTGGAGAAAAATACACTTATAGAGAGAAGAGGGGACCGAATTTGGAAAAACTCAAAACATGAAAGTTGTAGATCTCGATGAGATCTACAAGATTCATGTTGACCAAAGATGGAGATGAGGTCAAATATGATACATAAATACAAGGATACATAAATATACATATGTAGTATGCAAAGTGGCCCAAAAACCCCATTTTCTCATACAAACTCCAAATTCAATGAATTTAGTCTCATTTTGAAGGTCTTTTGATATGTAGTATTCTAAGAGTAAGTAGACCTAATTCGGAGTTTGTCTGAGGGCTTTATGTGTATTTTAGTGCACAAGTGTTCTAGGGCTTTATTGGCTAATCTACAAGGGAAACTATTGGCCTTCTTCCCTATATTATTGACTAAGGAATACATATTATAGAGAAGAGGTTATCTTAGTGAATGGGTATTTTACAAGGGATTTTTGGCTTCTTATTTAAATGTAAATGGACTACTAAAATGTATGAATTATGGATGCATGCATGAATGTTATTTATGCAATATAAAGGAAGATATGCCTCTATTTGCTCGGGAACAAGGCTCTATTTTTGACTTTTGAAGTGATGAATCACAGATTCATCACACACCACCATTTTTAATTTCCTTCATATGTATAGATCATGGCTACAATAGTTCAACATTACATGAAACCCCACATTCTCGGTGGCTTGGACCTTTAGAACCCCATTTTTTCCGGATCAATAGATGCTCAACGACTTAAAATATTTCCCAAATAACATAATATGTTGTTGAAAAAAAAAACCTCGTTGCACTATTATCTACCACATATAGTATCTAAAAAGTCCTAATGACATTCAACTTATGAAGCTAGTGATTTCCAACTTACAAAACTATGTACACCTTGTTTAATTGACTATAGGATTTGTACCTATTCCTAATTCTTTTTTAACTTGAGAACAAATCAGCAAAATTTCCTAAATATAATATTGTAGATACAAATAAAGGTCCCCCTAGCAATAGCAATAACAACACTATACAGTAACAGGGATGTTGTAACCATATGCATGCAGATAAGTCTGGTTTGGCTTATATATCATATTAACTTCTTGAAGCTTGAAGATTGAGTTACAATTGGCTAAATCAAACCATATCAGTTCAACCTTTCCTTACCAGACATTGCTACTTCTTGATTATATGAGTAGCACGGGCCGGACATTAGGTATGTATTTTTCTATCTTTATCTAAGATCCATCAGATGACATAAGTCCATAGAGAAAACAATGACGTAAAGCATCAAAAAAATCAAGTGAGATCCTGAAATCAAGAGACAGATCACAACAAACTCAAACATATAATTTTACCCTCGGTTGAGATAGACAGATGATATCACTCTAATCTATCCTTGATTTAAATCCCTAAACTACACGTGAACTATGGTGATCACAATTTTAGAATTTTTTCTTTATATTTTAGTTTCTACATGCTCCTGTAAACCGAGTTTGAAAAGCATGCATTGGGAAGTTAGACCCATACGGAGGAAACAAGTTTGCATAAGTTCAGCTCGATCATCGGTGTATAAGATTAACACGTAAGTGTCAAAATCGTGTGGAAAATCCGCAGCAAGTGGGAGGAGACATCGTACCTCAAGGAAGCTCACACTTCGGTTTCTCCGTCGGTGAAGAACGACACGATCAACGCTTCATTTGCGATGAGAACCGCACAAGGGGACGCCTTGGACCTTCTCTACGTGGGGGTGGTCTTGGATCGTCGATCTGAGGCGATTCGGCGAGCTCCGATGGAGCTCTGGTGAAGAAAAATGGGTGAGGGCGAGGTGCTGGTCGAAGGGGAAGGGGTTTGGATATTTTTGGAGGAGATGGGGGTGGTTTTATTGGGTTGAACCTGAGTTCGGATCTAGGTTCGGATCCGAAATTGAACGGTATCCAGTCTCACTAAACGACCGTAACTTGGGCTCCCGAACTCGGATTTTCGCATTCTTGGACTCGTTGAAAAGCGATCGACAATCCCTACGCAATGAACTACTCAAATAAATTTTTTGGACCATGCAATAAAAGCAGGTTTGCAATTAAGCTCAGATCCAGCTCGGTTTTACATTTTAATCCCTCTTCGATTTTCGAGGTTTTCACACTAGTGGAGCGACAATCTGGGAAGAAACTTAAGTGCATCTGCAATGACAATGGTGGTGAGTATATTGGGTCATTTGATGAGTATTGTAGATCTCATGGTATCAGACACCAGAAGACTCCACCCAAGATGCCACAATTGAACAGGATAGCGGAGAGAATGAACAGGACCTTGATGGAGAGAGTCGGTCATCTCCTTTCTAAAGCTAAGTTGCCTAACTCTTTTTGGTGTGAAGCACTTTATATTGTTACTCATGTTATTAATATATCTCCACATGTACCCTTGGATGGTGATGTTCCTGACAGGATTTGGCATGGAAAGATTGTCTTATACAACCATTTGCGGGTCTTTGGATGTCGCACATTTGTGCATGTTACCAAGGATGAAAGGTCCAAGTTGGATGCAAAGATAAAGCAGTGCATATTCTTGGGATATGGACAAGATGATCTTAGCTACAGGTTGTATGATCCATTTAATAAGAAGCTGGTGAGGCGTAGGGATGTGATCTTCTCTGAAGATCAAACCATTGAAGACATCTAGAAGGCTGCTAAGGACTCTCCTTTGATCAGCTATCAGCCAGATGATATGGAGCCAGTTCCTTTACAGAGGGCTACATATGTGATGCGAGATGATGCATATGAACATGTATCTGATGCAGGACATGAGGAGGATGCACCACAGATATTCACTCCTGATGAAAGATGACGGTGGGCATGATGATGAGAGGTCTTATTCTTCTGAGGCTCTCCCACCACAGAGACCCGTAAGGGAGAGGCGACCCTCCATCAGATAGTTTACACATAAGTACATTTTGTTGATAGACAGCGGCGAGCCTCAATGCTTTGAAGAAGCCTTGCAAGATGCAAACAAGGAGAAATGGACCAAAACTACAAAGGAGGAGATGGAATCCCTTCATGACAATCATACCTTCGAGCTTGTCAAGTTGCCCAAAGGCAAGCAGACATTGAGAAATAAGTGGGTTTATAGAGTGAAATATGATGAATACTCTACAAACGTAAGGTACAAAGCTATATTGATTGTGAAAGGTTTTAATCAAAGGAAGGGAGTTGACTTTGAGGAGATCTTTTATCTTGTGTTGAAGATGTCTTCTATCTGGGTGGTTCTCAGCTTGACAGCTAGTCTTGATTTAAAGGTTGAACAAATAGATGTGAAGACAGCTTTCCTCCATGGTGATCTTGAGGAGGAAATTTACATGTTGCAACCAGAGAGTTTTACAGCCAAAGGCAAGGAAGACTATGTTTGCATACTGAATAAGTGTCTATATGGTTTGAAGCAAGCACCCATGCAGTGGTACAAGAAGTTTGACTTGTTCATGAGGGAGCATGGTTACTCCAAGACAACTTCAGACCATTGTGTGTTCGTGAAGAAATTCTCAGATGATGATTTCATCATATTATTGCTTTATGTTGACGACATACTGATTGTAGGCAACAATGGAGAGAGAATTTCTTGCTTGAAGAAAGAGTTGAGCAAATCCTTTGCTATGAAGGACTTGGGGTATGCAAGTCAGATATTGGGCATGAAGAGACAGGGGATCACGAAAACTTCAACTTTCACAAGAGAAGTACATTGAGAAGGTACTTCAGAAATTTCATATGGAGAGGCAAAGCCAACTAGCATCCCTATTGGAGCGCATTTCAAGTTAAGTTTCAAAGATAGCCTACAGAACAATGCGGAGAAGAAATATATGGAAAGAGTTCCCTATGCATCAGCCACAGGTAGTCTCATGTATGTCATGGTTTGTACAAGGCCAGATATTGCTCACGCAGTTGGAATTGTTAGTAGGTTCATCTCAAATCCTGGAAAACAACATTAGGAAGCAGTTAAATGGATCTTGATATTTCTTCGAGGTACGAGCAGATACTCTCTTTGCTTTGGATTAGAGAAGCCTATTCTTCTTGGATACATATATTCAGACATAGAAGGTGTCATTGATAGGAGAAGATCCATATCATGTTACATGATGTCTTTTGCAGGCGGTGCAGTTTCTTGGTAGTCTCGTCTCCAGAAGTGTGTTGCTTGATATACTACAGGGACTGAGTTCATTGCAGCTACATAGGTGTGCAAGGAGTTGTTGTGGATGAAGAAGTTCATGCAAGAACTTGATTTTCATCAGGACAAGTATGTGTTTTACTGTGACAGTTAGAGTGCTATTTACCTTAGCAAGAACTCTACATTCCATGCAAGATAGAAGCACATCGATGTCAGATATCATTGGATACGTGATGTGTTAGAATCGAAGCATCTTGTACTTGATAAGATCCACACAGATGACAGCAGTGGCGATATGATGACAAAGACTTTGACGCTTGGAAAGTTCGAGAGATGCTGCTCTCTTACAGGTTTGGAGGAGCTCCCGCATCGCAATGAGGAGGGGATTTGTTGGATGAGTTCTCCTCCTTGTGGGAATCTAATCCATATATATAGGACATTGGTAGTCCTATTTGGAAAAGAAAAAATAAATTATTGATTGGAGAAGGAGATCAAATACCCGTTAGGATTAGGAGTTATCTTTTCCTAATCCTATTAGAAGTAGGAGCTTAGGTTTTCTTATTTGCTCATCTCCATGGAGTAAAAATAGAGGGTATGGGATGCATACCAGGATCATCCCAACACAAGCTCTCCTAACACAAGAAAGAAATAAGAGAGAGGGAGAAGAAAGAAATTTTGTGGTTGCCGCGGAGTTTGGAAGGATTAACCTTTGGAGCAATTCTTCTCCGACGTTCTTCCTTACAGTTTAGCGACGAATTTACCATTGGATGATATCTCTCCTCTCTATTATTCTCCATTATTTGGTGATTTATAGCACCGTATTGTGGGCCGGCTTTTTGTAAGCCCCTCACAGGAGATTTCTTCGATTATAATGCTTGGTTTTAGGTTGCGATCAACCCCAATGGTTTTTCCCCTCACATTGAAGGTATTTCATGTTAAAAATTCTCCGTGAATCTGTGGTTGATTTCTTTTGTTGTTGAGATACTTTCTCGTAGATGATATATTGTGCAGGATCCGCCTATCAACTTTGGTCATTTTTCTGCAATTAATTTATATGAGGAATTTGTTCCCAACAGAGGCAATCAAGCCGCAAACTCCCAGAAGGAGCGTCCACCCTGCTCTCTTTGCTCATGGAGCCGTGATGTTGGATCGAGAGTCCGTGAACAACAATATAGATAAAAATTGACGCAACTTCCTTTGGCATGGGAACACTAACGATGGGTGGAGCATCAGCTGCATCACCAATCTGTAGGCCAAATCAAATGGTGGGTGGAGCATCACTAATCTCAAAAACTTTAAATTTTCCACGCTTGCCAAATCCCGGATTAACTTTTTCACTTTGAAACTTATCCGAAGGTCTTATATCACTCTAGGCCTCTACCAATTTTAGATTCCCACGAGGGCCAAATTACACCCTGAGTTTTTGTCAAAATTCTTTCACTCTGGAATATCCTTCTTCCTATGATCAATCTCTCACTTCAGACTTCTGACCCAAGACAAATTTACTTTTTTCTTTATTACTCAACCAAATGCTTGTCCCCTCTGTTTCAAAGCAATCGAGAATACCTCACACCTCTTCCTCCTCTACCACTTTACAAGAAGTATCTACCGCCAATTAAATATTCATGTTGTTGGTATTCAAAAAAAATCCTATCCTCCCTCTTATTGGCAGAGAAAAGCCAAGTGGACATCCATTTGGTGGTTGACCTTGAAAGTGAAACATGTAATATTCTACAATGGTAATTCTCCACTCCTTGATAAAAGTGAAGGATGTGTTTTTTATGCTTTTTTATGTGTGATCACTTAAATCCCTGACCCTCGGATGGGCTTGAAGCGCCCAACTAGTTGTTGTCCTCGCATTCATCATCCACTCGTATAATGTCCCCCCTTGATGCTGCCTTCAAAGTTTCAAGTTCCATGATCTTTTCCGGTTAATCTCTTTTTTGCTTCCCCTTGCAAGAAGTGATTACCCAATTGTACTTATTGTTGGGCTTCAATGCTTGGGTGGGTTGTTCACTGTCATTTTGTGGATGCCTATGTGTACTCTGTCTCTGGCTCCCATTTATCTTGATTGAATGAATGTTGATCATTTTAAAATGGTATGAGACATGCTCTGCAGATCCCCAAGATTGTGGCATCACCTTGATTAATCAGCAATAGTGTAATTATATATAAGAAGATACTGACTGATCATAATCACCGATCACCTTGATCCTCTCCACAAACACCGTCAGAGATATTGAAGATCACAAGGCCACCACAAGTTGACATTTAGAGAGATCGGAGACGAAGGTTGCTGAAACAGGTCACTAATCCCGTGTTTTTCTTCATCTAAGGCATGGATTGCCACATGAGTCGAACACTGTCAAACCGATTAACAAAGGTGGAGTAAGCAAAGACTCTTTGGGGGCATTCGATTTGGAAATAAGGGTGGGGAATGAGGAGAATAAGGGTCTGTTCTGAAGTTCAATTTATCAAATAGTAATCTCCACAAATTATAACTCCTTTTACACTTTGTGAGTTTTAGATGTGAGATTGTGTTTAAAGGTTGGGGTATTTCACCATCATAGCGCGCGAGAGCACCATGAGCTCACTACAAGAAAAAGTGCATATAACAACGAAAAATTTGTGAAGATCACAACAAATAAATTACCACCAAATGACCGGACAACGAATTTGTGACTTGTCGTTATAACTGTTATGTAAGTAGTTGCTAAATTATTAACAACGAATTGCCAGTGTAGACGACAGATAACAATGATTACAAATTGTTAATATATAACAAGTAACGACGAGGAAAAATCATGGAAAATCAAAACTAACAACGAATTAAAATCGTAGGAAAATTGTAGATAACAATGTATAGAATTCAGAACAACAAATATAATTGCTGCTAAAATGTAGATAATAATGAATAGAATTCTGTAATTAAATCTTAAATGTTGATATATACCTAAAATTCATGTAATTCTCAAGTAAATCTATGAGAACAAGTTCTCTTTGGGAGAGATGAGGAGCTTTGCGGGCCTTGTGCTATTTGGCTTGGCACATTCAACACTACTCGGGAGAAGCTACGGGATCTTACAACGACGACCACCTCCCTTCAAGGAAGGAGTGGAAGGAGTATGAGCGAGGTATGTTGTCGATGACAACTTTGACGATATCCTCATTGCACGTAGGATATGTGAGTCGAGGTAGGAGTGGGGAAGGTGGCAAAGGAGGGAGGGGTAGTGGGAGGCATCTTTAACAAATGTGTTCTAGTTTAAGGGGCAAATTTATCAGAAAAATCTAACAACTTCTGTGAAACTTAAGATAAAAAATGATGTAGGTTGACACAGGCTCTGTCATGCAGTGGTTATTAACCATTCATGGTTTTTGTGTATAATTCGGAATCTTGAAGTGTTCGGTATGTAAATTGAAATTATATAGAGTTGTGTGTCTAAAAATATCTTTAATTTTTTTTAGCTTTTGAAATTCAAGTTTTAATCATGTGATGGCCTCTATATATGGTGAACTCTGGATTTTGTTTATGTTGATAAATATTAATCATTGGAAACCATAAAAAGGTGTGATTGAAAATCATTATAGAAAATAATGCAGAACTGAGTACTTACATTGATCCTCAAGAATGATCAGTAAGTTTTTGAAATAGCTAAAAGCTAACTTGAGTAGAGCAGAGGTTAAAAGACAAATACTCAAATGTTAATCATAATGCATGAATTTAATCTATACAACTAGGGATAGCTCGCTACAAGAATATAGTTCGATATTCATGGATAACTTGAAGATGAGCTGCATCTCATATGATGTCAAATTCCGATAACATCTATTAGTCATTGTAAAACATGTAATACTTTCAAATTCAAACGGAATATGTGTCGTTATCTCGCCCTATAATTGCTGATGAATCATACAATAGTGATTATCCGTTATAAATCATTCGTTGTAAATTTCAAGTGGATAAGGAATGTACGTTATTTTTTTTTCACCTTATAAGTCAGAGTTCGAAATATTTGTCGTTGCATACCTATTTCGTTGTTGTTTCCTATTAAATTATATATTGCTTTTTTCTCCCATTAGTAATAGTTATTTCGTTGGATCTCGAATGTTTAAGAACTTTATGTTTTGCATATATAGATCTACACGATAAAAGTATTTCCTCAAGGAAGTGAGGAGCATATTACTCTATTTTCAAAAAAACCATACTTTTTGTATGGAAATTAAGATTCGGTAGAACTCTTCTAATAGTCTGATGGAAGAAGCAATGACTCACTTTAAAAAGACTAGGGTTCGATCCCCCAAACCTCTCTTCAATCAGTTAAAAAAAGGATTTTTACCAGTTATACCTCTACGAGGTATTGCAATTTTAGTTATACACTTCTCTTTTTGGAAATATCAGTTGTGCCCTCAACTTCTTGTCGTTCCATCACTTGTGCCCCTTGGGTTAGTGACCATCCATAACCAACGTAAACGGACGTTAACTTTGAGGATACAAATGGAATTAAAATTAAAAAAGAGGACTAAAAACTCCTCAATCATCCTCTTCCTCCTCCCCCATCTTCTTCCTCTTCCTCCCTTCTCTTCCTCCTCCCCAGCTCCTCCCTCCGCCCCCATGCCTCCCCTCTACCCCCGCTCCTCCTCCTCCCTGAGCTCTCTTGCAACCTCATCAGCAACGAGCTCCTCCCCCCCACCCTCTCCCCCTCCCCCAGCCCCCTGCTCTTCCCCCACACCTCCTCCTTTGCCCCATCCTCCTCACTCTACCCGCAACCTACCCTTCGACCTCAGAATCCTCCTCCACCCTCGACCTCCTCATCCTCATCCATCCGCTCGCAGCCTTCCTTCCCCTCTGCCACATCCTCCTTAACCTACCTGCAACCTCCTCCTCTACTTGCGTAGCCTCGCCCTCCGCCCATGTTCTGTCCACCCTGCCTGCAGACTCCTCCTCTGCCCCCAGCATCCTCCTCATCCATTCGCATGCAACCTCCTCCTCCGCCTGCAACCTCCCCCTCTTCCTCTGTCCGCAGCCTCCACCTTCACCCCCATCCTCCTCACTCAGCCCACAACCTCCTCCTCTACCCCCATTCTCATCCTTCGTCCGCAGCTTCTCCCTCCTCCTCTACTCGCAGTCTTCCCCCCACCCCTGACCTTTGTCTCTTCCTCCCCCCTCCCCCCCCCCAACCTCCTCCTCCTCACCCCTCCACATGCAGCCTCCATCTCCACCCCCATCCTCCTCTTCCCTCCGCCCAGACCCTCCTCCTCCTCCTCCCGCCTCTCAGACCTCATTTGTTCGACGCAGGACACCACGCAACCCTCCCTGCTACATCTTCCTCCGCCTACAGCATTTGATCATAGAAGAAGAAGGCATAGCCCCCGGCTGAGGAGGATCGAGGAGATGACCATGACTCGTATTCTAATTGTCACGTCCCGTCCGCTAACCAGAACGTGACACGACAGAGATCTTTCTTCTCCTTTCTCCTTAAAGTACACATGTGCTAAATCTCATCAAATACATCATCATTGTATTTAAAGTTCACTATACAAAGAACTGTCTTACACAAGTTCTATTACATCTCCTTAGAAAACAACATACAGTATAAAAAAAACAAAAACCACCTCCTGCTAGTGTATAAACCGTCCTTTCTCCTTTTGCTCGTAAATTGGTTGATCTGTACATAATAATAATATAGAGGGATGAGTCTAAACCTATTTATGAGCTTAGACCCAGTGAATGGATCTCAAGCTTTTTACATATATAGACAAATGTTGAAAAATGGGTATCATGCTAAAATTTATGCCGAATACTTTGAAATAGCTTGAAAGAGACTTTATGACAGTAATCATATAAAAACATGCTAGTTTTGTAATGAAACACTGAAATCACTTCAAAAGAAGTAAACTGAAACATGATTATCACTATTAAGTTATTTGCATTAATCATCATTGTGGCTAAGTTATCGACTCATGAACCTTGAAACAAAGCTGAGTTATACGCGTAGACAGTCCCAAAGACCAATGACACCCTGCATACGGCCCAAAGCCTATATGTATATAGAATGCGAATCCAAAGTTCTCTTGATACAATATCTAATGGTTTGGCTTATCTAATAGTTGTTTCAGGGTCATATCTAATGACATCACCATATCTAATGGCTAGTTCACGAATTGTATAAAATAGCTATTGTGGTACTTACTTTCGGATTCTGATTCTTTTCTTGCCACTAATACTCCGTATTTGCTAATTCATGCTCATAACACTTATTTCATGAACATAAAACAATCTGACATAGGATGTAGATTCTTACAACTAGAAACTATTAAGAGCTTGAAATTAGAAGCATATGCATAGTAACTGTACAAAACATATTTCTTTATATAAAACTCAAATCTGAGTAGTGAAACTTATGTTTTGTGTTCCACAAAGAATTATATTCTTGAAAACATGTTATCAAGATAAAACACTTAAAACGATGTTTGAAATACTTTCTAAAGACATGATTTCATATCTACTATATGGTACTTGCAATTCATATGTAAAAGCTTTAGAAAACATGATTGCATACTTGTTATGTAATTACTTGTCAAAACCATGCATAAATGCTAAAGATTATTGCTTAAAGTAGCACTTGAGAATCCATCGCCTGATTTTTCTATCTAACTCAAGTCATGGTCGCCTCCTCTAGTCAGTACCCCTTATATCTGTCTCTGACTGCTACAGCACTTCATTTTGAATTTATTTTTTTTTGGATTTTTATTAATTAAGAAAATATGTACATGAAATATCAGGTCAAAAACCGCTAAAAATATGCAATGTACAAAAGAGGCCCAAAACCCAACTTTCACATATGAGCTCCGACCCACTTGAACTTGGTCTTGTTTTGAAGGTAATTGAATGTACATTAGTTCAAAAGTGAGTAGGATTAAATCGGACACTGGATGGGGGAAGATATGTGGCTTTTAGTCTGAAAATCCTGAAACTAGGGTTTGGGTTTTTGGTCCACTTGTTTGGATTAGTGATTTTTTTATTTTTTTTCATTTATTCTTGTTAGTGATATGTACACAGTGGAGGTGATTTTGTGTCATTCGGAGTTAGCATGACTGAGTTAAAAATCAGGGGAGTTAAGCTATTTACAGGTCAATTTTGGCAAAGATTTTTGGCTTCTTATTTTGTGCAGAAATTATGGATAAAATGCAATTCTTATGAAAACATGCATGAATGCTAATTATGCCGAATAAATGTAGAAATGCTGATGATTTTGAGGGATTTGAGCTTAATAAATGAGATTTAGAGTGATGAATCCGAGATTCATCAATATGCCTCTGATTACTCGGTAACAAGTCTCTATTTGCAACTTTTAGAGTGATGAATCACATATTCATCACTCCCTCGGAATGGAAGCGTCATTGTTATACAATTGTTTACGATCACATCACCCTCATGTATTCCCAACACCTGTACATCCTGCATACTGGAAGACCTATGATCATCCTGAAGATATAGATTACTTTTACACTGTCATCTTCAGGGTTGGTCACTAAGTTTCTCAATCTTGATCATTGGGAATTGGTATAAATCATATGCATTCCCAAAGCATATATATTGCCTTCAAATTCATGCCATGCTTACAAAGCATGACGACCATGCATGGAATTTGATCAGTCCCAATACCTCATGAGTGAGCTCATGTCTCTCGATTCACAAGTGAACCTGTATGATCCCCTTTGAGAGATCGTATTACTCTTATGTCCTTATATGCACACCAGCTCGTCAGATAGACCTTGGTTAGGTCATCAACCTATTGGTCTGCCAAATGTACATACTCAGACATATAGTAACACATCTGTCTCTGGTCAGAGGATGCATGCCCATGCTGTGACAGAATTCAACATAGGTCTTTGGTTATCTCGATCTCGTTAAGTCAACCCTTTGACTCAACTAATCTGACACCTCCGAATTACTATTCCCATGCAGAGGACTTGCATCAAGAGGTCGATCAAATATCATTCAAATGAGAAAGGATTGCCTTCTCCTACTCAGACTGGAGATCATCACTTAACAATCACTTGATGGTGCTTGATGAGTCCTCTATCTAACTCTTTAGATATTCATTCAAGCACCAGCCTCTATGATCCAATCAATGAATCAACAGTTGTATGATTATCAAGATGGCCACGGTACATAACCTAATTGTATAGAAGGACCTGTTATGCAAATTAGCTATCCTTCATTTCAGATCAGGGAATGATATTCGCAATAACATTTATTGCATAATGGCTTGCCGTGGGCTCGCATGTCCAACAATACTCCTCAGTAAAATCGAGTAGTTGAAAGAAGAAATAAAACGATTATCAAGATTGAAGAAGTATGATAAAAGGTGAGGGTCTTCCTTTCAGACTTTGGAAGAAGCAATAAATAATGCAATCTATGTATTAAATAAATCTCCAACCAAAGCAATGTTGGACAGAAAACCTTGTGAAGCTTAGTATGAAAGGAATACCAAGGTTACTTATTTAAAATATTTGGATATATTTCATATGATCATATTCCATCTCAAATTAGACAAGAAAAGTTTGATAAAAAAGGGAGAAAAGTATATCTTCATTGGGTATTGTGATGAATCCATAGCATACAAACTATATAAGCTCAAAAAAAGGAAATTAGTTATATATGCATATGTCATCTTTGATTAATCACCTTCATGGAATTGAGAAGATTCTCTAGCAATACAAAAATAAGTTGCAAATGAAGAAAAACGATTCAAACGGTGGAGATATCGTTCCTTTAAATTAAAGCTAGTGGATTCAAACATCTTTGATTCAGAACATCCTCAACAAAAGGTCTGATCACTGATAGAATTTATGCATCAACTTATATAGTCTCTTTATCTGCATATGAGCCTCCAACATATCCCACGAAACGGACCGAGACTCAACTAAGAGAATCTTAAGGTGGGAGCCTTCTACATAGATGGGAATTTTCCTTTCTTTCCCATCCTTCAATTGACGAGGGGACTAAGGATGATTGTGATTCCCAGCCCAAAAAAATCCGACTTGGTATATGTATGACATGGCATGGGTACCCACACAAACTAATAATATATAATATGATCTGCTAACTCGGGCGAAAAGCCATATTCCTTCACGTAAGCGAATCCTTCCCTCTATAATAACGCATATCCGACCCTCAATAGTTATAGACATTAGTACACATGGAAGAAAACTAAGCTTCAAAATTGGGGGAAATAGTACAAATATTGAAAATAGAAGAAGCAACTGAAGAAAAAAATCAAAGACTATGTCATGGCATCTTAAGAAGCTACAACAATAGATCCTGAAAGCTGAGCATATTTCTACTTCAAGTAAAATGTGCAATATTTAAATAGTTGAAGATCTTCCAACAACTATATTATATAAATATGTGCTAACCACTACACTTAAAAGGAACTATATCTTTCATTAAAGAAGAAAGCACATTGGACTCCTTCATCACCAGATGGGATAAAGGCAAAATGAAGAAGAAATCCATCAATACATAAAATCAACTTGTAGATATTTTTATAGAGCTACATCTAATAAAAAATTTTCAACACTTCGAAAGAAACATGCAGATTGCAAATTAAGAGGGGTGTAAAAATATAATTTGTAATTTTTCCTTGAAGAATCATTATTATAATGGACCCTTATATACATGTGCGTACAATGCTCCACTCACATAAAGATAAGTGTGTGTGTGTGCGCGCGCGCGCTTAAAGTCCGCCGCTCATACATATTCATCAAGAGAGAGGTCGACTAGGAGAGGAGTATCTAGAATGTACAGAGGAGAAAATATGTGGATATTTCTCCACCATCATCAAAAGATCTAGATAATTCTACCATAAGATGGAGCATGGACAAGGATTATAGAGCTACAATTCCACTCCATTGCATATGCTTAGGAAGCTCTTTCTCTTATATCTCGCTTCGTTTTCATCCATTAACTAAGCTACAGCTCAAGCACAACTTTTACCCTCATGCAGGTCTAGCAGTAGTAGATGAAGGCCTTCGTGAGACCTGCTCTTCCTTCTACTTCCTCCGACAAAGATTTCTGCATCATTAATGAGACAACCCTCGAGTGACCAACCACACCTTCACTTTGAGGTTGTGACTCCAGTGAGATCTAATAGGGTGAATAGCCCCACTGTTGTAACTCCTCTCCTGGAATATGCTAAGCTTCTCAAGTCTTCGTTGAAAAGGTTGATCCACCACAGGTCTCCTTCAGCCTTTGAGAAATCACATCTTTCCACTGTAAATCCTTTGACTAACACTGATTAAAGAAGCAATTCGAGCTATTTAATTCGTCATCACGCTCGTAGTTCGATCGGGTGTCTGTTGAAGCCATGACCCATCCAATGAACATGACCTCCCCTTATTGGAGTGCAGCCTTGTGGCCAAAGAGTATGAATAAGGGCACACAAGGTAGAGCTACCATTTGATCTTACCAGAGGAGCATCTCTACAATCAAATCGATAACCAGCCATCATCGTTCGATCCTTTATCTGCTCGTTCAAGTGGCACCGCATGACTTAAATCCGCTATTTAAGAATGAGCTAGGTATTAAAGCATCAATCGTATGATGAAGGGCAGGTGCTTTTAAGCTGTTGATAAAAGGCCGAGGTCACATGCTTTGAAGCACGTGAGTTGGGCAAAAGCCCTCAGTTGTTCTTGAATCCTCAAAATTAGTCCCACCCACTGGAAAAATAGCATCGCCACCCCACTGGCTCCTCCTATTATTAGATAAGTTCCTCTCACGGATCCTTTTGTTTTATTTTATTTTGTGTTATTACAAATTAGTTCATGTGTTCTTTATTGAATATTTTGTAAACCAGATATTCAAAAATCATGAAATTTATGCCATTCTATAGCTTATCTAAAACTCTGTCTTTCGTATATCGTGGAGGATAATTTGACTTAAATTGGATTAATTGTGAATTTTTGAATAAAATTTGCATTGTGAGCTTGTTAATTGCATAGTAATTCACACGCTTGTTAAAAATATCGATAAAAATCGCCACTGGGTAGAGATTTTCATAAAGAAACTTTTGGCATTAAGTTTGTTGAAATTCATTTGGATTCGTGCTTTGTAAAAAGTAATTTGCATATTCCTTTTGATTTTTCTAGGATTCAATTTGCAATATTTTTCAGAAATTAAAAATACCTTCGATTGTGTACCAGTTGCTCTACATCCTATGATTTTTTGGGGGGAATTGATTAACATTGTTTGATTGGTTTTAAAATTGAAATACTTGAAATTGGGGACTTGCATGTTGTATTTTCATTTATTCACAATAATTCTAAAAATTCGAAAATCTTACAGTAGTTCACTTCATTAGCATGCAACTCCACTAATTTTTTCCCTCTAATTTTCACGCACGGTCTTTTTTGAGGTGAATTGACGATGATTATCCCTAAAGTTAGTGGTATTAAGATGGTTTTGATAGATTATTTGTCGACGGTGGAGATAGTTTTTTACCCTCAAATAAAAACAACATTTTATCAGTCTAAATAAGTGATGTACACTGGTTTTATTAGGAGAAATATTGGTAACTGCAGTGGGCAGAAGCATATTTGATCTTCAATTGTTGGCGTTCCGGTTTTCCTTTGGATTTGATAAACTGCTGCATTAAAAGAAAGACGATGAAGTTACATGGAAAACTAATTACTTAAAAAACTTTTGAAATAAATGAGTTTTTTTATATAAAAGCTAGAAATTAATGAAAACATGACCATAGAGCTTAAATGCTGGTTGGTAACGGGATTTATATTTCTTTGAATTAAGTTCTGCCTTTAGAATATTACATCAGTTAAATGGACATAATATTTATATATAACAATGAACATTTTACCCAACGTGCATGACAATAAGTAGATATTATTATTATTATGTTTTTGAATCACACGTGATTATGTATAATAGATTAAATCATCGTTGTCCTTCGTAAGTAACGTACGAAATTGAAGGAGGTCAACAACTTCAAGTCATCGAGGTTCAAACAGGTGTTTGTTCAATGCTTATACTTTTTATGGGAGTAGAACTTTTTTTTATTCATTGTTATTGTCGTAGACCTATTGTAATAACATTTTAACATAATCTCAAGAGAGTGTTACTAATGGTACAGAATACAGAATGCGTGAGAACTTGTGATTATACATTTTGAGTAGTTATAAATGGGACTTGTTCTCAGCAAGTTGATAAGGGTAGTTTTTCCTGATAATGGCATGTGAACTTAAGCACAGAATGCTACAAATGATATCAATTTCAATTTTTCATCGATAGTGGAAAATACCATCCGAGAAGTAGAACCACACATGAGGAAAATGCTACACAAAGCGTGCAACCACCACTATTATTTTGAATAAATGATGTGTCATACCACAACGAGAACGTTGCGAATATAACAGGAGGAAGTTGTAACACCCTAACATAGTCCCATGTCAAGAATTGACGAAGTGTGAGGATGGTTATAACTAGTGGGGTTCACTACTTGACAACGCGAGCTTAAGCATTTTAGGTAGTTGTTAATGAATCCAATTGGATTCGACCTAATAACAATCCAGGGACCTAAGCTTGGGAAATCATGCCTATGCGTTAGTCGACCATGCATAATTAGAAAATGGTTTCATAAATAACATTTTATGATTTATATTATGCAGACCTCTTACCACATGTATACATGTTTTTACAGTATTGCAATCAAACAATAATAGATATATACCTCATTATTGTATTGTATGTCAAGGGTCGTATCAATAATAGTAATCATAACGTACAATACAACAAATATATTACATAGTTCAACTCACAATAAGCTGTAACATAATATTATAATAGTTGTATTATTGTTGTTGTTCTTGAGTGAGATTCCATGATGAATAGGTAGATTGAGTTATGTGCCGCAATGGATTGAGTGTACATCCTTGGGTCTCATGTAGAACCTTAGAAGTTGCAACCTCAAGGGACAATTTAGGTGGTGCATTGCACCTTGTCATCTGGTTACATTGAGAGTCGCTCAACGGGATTGGCAGATGGTGTGATTTTACGTTCTTAGTTTCTTACTTATATATGATAGTAGGAATCTAAGTATGTCAAAGGTGCTTTAGGGATGCGGTTTGAAGATAAGGAATTTGTGATACAATCTTTTCATAAATTCTGATTTTCATAGAGGTCTCTGAGGGTTCATTCAAAATGATTACACTAAAGTTCCCACTAGCCTGTGAGTTTTCTATTAACATGTGCTTATTTATGAGAAATGGTGATCCATGATCGATTCCCAATGTTTTCATTACATATCCTTGTCGACTCTTACCAACAAATGGAATTCTTAAAGTTCAATGTGATAGTGTACTCTCAAATGAATATTAAATTAATAAATGAAATCAATGAAATATTTGATTCAATGTAAACTATAGAAATCTCATACATGTTGGTTTTCATAGCAAACATGTACATTATTACAGAGTTGTGTACTTTTTTGTTTACCATATACTGGTGTCTAGCACATCTCTCGTTGGGGCAATTGTTCATAATGTTATACTCATGTAAGCTGAACATGTGTATCTAAACAACACTCGTGACAGTAGTAGGTATCCACTACAAGGAAAACAAGTTGTGGCTACAGAATTATGGCCACGGATATGGGATTTGTGGCCACGGAATTGGGCTCTGGCCACGACACGTCGTGGCCAGTAGCCGTAGCTACAAGTCTCGTCGCGAGAGTTCTCTAGCTACGAATATGCCGTGGCCACTACAAGTGGCCACAGAACTTATCGTGGCCACATGGCCACGGAATTATCGTCGCCACAAGTTTCCATAGCCACATTCCGTGGCCACAACTCATTTTTCTTGTAGTGATCATACTTAAAAGCTTTTCAGTGACGCACTCGTAACATGCATGCTACTTAAATCTCAGAGTAGTTTATTTGTTCATGCATAATTTTCTATTTTCTTCAAGAGATAATGAAATGAAATACTATTAAGAGCATTTTCCATGCATTCTATGATTATATTTTTTTAATAGTAGGATTCAAACCCGAGCTCTTTAAAGTGGAGGCACACTGCTCTACCACCAGACCACTCCTTGGGTTCCTTCTACAATTATATCATATTAATTTGTATATCTCAAATTGTGGAAATGGACTTTATGAGCATGCTTAATGAGAATGGACGAATGTTGCAATTTACATTTTATTTCATATTACTCCTCCTATTAATATATATATTTCAAATGTCAGTCTAGTGTATATGAGTTGGTTTGCTGAATGTCAGAGATTATGGGTAAATTGGACCGTAGGTCAGACACTCCCCTCTTGTCGATCTTATACTCGTACAAACATGTTATTTCAAGTGTGAGTCTAGTGTATACGAGTTGGTTTGCTGAGTGTCACTTAGACTTTAAAATTCAAAAGCAAGCGCATTTGTTTTTCATCATTATGAAACATTTTTCCCACTTCGTCGCTTGTCATTATGGAAATCCAATAGATATACTTTTGTCCGGCTGCATCACTAGGGCATCTGTATTCTTTTTTATTTTCTATTAAGCTATAAGCCTGTGTAGTAAAGTTCGTGGTTTTGAGTTGTATTTTTGTTAATTCCTTTTTGTTTTTCTTGAATTGTTTTCGAATGTTGGTTGTTGGATGATTGTATATGGTAGTTGATGAGTATCATATCTAGGTATTATAAACATTTGTGGCATGCATTTGCTGTGAGGTAAGCCGGATGCATTAAAAAAAAAGCTTGTGCATGTACATCATGACCATCCTTACCCATTTAATTAGTGTTTAAGATTGCGGTTATGGTCATATATTCCATTCGTGGGTTCAACTGATAGGGTTTGTGTATTCGATTGATTTTCACGATGTTGATATGTTATACATATGAACATATCGACTTCATCTGGATTGCTATTGGTTGGGTTCAACTAATAGATTTGTGCCTTGCATTCAGTGTGTTTAGTTAGTATAAGTACGTAACACCGAAATCGTGATCCCGCATCTAATACTAACAAAGTATGAAGGTGAGTTGTAAGTAGTGGGGACTAATACTTGACAATTGAACTTAAGCATTCTGGATAAATGTTAGCAATCCTAATTGGGCTAAAACAGAATAAGTTGTCAGATATACTATTCCATTAACAACTTATACTTCCAAAGCATTCAACTATTACTGTTACTAGGAATAAATGATGGATCATATCGTAATGAAGATGCTGCGAATATAAGTGGAGAAAGTTGCAACAACCCAACATAGTCAAGGCTTCTAATACACAAACTGTGAGAGTATATTATGAGCTCGTTTGGTTGTTAGGTTACCTCGGGGTAATCTGGTGATGAATCCACATTTCATCATCTTTATTCTATCACTACAACAAAATGGTCTTGCGGTGTCGAAACTGTAGTGACGAAATGACGACTTGTAGTGACAAAATAGGCTATTAGGACAGCCACTTTGTCACCACTAATCCATCTCCAAAAGCTCGGTCACTACAGTTTCTGGTGACAATAAGGTCGTTGCAATGTTTATCGCGACATGTATTTCGTCACCACAGTCTTTAAGGCAGGCGAGTTGTGGTGACGAAACTGATCAGTCACCACAATTTTAAAGAACTGAAATTGTTATTCAAATTGTGCATATTTTGTATGTGGGAAACCTGATACAAATTGAAATCAATATACACAATACATGAACCAATTTTTCTTGTATATTAATAAAATGCCAATCTAACAGCAAATTCTCCACACCTTCTCTAATGCTGCACCTCAACACATTTAATGGAGCATAAGAGATACAACCCACGCTTCACCCTTGGTACAAATATAGAAGAAAAGCCACAAATTCGACATTAAGCAATCTGCATCTTTCACAGTTAAGGATTCTTGATTGCCAAGATGTCTAGAATGGGCATGGTCTCCTCATGCTTAGATCTTATCCACAAATTGGTTTTAGCAGCAGACACTCATGCGATCTAAATAAACAGCAGCAGACAATCCTTGGTTGCTTCGAGGTTTCATTTTTGCTATGATTGAGCTTTCTGCAATTCAATTGCCATGTGAATACGAAGTTCCAATCATGCATGCAATCTAAATATGCGTACATGCAAATGGAGTAACCTCCAAGTACCTTAAATATCATACCCAATTCTTTTAGTCCTTCGGTGCGAGTATGGAGTTCCTTACTATCAAAGACAATTTTTCATTCAATATTGTACCTGCATTTTTCACAATTATATCCATCAAACACTCAAAGTTCTCACCAAGTTAAATGAAGTATCATCTAAAATAAGTGGTCATTGTTATAATTTGTCATAAACGTATTTACAAACTTTTAGCAATTGGTCTAAAAAAACAAACTTTAAGCAATATTAAGGACGTCGAAGAAGATAAAAAGATTGAAGGCAGTATATGTGTTGTGCTGAACTAACCTCCTTGCGGACATAAGAAAGTGTTGCTTCTATATCAAGTATGTTGAATTTCTAGAGATTCCTTGAAGAATTCACAAATTATGTATGTCACCAAAGGATAAGTAATACATTACAGATATTTTGAAATAAAATCGGTTTTGAGACAAATTATTACAAGTTTAGCACGTCACCACATATAATGGACAATTTGTGATTCCCTGGCCAATAATGTTGCATGCAAATCTGATTAATCCACATAAAACTCCCTGAATGATGGATGATTTAACCCACAGTGCGAGAATATCATATCACAGTTTAGAAGAGTAAGAAAGTTAGTGTTAAAATCTAAGATATATACAAACAACAAACTTTAATTGTAGAATTGGTTGAAACAGTCAAGTAAAAATGGAACCTTGTAGAAATAGGTTATGGCCCTCTGCCTAATCAAAAACTTGCATCCTTATCTTTCTGCCTCGAATACTCTGCACAAAGAATAAAAGAGGGTAATTTGCATAGTAAGGTTGATAATGTTAAAAACATAGTGACTGGAATCAGAGATATTCATAGAATAATTGTAAAGTTCATATGGGATTGCTTAAAAGATGGAAGTTCTGCTACTAAAAAATTAAGTTTAATCCAGAAGAATAGATTGTTAGCAACCACCATTCTTCACCATCACAAAGAAAAGAATAGATGATACACAAAGGAGTATATTGCACTTCTTGTATAGAAAGATATCGGTTCTCTTATTCCTTTTTCCAATAAAAAATGGATAGGACTATCTCAAGTTTAGATCGACGTAATATGATCAAGTGGACCTCTCACCTGCATGCACATCAACTAATTAATTTGGTGTAAACTTGGGGGATCACTCTGTCATCCAACTTGCTCAAGAGATTTCCCAACAAAGTTAAAAAATCTAACAACTGCAGTGTAGGAGGAGAAACATCAACTAGGATTTGTTTCCATTGCCCTATCAAATTACTACTAGCTTCTTTTCCAATCAACTCAACAATGAATTACTAACCTTGAGAACTTGATGTGACCAATATGATGCCATTGGCCATATCTAAATCGAAAGACAAACACAATAGATATATAATATTGGAAAACATGGATGAAGCAGTAGATTAAGAATAAACATAAATTGATCAAGCAGAAATATCCACTATCAAACAGATAACTGATTTAACTCTACAATTATATACCTGCTAGAGATCATCTTCAATTGCATTAGCATCATCAAACACAAAATCAATATCAAATAAAAAATATGAGCACATAGATTGTAGCTTAACTATTGTGTAGAGCTGAAACATGCTTTAAGATGAAAGAGTATATTATATACATATCATAGCTACATAGTTGGAGACTATCTTGGGCATCATTTGAGAGCTAAAACATGCTTTAAGTAAGAATATAATGTATATAGATCATAGCTACATACACGGAGGATACATTTGTAATTGTATTGTTTGTGAATGGAACATGACTTAAGACGTAAAATTATATTGTATACAGAGCATAGCTACAATTCTTAAATGTGGCAAAAGGCTATCATGTTCTGTAATGCATGTTGCCTTGTTCTTTCAAAATGGTAATAGAAATGGTGACATATTATGCATGCTTGTTGCGAAGATAACTTACAACAATAAAGAATATACTAATCTCCAGGTGCAACTTTGACTTGGTGCATCTCCAAGTTGAACAATCAAGTTGATATTCCATTAATAGCCTATGGAGCTCCATGCATAAGAAATCAAAATTCAGATACTAATCTCCAGGTGCAACTTTGACTTGGTGCATCTTCTCTTTTACTAGAGAAAAACTATAATCATCAATAGCCACATGATGAAGAAAATAGATTGTAAGGCCATAATCAAACTTGGATGCCTCATCCTACCAAAATATACGACCTTCAATATGTTCATCAAACACTTCAAGTTGATCAATAATGAATCATATACGGCAGGGGCACTAGTACAGTTTGGCAGAATAGAATTCCAGACACAAAGCTTGCAATGATATTATCGTAAAACTGTAGGAGACTGCTAATCAGATTCACACATATATATTCGATTCTTGAGTAAGGATTCAATATAACCTCACAAGGCTCGCTCCTTGAAAGTAGAATGATTAGGTCTGAGAATGACAATCAAATCTTAGACTCCCATTGATCGTAGAAAGAACATGGTAGCATGAGCTCATGTTAACCCTCTACTCTTCATTGGATAAATTGCTCTGGATATGCGCATCAGATAAAAATCGAGTATTCCCGACCTACATATCAGAATCAATAGCACAAAATCTGACCATTTAATCAAAACAGTAGCCAACTGCAATCATAATATCTTGGAATCTGATATAAAGCTCAGATATAATTAACACGTCAGCCATGATCAATTCTGATCGAATCCTGAAAAATAAGGAACATATGAAAGGGGCAATTGAAAAGATGGCATCAATATCAAACTTATTTGCAATTGCAAATAACATGTTCATAAATTACAAAAATCAAAGGCACTCAAAGACCTCCTCTGCAATTCATAAATTACAATAACATTAGACTACCTTAATAGGTCACATGTTTGTTGGTATGCATTGGATAGCAATGAAAAGCTTCGAGGTGTAAAGTAACACCAAACACATCATATAAATGGTTAGACAATAATAACAATAAATAAATGGTTATCTCTTTATAACATGTCAAAGACAAATCTATGCACCTTATTGATCACTAACCAAATCAGATCCAAGGCTCTTTTGATCCCAGCATTTAAAAGCACCTTTTTATCAACCTAAATCTCTGTCGATCTGCAGAAAAACAAGAGGGAACAGAAAAAATTGTATAGTACCTACTAGCTCATTTCCGCTCCAGTGCGACAGCTCGCACCAAAGCACCATCACGTCAATTCCAGCTCCATCGGCACCATTGAGAATTCTCCTGATGGACTTGTCGAGGTCTCCTCTCAACATCAACCCCCATGATCATTCCCATATCCAACGCCATGATCGCTTCTTTCCACTCCCTCCTTGCGTCCCAGGGCCCCGCCTGGTCTAAGCACGCCATCGCTACGCATCCGTCCATGACGGCTCTACCGCATGTTGAGGCCCCAAATGCAGTTGCTCCCAAGCCATCCCCATAGCCACCTCCTCCTTGCACGCGTCCCCTACCGCCACCCACATCTATGACTTCACGTACGCGAACACCCCCCTCCACGCTCCCCAAGCACGCTTCGCCACCGCGCCGGCTCAACCGTCGTGATCGTTGCCCCCTTACTTGTACGCCCTCGCATCTCCAGCGCCCGCACCATCTCCCACCCTACCCTCTGCCATCGTCCTCGGCTCAAACGCCAGTGCCAGTGTCACCGTCGTCGCCATCGTCTTCACTCGCGGAAACCGTGCAACGTCGATGCTGAGAAGAGAGATGCAAATGAGTGAGAAAGGTGATGCGTTGGATTGGGAATTAGGTTTTATAGGGTTAGGGTTGTTTGGTGGGACGGCGTATGGTGGTAAATACATAAATGGCCCTAGAGAAATATTATATTATGGTGGTTAATTGTAGCTGTGAACAACAGATTTGAAATACCTTTCAAAAAAACAAAAATGAAATATTCTCGATATTATAGTCACGTCGTATGTTTCTTAGTTCTGATCAAATAATGGTTTCTTATTTGTTGTCTAAGAAAATATTCCTGAAGTATTCATGTGTGGTTAGTACTTCTAAAATTATAATATAATATTAATTATGGGCTCCACGGGCAGCCTGAAGATGAGAATTATAATCTTCTCTATAGTTTCAGGGTAGTTTATATTTTTCCCTTCAAAAGGATTGTGGTGACAGTTTTTTCGTCATCACATGTTTTGGTCATAACAAAATTGTCACCAAAACCCTTTTCCCTTATAGTGTATCATTTTGGCCTCAAAAACCCTGTTAAATGCGTGTAAATACCATTAATTCCAGCATCTTAGCATCCATGCATGTGCATATAAATAGTGTATAAAATACTGTTTTTGAAGCCAAAATTTTAGAATAAATAAAAGAAAAGAAAAAGAATAAAATATTGTAAATATTTTATGACCCGAAACCTCGAGACCTAGGCATCTAGATGAATAGGTCGACAAGGAATAAAGTAGGGGGAGATAAGGGCCATAATACAATAAAAATACCTATTCATTTTATTCATTCTTTATACATTTTGGGACCTTTTTTTTGTTCCACTTTTTATACTTCAAATAAAGAAACTTTGTACATTTGTAGACAATTAAATAAAGAAAAATACAAAATTGATTTCACTCAAAAAAATGTACAGATAAAAAGTTATGATCTGAACAAGATTCCAGAATCCCAATTTCCCAGACCCGTATCTCTCAAATAAAAACTCAAAACGCGTCAAACTCACCTTTAATTGTATATAATTTAAAATAAGCTATTTTATGGCGGTGGTTTCGCATTTAGCAGAGCTACGATTTAAAAGTTGAGTTTTGGACCCCTATTGTATACTTGTACAGATTAAAATAATCATTTTATGTATCATTCTTTATTTTCATAATTTTAGATTTTTATAATTTGGTAAATATTATTTATAATTCATGTGTATATTAAAATCACAATAAAAACCTCAATAAAATACAAAAATAAAATATTTGTATAGCATACCTAGGTATAAGACCTCTACACATACCTATATAATTCACACTTTTATTAAATGTACAAAATACTTCAGAAAAATAAAATAAAAAAATTATTTGTGTATAAAAATAATTCATAAATTTATAAAAATAATACATAAATAAAAAAATTAAATTCACAAAATAAAAATAAAAATATTAAAATACATAGATATACATACCTATACAAGCCTAAAAAGGTCAATCGCAATTATAAACCTCATAAAAATAATTTAAAATCATATTAAAATACTTCATAAAATAACAAATATTTTCATTTTATAACCTAAAAATAATAAAATCATTTTCTATTTTTAATTGAATTTATAAATCATTTTTTAGGGATTTTTCCTGGTTGGTCCACATGGACCAACTAGGTGCCAGTCCACGTTGACCGACGGGTCAACTGGCTGTCCCTCTCCTCTACGCCCGTGTCAGACCTCGTTTTGCCCCCTCTTTCTTGTTTTTTTCGAGGTCAAATCTTGCATTATTTCATGTCGAATCCTTTACGACTTTTGTACATCGATTGTTGGTCTTTCACACCCCCATCTCTCCTAGGGCTGAGGGTCGACGATTCGAGCGATCTGCTTCGATCTTCTCAGCCATTCGTCAACCCCTTTTATTGAGCCGCGACTTTCCATTCAAACTTTGAACCCCTCTTGCATAAGCTCCTCTCCCCTTTTCGTGTCCAATCGACAGAGGAAGGTGACAGCTTCCTTCGCCGAGTTTCGAGCTGGTCGAGCGACCATTGAGGTGGCTCCAATCACCTCCGCCTTTCACCGGCGTCGAGGTACTTCCCTCTGGTTCCGACCATCGAGGCAGCCACTTTCTTCCATTCATTTGCTTCGCATTTTATTCGCTTAGTAGTAGGATCAGACCCCCCCCTAAGATTCTTCGAGTTTCACCCATCGATTCGCCCACACGTGCCCCTCGCCAGAGTGCTCCTCTGGCCACCACCGTGCGCCACAACCTCTCGCTTCGTTTCCACCACTGCAGGGTCCAGGCATTTTGCCCTGGACCCTCTCATATCTTTTTACAGGTCTTTGCACATAGAAGAGAGCCTAGGGCTCGTTTTGCCCTTCGTCGGAGTTCGTGGAGCTCTCCAGCTCCGCCACCTTCTCGTGAGGACTCCAACCATCCTAGGAGCTTTTTGGAGCCCCCAGGAGATAGAACAGACCCCCAGGAGCGCCCTCGGCCACTTATGGATCTCGAAGCGTCACACCGACGGCCGAGATCGAAGTCGGAGAAGGTCGGCTTCACTGACCTTCTTCCCTGTTCTTCGTCCTAGACTGCCAGCTGTCAGATCTAGGCCGCACCTCCAGATCCAGCAGCTGCCGTTGGATCTCTCGAAGCTCAGCCGTTCGATCAAGCCAAGGAGATCTAATCGCAGCCGTCATCCGCGAACCGTCATCGACCGTCAGATCTTCGACACGTGGCAAGTAGAAGTTCATCAACTGTCGGATCTGCAAGCCCTGGGTATTTTTCATATTCTACCCTGAGCATTTTGTATTTATTATTTAGTCCATAAACGTTCGTATGTGGTTTAAATATTTCTGTAACATTTGCATTCAGGCCCCCGAACTTTCTATATTTGCATTCAGGTCCAATCCACGTCATCTCACGTGACCTGTGCACGTGGGGTGGTGGTGTTTTTGCATTGGACCCCCTGCGGGTTTGTTAATTTCGCTTTAATCCAGAAAATATTTCGTAACGTGTAATATTTTGCATATCAGCCTTGGGAGCTTTGTTTATTGCATTGAGGTCCTTCCCAAGCGCGTGTATAGTACGTGCGAGGTTGGGTATTTTGTAGGCGTACCCTTGCGGGTTTTAATATTTGTATTTCGTCCTGGAAATTTATTTATTAGTTATAAATTTTGTGGAAAATTACAGTTTGGTCCCTGGATTTCCTGTTATTTGCATTTATACCCCTGACAACAATGTATTTCCTTGTGTTGATTCTATCTATTCCATAAATCTATAAATTCCTAAAAATCAGCAAAAAATTACCAAAGGTTCCTGTTTGCTTGCTCTTTCTCGCCATATTTTTGTTTGGCATATTTATTGTATTTTATTATTTATAAAAATTCAAAAACATGCATTTTCAGTACTGTTTGCATTAGAAAATCCATAAAAATTAGTAAAAGTTTTTGAAAAATTCCAAAAAAATTTATATTGTGTGTCCTAGAATCTTTTAGTGTCCTCCAAAAATCACTAAAAAAATCAAAGTCAAACTCCTAAAAATTAGAAAACCCCTAATAACTTCATAAAAATTTAAAAAATTCAAGAAAAATCCTAAAAATACAATCTCAGATTCTATATTTTCCCTATCTTATTGCCTTTATTTTAAAATTAATTTGAGGAATTTTGGATACTGTTTGATATTTTTCATCCTCATTTTAATTTTGACCAGTAACTTAGTTCACTGTTTTCTAGTATTTTTGGCTTTAAAAATATAAAAAAAATTCAAAAAAATCTATAAAAATAACAAAAACATTAGAAAATTATAAAGGCCCAAAAATAATTTATTTCCTGATTTTTGAGTATTTTTTTCCTATTTTTATAAAACCCTATCCTTCTCTTTTCTTATATTGTGTACATATTCTATTTATAGAAAAAGAATATAAAAAAATATAAAATATAAAAACAAAATACAAAATCAGTAAAGTAAAAATCAAAGTATAAAATATAAAAATTAAAAATCAAATTAAAATTAAAAAAATTAAAAACCCAAAAAAAATATGCATTGGTAGACACATTATCACATTCATTTTTGTTCATCATTGACTTGATCTATCTTGCTTGCTCCCTGCGTTCAACCTCTACACACTTGCACACTATACACATTTTTGTAGAGTTATAATAAATTTTGACTCCACACTTGCTTCTCATTATTTGATTGTTATTGTGGGTTGATTGTTGACTTAGCTGGGATTTACCAAGGGTCGCCGCAACGACCTTATCTCCGCCTTGTGTGAGACATTTAGACCCTAGTGTTTCCCGGTTAATCATCTGGCATACCCATTCATTCTTGGGTTGGAATCAATTGTATGAATCATACAATTTCTTTGTTATAATATTTTTTAATTGCATTCAAATAAAAAAGTTTGCATAAAAATATTATAATAATAAACAAGTTAATATAACATATAATCAATGTCATATCATATCATATTTATCATTCCAACATTCTTCAATCCTCCAAACCATCTGAACGGCTACTATTCATAGAAGGTTACTTCAACCCCACCATGTTACCAAACATGCTCTATAAGTGGTGGTTCCTACTAGTTGACTATTGAACTTAAGCATTTTGAGTGAACGTGTCTAGCAAGGTCAAACCCAATAAGTCGACTCAATTATGCTAGATAACAACTAAAAATTAGGCCGGAATGTTACAAATTATTAGAATATAGCATGTGATAACAACTTTGGATCTTTTGTATCTTCTAATTTTGTGAAATCCTTGACCATGTCTAGAGTTGACGACATCAAACTATCTTAGATAGACCTCGTGATTATTTAATGGGCTTATCTTGTGAGCAACAACTAATTAGAGGTTTGTGTGCATGCCATCCATGTAGGGATGCAAACAGACGAATAAAAATATAGATATAGGTGTTACCATATCCTTGTCCTTTTTAACATGGTATACAGAAACACATATTTTGCAGATATTGACAATCACAAATCATATACTTAAATATGGACATAAATATGGAAATAGATCATCATCATTCGATACGGACTATCCTATGAATAATAAAAGTATCTTAAAACTTAAATTCAATGTAAAAATTGTTGGAAATGCGAGCCCACAGCGAGCCATTATGCAATAAATATTATTGCAAATATCATTCCCTGATCTGAAATGAAGAATAATTAATTTGCATAATAGGTCCCTTAGTATAATTAGGGTTATGTACCATGGCCATCTTAATAATCATACAGCTGTTGATTCAACTATTAAATCATGGAGGGTGGTGCTTGGATGAATATCTAAAGGGTTAGATTGAGGACTCATCAAGCACCGTCAAATGATTATTAAGAGATGATCTCCAGCCTGAGTAGGAGATGGCAATCCTTATCTCTGAAGGCTGATATCTGACCGACCTCTTGGTGCAGGTCCTCTGCATAGGAATAGAGATTCGGAGGTGTCAGATTAGTTAGGTCAAAGAGTTGACTTAATGAGATCGAGATAACCAAAGTCCTATATCGTATGCTGTCATGATATAGGCATGCATCCTCTGACCGGAGACAGATGTGTTGCTATATGTCTAAGTATGTACATTTGGCAGACCAATAGGTTGATGACCTAATCAAGATCTATACACCGGCGCGCTGGTGTGCATATAAGGGCATATGAGTAAGACGATCTCTCAAAGGGATCATACAGGTTCAGTTACTGAACCGGAAGACATGAGCTCACTCATGAGATATTGGGAAGAATCAAATTCCATGCGCATGGTCGTCTCGCTTTGGAAGCTTGACTGAATTTATAGGTTTGATATATACTTTTAGTATATGATCAAGACCTAGGTATGATATACACTTTTGGAAAGTGTATGATCGATACCAACTCCCAATGATCGAATGAGAAACTTACTGATAAAACCATGAAGTAGACAGTATAAAGTTGATCCGATACTTTGGGTTTAGTCTGAGTCTTCCAGTATGCAAGATGTACAGGTATTGGGAATACTTGAGGGTGATTTGATCATAAACGATTGTATAACCATGACGCTTCCATTCCTAGGGATGATGAAACGGGTCTGGATTTTAGTGACTCCTCTCAGTAGAGAAGTGATCTGATCTTGGTCCAAGTGTTGGACATTGATCTGAATGTGATTCAGATACAATGAGAAGACTAGATTTACGGTCTTGATTTAATCAAGCATCTATGGGAGGCCCACGATCTGGATTTGAGATACGATCTCAATATCCATGTCACTATACGTGGAAAAATACAATCGCCCTGTCCTTATCTCCAAGTATCTGCGGAGAGATTGCATTATTCTTGAATGGTTCGAGAATAATTCCATAAGATCTAAGCAATGATGAAATGATGATTAAATGTGATTTAATCATATTTATGTGTGAAGAAATTATCCAATATAATTAAATGTGATTTAACTATTATGGATAAGAATAATGTGGATAGAAATATCCAATTATTCATAATATATTATAATTGTGATTTATAATTTATTAGAGAGAGATAATTATAATTTATATGTGTTGATTAATTAGTATGTGTATTGGATACACATTGTGTAATTAATTGACAATGTAAATTATATGTTGTTTTGGGTTGTGAATATGATTTACAATTTTTCCATGGCAAGATTGCAATATTCTCAAATATAATTGTGAATTATTTTTGAAGAATAAAAGCCAACAAAAGTTGTTGGAAATAAATAAAGGAGATTTTCAAGGAGATATGCAATCTCATGGATTTTCCATGAGATTGCAATCTCCATGGAAACCTTGGGCGGCACATCATTCCTATAAGGAATGTGTGGCCGCCCACTTTGGAAGGCACATGGAGATGAAATCTCCATGTATCTTCTCTACTTATTTATTGGTATGATTTAGGACTAATTTATATTTGATTTTGTCAAATATATTTTAACCTAAATTTGTTAATTTTACCAACAACAATCTTAGCCATTGGATTGACATAAATCAATCTCATCCATTGATTTTATATGTCACATGGATTGAGATCCATGGATCCCAAAACCCTATAAATAGAGAGGCATACCATGCTCTCTTGGTACATGTAATATTGGAGGCTCTCTCTTCCTTTCTTCTCCATACTTGACAGCCCTCTCTCCCTCTAATATTGGTGGCCGTCCACCAAACCCTAGAGGAGAGAACCGTCGTCGCCTTCGCAACCCCGCCGCCGCTTAGATGTTCTTCGGTTCTCCGTCTTCTTAGAGAGTTCCTCTCATGAAGGAGACATTTGATCTCGTGCGACGAGATCAGGAGCAACCGCGCTTGGATCATCTTCTTGGATTGCGAGGACAACGCGGTTCATCCCCGCGCTCGCAAGCGGTCTCGCCGATGATCGGACTTGAGACAGGAGGTCTCTTTCTTTAGAGACTTGATCAACCACGCTTCAACAGGTATTGCATTATACTTGTTGTAGTTATAGATGAAACGATCTGAGAATGGTTCTCGGATCATGTGGTTTCATTGAATAAAAAATTTTAAATTCCGTTGCACCGAACAACTAGTACGACTAGTCGTTCTTCGTCGTATATGATACGACGGTCATGCTTCCGTGATGCTCTTGAGGATAATTTCCATATCCTTCAAGTGGTATCAGAGCCTTAGGTCGACGGTTTCGAATATGATTCGAAAAACCGAAGACGACTTGGGTTCGTTAAGGTCGCGAAAGTTTTTATCGCATTTGATTTCGCAGATCTGTTTAGTAGATAATTCGGCACTGTTTAAAATTGTTTAAACGAATTTTTTATTTTTGTTCCCCATTAAATAAGGAAACCATAGGATCTGAGTTTACGTAAATCGGATTTCGTATGCTCTAGATATGGTTGTTTTATTGAACATGTATGCACTGTTGCGGGAACTGTAGATCTGAACATGATTAAAATGTTAATTACTGTTTAGACTTACCTCGAAATGTGTGTAACTCACTTGCGTTCTGTCCTAAATCAAGTTAGCAATCTTTGAAAATTGATTTTGTCTAATTTGGATTTAATATGATTGAGATATGCTAGTTTTAGTAAGTAGGGGTCACTGTTGAAATTACAGTCCTAATCTAGAACCAAGTGATTGTCAATTAGTGAAATTAATTGTTAATTTCGTGAAATGATCATGAAAAATATTTGTGAAATATTGGAAGTTGATTATTTACATAATTGACATGGCCTCAACCAATTAATTGATTAGATTTGATCTAAATCTTAATTGGAAACACAATCATCAAACTTGATGCTTGTATAGTGATTGTCATTTAATAAATTAATGAAATTAAATTGTTTAATATCCTAGAATAATTATGCATAAATATTTGTGAAATATTTGATGATTATTATTCCTTTAAATGACATTGCCTTAACCAATAATTGATTAGATGTGATCTAGATCACTGATTGGTTACATGATCTACATGATCAACATTCCAACAAACATGTTGCTTGAATAGGACTTGGGATTTGTTTAGCAAATCTCATTATAATGTTAATCAAAATTGTTTTGATTATTATTATATGGTATAATTTCGGTTGAAGAACTGATGATCATCTCAAGTACAAAATGATCTATTTTGCATTATCCTTTCCCGAGGTGGATATGGTGTCTAGTCGGAGAGCATTGGGATTGCGGGTTGCAACGTATGTGGTCCGTCCCACTCTCGTCGGTACTGGCCATGACAGCGGGTAGGGTTAGTATAATGCTTAAGAAATCATGATGTATTTCTAATTATTAAAATTCGAAATAATACGTATTTGAGATAATACCATAATTCAAGTAACAATAAAATGTTTGTTGGATATTAATTGGATCATTAGTTTAATATGATTAGATTGATTGGAATTCAATTAAAATTAAAACACTCTATTATAAATAGAGATGTTATTTCCCTTGGAAGAATTAATCATAATGAATATGATTCATAGTGATTAATTAGAATTCGAATATGATATGGAGGATCACATAAGTGACATCCATGGTCTCCCGTCAAGGCGAAGGGTTCCGTCGCCAGGGATTGTATGTAGGAGACGCATGTCCGAAGTGACAGCTCCTGTATGCAAGCGCATCTGGATCGGGCTCTTTGCTTCTCGAAAGAGTAAGGCCGTATGCGTAGTGACCCCAATATCGGATCCTCATATTATTGGGGAGATATTGGATTGCGCATAGCGAGTATTCCTGTTGACGGTTGGTTCAATTAACGACGGGTCAACATCGCCTTAGGGGTGGTGGGCCCGGATGTTAAAGATCGAATTGGGAAATGCAAGTTGGACTTGCAAAGCGGAATGTGTTCCCGCTTCTTTTTATTCGAGTTGCAGATTCTCATATTATTGGGATGTAACAAAGATAAGGAAGGAGATCCCAGATCTTGTTGAGATATAATGGTAAGTATATCTCTTACATTGAAAGTGATTAAGGGAATGAACTTTCAATGTTGACATGGCAAGACAACTTTGATATAAAAATTCCTAAATCAAAGTAAAATATGTATATATATTTATACAAATTTCTTATTTCAGATAATCCTTCATTGAAACCCACTCAATGATATACTCAATAGTAACTAGTGAAATATCTTGGATTGGACTCATGATCCAGATATTGTACTTGCAATTGAACACATAATGTATGTGGTTGCAATATGCAAGTTTCCTCATAATAATGAGGAATTTCAATTAAATAGATGATAGGACTACAACCCTAGGGTTTGTATGTCTCTATAGTCTTGATCTCATCGAATGTACTTTGGAAGTAACATGTCGATGATTATCGCAATTGTCAAATAATCCTTATAAAATCAATGAAGATATTCTGGCATGCATATGTGCTCTTGACATTTAATCATGAGTGACATGGTTCTCTGCATCATGCAGAATGGTAGCTCTATAAGAGATGATGTATTCAAAATGTTTGAATACCTACCAGAACCAATGCTTTAAGAGTTTAAATGGATGTAGATGATGAGTGTCATCATTCTACTATTTATACTCTAGTTATTCATGAAGCTTCATAATATTCATATTGTATGAATTTAATGAAGCATGTATAAATGTTGAAATACTCTTACTTTGAATTCTTTTGAATTTAACATAAGAGATCCTTAGTCTTAAGCAATGGTTGTTTACAGATGAAGGGAGCGTAGTGGAAGCATGGGTTGGACCCAAGTAAGAAGTATAGTCAAAGAGTTGAGTGTACCTCTGTGACTTCCATATGACATCCAAAGAGTTGGATGAATGCCAATACTGCAATAAATTGATGCGTTGATAAATATGACTATCAAGTCTGTTTAGAATCCTTAGAGAATGACTCGGATAGAGCATCAAAATAATCTACATAAATCATTGAAATTGACTTTCTTATTTGATAAGATAGAGTCTAATAATTGTATCTCAATCTTCTAATGACACTTGCTGGTTGCATATGTATTAGAAGACTGGAAAATTTGATCTTAAGGTCTATAGTTATCCGCATGGATATTGATGTAGTTGTTGCAACAATCTCTGTTGGATTGATAGACTTGTTAATTTCAGTGGGAGAGCCCTTAGTCTTAGAGAATGTCTCTATGACCTAGATATAAGAATACACTCATTGTTTGTTTCTAAATGTTGGAAATAAACATGAATTCTGAGATAGAACTATCATAAAGAGTTATGATGAAGATATTTCAGATAGTAATCTAAAATCTAGTGGACTCCACAAAATTAGAAAATTAATGAATGGTTCATTAAGATTTCTAAATACTGAAATTAAACCTCAAGATCAATAGGAGGATGAAGATCATTTGACAATGATCTAGCATCAAACCTTGGACATTTGTCTATTGATTTGATCGATAGACTAGTAAGAAATGAAACTTTAGAATGTCTAAAATTTCAAAACTTACGTACTTGTGAATATTATGTTCAAAGAAAAAATGTCCAATACACCCTTCTTTGGGAATGGTGTAAGACGCCAAGGTATTCAAGATCTCATACATATTGATGTATGTGGATCTTCTATATCATAGTAAACATTGTGGATATGTGATATCTATTGGTGATTATGTATGATATGAGATTTCTTCTCTTCACCTAAGAAACCTTTGCAATGTTCAAAGATTTCATTATTTATGGTTTAGAACCAAAGTTTGAAGGAATATAAAATGAATTTGATCTAATCTAGGTAGCAAGTACCTACAAGATAAATTCGAAGAATACCTTATGGAGATATGAATATCATTTCTATCTCAATCCTCCTAACACACCTTAACTCAATAGAGTTATAGAAAGATACAATTGGATCATGTGTGACATGATCTTATCAATGATGAATTTTAGCATAATTATCCCTTAGTTTCCAGGTATATATATGTAGTAGAGACTACAATGTATATCCTTAATAAGGTTCCATGTATGTTGGAATCTAGCACTTGAGAGTGTTGCTTCATTAGTAGAATAAAGGATGGTATTGGATACCTACTTTATGACCTTGAGATTCTTAAAGTCTCTCATCTCTGAGAATGTGATTCTTAGAGGTTGAGACTCTTGAGAATCAAGATAAAATGAAGTATAGGAACTCATTTAATCTTGAGAAAATAATGAGACTCCTGAAATTGGAAACTAAAAGGACAACTAAAGATGAAACACTAATACCTCTTCAAATGAGTTTGAGGATGGATTCCATGTGTTAGAGAAATCAGACAATGATCGAACTTCATGTGATGAAGCTTCTGAAGATCATAGCATGGATAGATGGATAGCAATAAAAGTCTAATGTAGACTTCATATACAAGTGTTGTATATGAACCCTCGTGGATCCACCTACATGGGTAAGACCTATAAAGGTGTAAATGGATCTTCAAGAGAAAGGGAACCTGATGAGAAGGTAGAGACCTTCAAAGCACGGTTCGTAGCCATGAGCTACACACCAGAAGAGAAGACATTGCTTGCAATGAGACTTGCTCTTCGGTGACCATGCTTAAAACCGTCAGAATATTGCTAATCTTAGCTACACAACTTGACTATTGCATCTTCAAGATGTAAGTCAAGATTGCATTCCTCTATATATACCTCTATGAGGATATTCACATGAAGTAGCCCAGGGCTTCATGGTTGAGGAAAGCAAGGTGTGCAAGCTAAGGAATCCATCTATGGACTCAAATAAGCTTCTTGAAGTTGGATCATAAGATTTGATGAAATTATAAATGTTATGATTTCAGATAGAATCTGGATGAGCTATGTGAAGCTTAGTGGGAGTGCCTTTGTGTTCATCGTGCTAAATGTAGATAATATCCTAATCATTTAGAATGATATAAGGATGATGATAAGTGTTTTTTATAGACTGGCTATTCCATATCTTGAAATATGATTTCAAAGATACCTCTTAGATCTTAGCTCTGAAGTTGTTCAGAAGCAAAGAGAAGAGGATAATGGGACTGTCACATTTGTAGTACACCTTAGACATATTCTATTCATAGAAATTCCAAGAAAGGCTTCTAACCCTTAAGATATGGTACTGACCTATCTAAAGGGATAGCACCTCAAAGAGTTGAGGAAGTGAATGCTGGAACTACTTGCCCTTGGGCATCAGTTCTGAGAAGCCAGGTGTGTGTTAGATGTGTACAAAAGCCAGGTGGCTACCATGTAGTGGGAGTAGTAAACTGTTACTAATCCTACTATGGAAATAAAACACTTGGTTGCAGTAATAACAAAATCTTCATAGATGACAAGATTTTTGAGATAGTGATCTCAAAGTCTTATCTTCAAAAGCTTAAGACTTTATAGATAAGAGATCTAAAAGGTCTTGACTGTGGATACCTTAAGAGATAGTGATCTCCATGAATAAAGGTATTCTGATAAGGATTATGAAAATGTTGGTTATGATAATTGTTGATCAGTAGTGTCAAGGACACTGTAACTAACAAAATTGAGTATTGGTTGCATAAGATGCAACATTCGCATTAGATGCGAGCACTGTTACTGGGGATATGCAAGTGCCGTAAAAGGACTTGGCGTATTCTCGTAGGAACAGAGTGACTGATCAGCTTACCTAGCTATTTTCTAAATAGCCTATGATTGTCACATGAGTGCGGGTTTAAATGATTATCCCATTAATGGCTCTTTGGGCTAGTGGGAGATTGTTGGAAATGCGAGCCCACGGCGAGCCATTATGCAATAAATATTATTCCAAATATCATTCCCTGATCTGAAATGAAGAATAATTAATTTGCATAATAGATCCCTTAGTATAATTAGGGTTATGTACCATGGCCATCTTAATAATCATACAGCTGTTGATTCAACTATTAAATCATGGAGGCTGGTGCTTGGATGAATATCTAAAGGGTTAGATTGAGGACTCATCAAGCACCGTCAAATGATTATTAAGAGATGATCTCCAGCCTGAGTAGGAGATTGCAATCCTTATCTCTGAAGGCTGATATCTGACCCACCTCTTGATGCAGGTCCTCTGCATAGGAATAGAGATTCGGAGGTGTCAGATTAGTTAGGTCAAAGAGTTGACTTAATGAGATCGAGATAACCAAAGTCCTATATCGTATGCTGTCATGAGATCGAGATAACCAAAGTCCTATATCGTATGCTGTCATGATATAGGCATGCATCCTCTGACCGGAGACAGATGTATTGCTATATGTCTAAGTATGTACATTTGGCAGACCAATAGGTTGATGACCTAATCAAGGTCTATACACCGGCGCGCTGGTGTGCATATAAGGGCATATGAGTAAGACGATCTCTCAAAGGGATCATACAGGTTCAGTTACTGAACCGGAAGACATGAGCTCACTCATGAGATATTGGGAAGAATCAAATTCCATGCGCATGGTCGTCTCGCTTTGGAAGCTTGACTGAATTTGTAGGTTTGATATATACTTTTAGTATATGATCAAGACCTAGGTATGATATATGCTTTTGGAAAGTGTATGATCGATACCAACTCCCAATGATCGAATGAGAAACTTACTGATAAAACCATGAAGTAGACAGTATAAAGTTGATCCGATACTTCGGGTTTAGTCTGAGTCTTCCAGTATGCAAGATGTACAGGTATTGGGAATACCTGAGGGTGATTTGATCATAAACGATTGTATAACCATGACGCTTCCATTCCTAGGGAGTGATGAAACGGGTCTGGATTTTAGTGACTCCTCTCAGTAGAGAAGTGATCTAATCTTGGTCCAAGTGTTGGACATAGATCTGAATGTGATTCAGATACAATGAGAAGATTAGATTTACGGTCTTGATTTAATCAAGCATCTATGGGAGGCCCGCGATCTGGATTTGAGATACGATCTCAATATCCATGTCACTATACGTGGAAAAATACAATCGCCCTGTCCTTATCTCCAAGTATCTGCGGAGAGATTGCATTATTCTTGAATGGTTCGAGAATAATTCCATAAGATCTAAGCAATGATGAAATGATGATTAAATGTGATTTAATCATATTGATGTGTGAAGAAATTATCCAATGTAATTAAATGTGATTTAATTATTATGGATAAGAATAATGTGGATAGAATATCCAATTATTCATAATATATTATAAATGTGATTTATAATGTATTAGAGAGAGCTAATTATAATTTATATGTGTTGATTAATTATTATGTATATTGGATACACATTGTGTAATTAATTGACAATGTAAATTATATGTTGTTTTGGGTTGTGAATATGATTTACAATTTTTCCATGGCAAGATTGCAATATTCTCAAATATAATTGTGAATTATTTTCGAAGAATAAAAGCCAACAAAAGTTGTTGGAAATAAATAAAGGAGATTTCCAAGGAGATATGCAATCTCATGGATTTCCATGAGATTGCAATCTCCATGGAAACCTTGGGCGGCACATCATTCCTATAAGGAATGTGTGGCCGCCCACTTTGGAAGGCACATGGAGATGAAATCTCCATGTATCTTCTCTCCTTATTTATTGGTTTTATTTAGGACTAATTTATATTTGATTTTTTCAAATATATTTTAACCTAAATTTGTTGGTTTTACCCACAACAATCTTAGCCATTGGATTGACATAAATCAATCTCATCCATTGATTTTATATGTCACATGGATTGAGATCCATGGATCCCAAAACCCTATAAATAGAGAGGCATACCATGCTCTCTTGGTACATGTAATATTGGAGGCTCTCTCTTCCTTTCTTCTCCATACTCGAAAGCCCTCTCTCCCTCTAATATTGGTGGCCGTCCACCAAACCCTAGAGGAGAGAACTGTCGTCGCCTTCGCCACCGCGCCGCCGCTTCGACGTTCTTCGGTTCTCCGTCTTCTTGGAGAGTTCCTCTCACGAAGGAGATGTTTGATCTCGTGCGACGAGATCAGGAGCAACCACGCTTGGATCATCTTCTTGGATTGTGAGGACAATGCGGTTTATCCCCGCGCTCGCAAGCGGTCTCGCCGACGATCGGACTTGAGACAGGAGGTCTCTTTCTTTAGAGACTTGATCAACCACGCTTCAAGAGGTATTGCATTATACTTGTTGTGGTTATAGGAAACGATCTGAGAATGGTTCTCGGATCATGTGGTTTCATCGAATAAAAAATTTTAAATTCCGCTGCACCGAACAACTAGTACGACTAGTCGTTCTTCGTCGTATACGATACGACGATCACGCTTCCGTGATGCGCTTGAGGATAATTTCCATATCCTTCAAAAATTACACAAACTACAAATACAATAAATAAAAATAAAGTAATATGTTAAACCAAACTTTTATAACAAATAGTCAAGCGTCATAAGATATATATTTATGTAAATTGCCAAGAAATAGGGTTCCAACTATGCATCAATTCTCAATTAAAACCTCGTTTTAAAAATGATATAAAGATGATACTAAAATTTCAACTTTATTCTTTAACATGGACATAAAAGGATTGCAAAAGCTTACAAGTATGTATTTAAGATAAAAAGATAAGATCGAACCCCCTTATTGTTATATTTCCAAAACAAGGCCCTACTAGGGAATCACATCATAGTTGGGGTCTTTTTTATAATTTATTTTATTTATATTTTTCTTACATTTGAAATGACTCTAAAACACATTATATTACTTATAACTAGGGGTGTTCGAAAAATCCGGGTCAACGGGTACCCGACTTGACCCATTCACATTGACCCTAAACTCACGGGTACCCGTATAAAAATGATGGGTCAGGTACCCGCCATGCTATGACCCGTGCCCCATACAAAAAATCCAACAGGTACCCGCGGGTACCCGTCGGTACCCGATTGGAAGTTAAGAAATGCATGCATGCATGGAAATATTGAATGATTATTTACTATGTTTATTCCTAACTTTAGAATGTCGCGAATCTAGTTTGAGCTGAATTGAATCAAATTGAATGAAATTGAATCTCAGCACCATTTTTGTGTTCTCGAAATGGATCAAACACGAAGTCCGAAAGGTATGAAGATGGGATCCAACATGAGACGGATTGAATCGAATTGAATCAAATCGAACATGAAAACTGAAAGGTGTGAATGTTTATGTCAATTAGAACTTCGGGAATCCAACACGAGCCGGATTGAGTCGAATTGAATAAAGTCGAATCTCAACGCCTTTTTGTGTTCTTGAACTGAATCAAACGTGAATACCGAAAGGTGTGAATGTGGGATCCAACACGAGCCAGATCAAATTGAATTGAATCAAATCGAACATGAAGACCGAAAGGTATGAGTATTTACATCAAATTTTAGAACTTCATAAATCCAACACAAGCCGGATTGAATCGAATAGAATCAAACCGAATCTCAACTCCGTTTTGTGTTCTCGAATTGAATCAACCACAAAGATCGAAAAATATGAAGATGGGATCCAACACAAGACGGATTGATCGAATTGAATCAAAATTGAATCAAATCGAACACAAAGATCAAAAGGCATGAGTGTTTACGTCAAACTTTAGAACTTCAAGAATCCAACACGAGCCGGATTGAATAGAATATAAATGTTCACTCGAGTCCATAAGTTCAAGAATATAAATATTTTTATCGTAGAATTGTTAAAGATACTATTTCATTTGAATATTAAGTAACGAAATTGCATAAAAATAATTGATCATCTAATGTCCGAACAAATCAAATCATGAAGGAATGGAATGACGATACAAAATCAATGAGTTTCAAAGTTGATATATACCGTTTATGAAAAGTTATAATTATTTATTTTATCCCTTTGTTGATACTAATATAATAAATGAACAATTTCCTTTTATTATAGGTGATATCCTGCGGGTACCAGCGGGTACCCAACATCCATTAGCATTAACAGGGTACCCATTACAATGGGGTACCCGTTGGAATGAGGTGCGTCGACCCGTGATCCGATAACAATGGGGCGGAGCGGGTCACGATCAAATGGGACAGGTACCCGTCCCATGGACACCCCTACTTATAACCATACAATATATTACATGTTTGTTTATACACACATTGATAGAACATGTCTATAACACACATACACATATTTTTAGTAATATGCATATCCATATCAACCAAAATAATTGTAACCATATCCATATTTGTATCCGTAAAAAAATGAAAATATTTTTCATATCCATACCCGTATACATAAAAATAATAAAAATATATTGTAATGGCGTGTTTTTTTGGAAAAAAAATTCCAATGCATTTCAATATTACCATTGGCATATTCATTAGCAATTGATTAGATCTTATTAGCCCATTAATTTCTCTCTTTTGATTACCTTAAAGTTAAAAATCCCCTCAAATCCCATTCTCACATCACTTTTGCACCAACGTGAGCTTTGTGAGAGATAAAGATGAGGAGAGGGGGCGGAGGAGATAGATCTTATCGGGCCTCCTTCGTCGTCGCAAGAGAAGATGATGCCGAATCAGACAAGGAGAAGAGTGCAGATTCGTGACCGGAAGGAGGTGCGACGACGACGTCGGGTAGAGTTACAGGTTGGACCTAAGTTATGTATCAGTTTAGGATTCCGATATATAAATATATGTATCGACAAAGGATTATTCGTATGCATCACGTCCATATCCGAAATAAATAATCTAAGTGTAGCCGTCGGATTCGCATGGTTGTACTTTTTGATAACGTTTTGTTTTGAAATTAATTTTTTTTAGGAACCGAATTTATCGGACACGTAGGAATGTTATCGAATCTTTGACTACCCCTGTCAAATCGAAAGTAGATCAACCCCTTTCTGGATCTTGACCATATGAGTTTTTTTTGTCAAAAATCAGCACCCGTTTTATAAATTATTTGATTTGAGAGATGGCTATTAAGCAAAGCCTCTTCCTAGAACATCCATTATATCATCAGCTCATCAACTAATCAGAGCCTTCAACCTACGTGCACCTGGAATAGCATGAAATTCATGCATCTTGGTTAAGTATATGGATTGTTCCTTTCCAACACGACCTATTGATTTAGGTAAGGGACAATCAACATAGGCTATGCGTAATATACATACACACATTCAAGCCTTGAGTAAATCTCATGTGTGTAATCCATAGTCCAAGACTACCATTGATGGATAGGTTATGCTCAACGTGGGCTCTAGTTTTCGGGCATTGACTTGGTGCTTATGTTTTTTTTTGTAAAGAATTGGTAGTTTATATGTAGTTGTATAAAATATCTCATACCAATCCTTGAGTTCTTTTAGAAAGACGACATTCGGATCGTGCAAATGAGGCAAGCAAGATTTGTACCATATGGCTCGCATGAGATCTCGTTTATGGACAAATCCAAACAAAAGTTTAGGTTGTACTATATTTGAACAATGTTTTTTTGTTCAAATAAATAAGAAACCCCATAAAGAACAATTAAATATCTTGTGTCTCCATATTACTCTATTAGTGTACTGGAATAACAAATGCATTGACATTATTTGTACTTGTAACCGTTGAACCATAGGATAAAGCCATATAGATTCATGGGAGATGAAATGAAGATATATATAAAGTTTCACGATAACTTCATAAGAAAATGTTATGTACAGACTTGCCACCTATTTATACCGTAAGTAAAGAAAATGAATGATTTTTTTATGGACAAGTATGATGCATATTTATATCATGTGACCTGCAATATAAAGTATTGAACCCACATTGTTATATACTACAATGTACATGGAGTATGATGAGCAAATAGATCACTATCTTCCAATATAGGTAAGTAAATATCGTAACATAAGTTGACCCTGTGGACTCAATTATGGAATGCCATTAAAATGTTACTGATAAACATGATATGATTATTTTACGAAGTTTTAAAAATGTGAGTGTTAGAATTAAGCAACTAATAGATTATAACGATGTCACATCATGTCTTTCAGTCTAACTTTTTGGAAGAACAAATTAATGAAAGATTGATAACGTCAACAAGATTTAAGGCACAGACTCATAAGAGTCACATTGATGACCGCAAGGGGTCATGTTAATGCCGCAAGGGGCAACGCCGCAAGGGGCGTATGGTTGCAAGGAACCATAAAGGCAAAAGATAAGTCCTCTACAGTTATACCTATACTGTCATGTTAATGCCGCAAAGGGCAACGCCGCAAGGGGCGTATGGTTGCAAGGAACCACAGAGGCAAAAGCTAAGTCCTCTACAGTTGTAGCTACACTGTCATGGACCGCAAGTGCCAGCGGTTGAAAACGTATAACAAGATACGTACATGAAAGTTATGAAATAAATGGTTTATAATGGTAAACCATTACAAGTATGCAATAAAATGATTTATAAAGATAAATCATTACAAGTTATGAAATAAAGGTTTATAATGGTAAACCATTACAAGTATGCAATGAAATGATTTATAAAGATAAATCATTACAAGTTATGAAATAAAGGTTTATAATGGTAAACCATTACAAGTATGCAATGAAATGATTTATAAAGATAAATCATTACAAGTTATGAAATAAAGGTTAATAACGGTAAACCATTACAAGTATGCAATGAAATGATTTATAAAGATAAATCATTACAAGTTATGAAATAAAGGTTTATAACGGTAAACCATTACAAGTATGCAATGAAATGATTTATAAATATAAATCATTACAAGTTATTAAATAAATGGTTTATAACGGTAAACCATTACAAGTATACAAGGAAATAGTTTATAAAGGTAAATCATTGCTAGTTATGAAAGAAATGGTTTAATTAAAGATAAATCATTACATGTTATGTAAGGAATGTTTTAATAAAGAATAAACCATACATATATTGCAAGAATTGGTTTACGGGATGTAAACCATCAAAGTCATAGTGGTTAATATGCAAAATGATTTATATGATTTAAGAAGTATGTAATTTGCCATGTATTTTATGAAATAGGCCCCACAAATTGAAGGAAATGGTTGTCATATCTACTTATGCAAATTTCATGCATATCCATGTTTTCTTATGAAATCTGCATATGTATACCTATGGTCATGAAAGAATGCAAATTGTACATGTTAGGAATCGATCTTAGACATGCATGGGAACAACTAGGCACGTAATGATGTTTTTCCATGAAAACTCTAGTGCATGAAATATAAGAAGTTAAACAACCGTTAGAATTCCCATGCATGGACCCTGATACATACTGGGCATTAGGCTCATGCAAATTATGTTGACTTATTTCAGGTGAAGAACAAGTTTGATCAAGCATTCAAGTTCATGCGATGAACTCAATAAGACATTCATCACGGTATGGATATTGCATGGTTTATGGTGGATATCTGTATGCCCACTGGAACAGGGATCCATGTTTTGAAATTATTTAGTTTCTTTTGCAAGTATACTCTTTATTGATGTTGTAATAATGGAACTCTCGGTTGAATTGGATCTTATGGATCTTTTTTAGAACTATTTTTGTATGCTCTTTGATTACCATGCATGAATCAGTGACAGTTCGGATCCACGAATTTATGTCGCATGCTTCTACTGATCAGCACGATCCGTTCCGTTACAAATGGTATCAGAGCAGGAGTTCCTCTGGGTATAGGATATCCACAACTTACCGTGACCCACGATTAAGAAGAATAGGATAAAACTTAAGTATTAGAGGCAACTAGTTACCCTTTGATTTTCTAGCTCAGGTGACCCCTCATTATGGAATTAAGGTGAGCAAAGATCGCAAGTCATCTCTGGATAATGAAATTGCCAAGGATACACGCCAATAATTATCAGAGTTGGTAATAATTATGACTTAGCCGTGAAGGTGTCATGCACAAAGCTTTAGTCGATTTATACTGAAGGTTTTTATTCTCAACAATCCTTTCATCGTACATAGTAAACGTGATATGGTGAAAGTTAAGCATTTGATGCATTAGATGAGATGACTTTTGGAATTATAAACTAACATAAGGAGAAGATCTTTGGGATACTTTATTTGAAAGATTGGGTAAAGTAGTGATACACTGAATACAATAGAATCTACTTTTTCAGAGAGGCTTCCTATTGAATGAAGTGATTTTACCTTAGACATGGTAGTAAGATGACCCAAGAGAATGTGATAGTGATATGGAGTTCAAGAAGGTTGATAACAAGTGAATGGCTCATTAGGTATACATGATTATCTCGGTTATATCATGAAAAAAGAATATGTTGTTAAGGGCTTTTCTTGTTGCCTTCTCGGATGATCGTTCAATATTACCTTCCTACAGGGAACTGGATTTTCTCCATTAATGTTATCCCATAAACTGCACTAATTTCAAAACTCTTGCACGATGACACCTACTGAATAGAAAGAATCAAAGAATCGGTTGTAGTGAAAGTGGGATAACAAAGTTTTTCCTTGTGACTCAATGAATCTCCATAAAGATCACTTATTCTCTGTGTGAAAGGTAACTATATATATTGGTCTCTGCATTGGTTATCAAGTTATGAATAATGTAACTTTGAGGGATTAACACCTACTTCTTGGGATCAATAATTTATTCATTTGATTATGAAGAGAAGATCTTTTCTAATTAGCATGGAATAAAAGAGGATGACATTCTACAAATAGCTTCCAGATTAAAGATTTATCATGGTGAATTATTCATCAAGTATTTTGATCTTACAAGTGGCGCCCTAGCATATTTTATATAGTTTATGAATAAAACTTTTTAGAGAAGATCATGATAAATTTATGATGGTATTTTTGGATGATATTGTTTCATACTTCGGTGATATGGAGAAATATTTCGAGATTTGTGAACTTCTAGGACGACAAGGTATATTAGCGATCCTTGCAGAACTTTCTCACATATTGTAACAGTAATGACAAACCTCATTAGAACGAATGCGGGGTTTGTACATTTATACGATTGGGATTGAAGTTTTCAAAAAAAAAAGAAAGTAAAAGTTGACCATGACTCTGACTTGAAGCTTACTATTATGCACTAGAGGCTTGTTAGTTAACATTGATATATCTGGCATAAAATATGGGCTTGCTTTCTGCAGAATGAAAATGTTATTCATTATTGATCACACCAACTAGCTCACAAGAGAGTAATTATCCCACTATTTACTTGGAGTATCTTACTCGTGACTAGGAATTAGTATTGATAATATTTTCTTTAATAGATTGGTTACATTGTCATTATGATAGAATTTTTTTTGAGGTAATTGGAAGGATCCAGGCAGTACAAAAAGATGTTATCTTCCAAAATTAATTAAAAGTGACCAAGAATGAAGAATCAGATCTTAATTGACGAGGATTTGAGATACACACTTCAATATAGAAAAGCTTTTAGGATGCAATGGGTTCTCGATTAAAGTTTATTACTTAATTTCATCTGAAATCCAGTGATCACTTAGAAAGGATCATTATGACACTAGAATATATACCGAGTACATGCACCTCAGTTGTCAAGCATGGTTGGGATAAACATATTCCGTTAGTTGAGAACGTTATATTAATAGTTACCATCCGAGCATCAATGTGCTTGATGCACTATCTAAGATTTCATAGATCACCCTCATGTTGGAGTGATGTTGATGATAAATTAATTTGGGACCAGATCAAGTTTAGATCAGCAAGAAGAGTATCGAACAAAAAAAAGGAAGATGGAAAGGAAATCCACGATATTCAGTATGTCCCTTTGCTAAGAAATTTCGAGGACGAAATTTTCTTTAATGGTAGTAGATTGTAACGGCGTGTTTTTTTGGAAAAAATTTCCAATTCATTTCAATACTACCATTATTGGCATATTCATTAGAAATTGATTAGATCTTATTAGCCCATTAATTTCTCTCTTTTGATTACCTTAAAAATCCCCTCAAATCCCATTCTCACATCACTTTTGTACCAACGTGAGCTTTGTGAGAGATAAAGAGGAGGAGGGGGGAGGAGATAGATCTTATCGGGCCTCCTTCATCGTCGCAAGAGAAGATGACGCTGAATCAGACAAGGAGAAGAATGCAGATTCGTGACTGGAAGGAGGTGCGACGACGACGTCGGGGAGAGTCACAGGTTGGACCTAAGGTATGTATCGGTTTAGGATTCCGATCTATAAATATACGTATCAGCAAAGGATTATTCGTATGCATCACGTCCATATCCGAAATAAATAATCTAAGTGTAGCCGTCGGATTTGCATGGTTGTACTTTTTGATAACGTTTTGTTTTGAAATTAATTTTTTTTAGGAACCGAATTTATCGGACACGTAGGAATGTTATCGAATCTTTGACTACCCCTGTCAAATCGAAAGTAGATCAACCCCTTTCTGGATCTTGACCATACGAGTTTTTTTGTCAAAAATCAGCACCCGTTTTATAAATTATTTGGTTTGAGAGATGGCTATTAAGCAAAGCCTCTTCCTAAACATCCATTATATCATCAGCTCATCAACTAATCAGAGCCTTCAACCTACGTGCACCTGGAATAGCATGAAATTCATGCATCTTGGTTAAGTATATGGATTGTTCCTTTCCAACACGACCTATTGATTTAGGTAAGGGACAATCAACATAGGCTATGCGTAATATACATACACACATTCAAGCCTTGAGTAAATCTCATGTGTGTAATCCATAGTCCAAGACTACCATTGATGGATAGGTTATGCTCAACGTGGGCTCTAGTTTTCGGGCATTGACTTGGTGCTTATGTTTTTTTTGTAAAGAATTGGTAGTTTATATGTAGTTGTATAAAATATCTCATACCAATCCTTGAGTTCTTTTAGAAAGACGACATTCAGACAGACTTGCCACCTATTTATATCCTTATTAGCCCATTAATTTCTCTCTATTGATTACCTTAAAAATCCTCTCAAATCTCATTCTCACATCACTTTTGCACCAACATGAGCTTTGTGAGAGATAAAGAGGAGGAGGGGGGGGGGGGGTTGAGATAGATCTTATCGGGCCTCCTTCGTCGTCGCAAGAGAAGATGACGCCGAATCAGACAAGGAGAAGAATGCAGATTCGTGACCGGAAGGAGGTACGACGACGATGTCGGGGAGAGTCACAGGTTGGACCTAAGGTATGTATTAGTTTAGGATTCCGATCTATAAATATACGTATCGGCAAAGGATTATTCGTATGCGTCACGTTCATATCCTAAATACAATAATCTAAGTGTAGTCGTCGGATTCGCATGGTTATACTTTTTGATAACGTTTTGTTTTGAAATTAATTTTTTTGGGAACCGAATTTATCGGACACGTAGGAATGTTATCGAATCTTTGACTACCCCTGTCAAATCGAAAGTAGATCAACCCCTTTCTGGATCTTGACCATACGAGTTTTTTTTGTTAAAAATCAGCACCCGTTTTATAAATTATTTGGTTTGAGAGATGGCTATTAAGCAAAGCCTCTTCCTAGAACATCCATTATATCATCAGCTCATCAATTAATCAGAGCCTTCAACCTACGTGCACCTGGAATAGCATGAAATTCATGCATCTTGGTTAAGTATATGGATTGTTCCTTTCCAACACGACCTATTGATTTAGGTAAGGGACAATCAACATAGGCTATACATAATATACATACACACATTCAAGCCTTAGTAAATCTCAAGTGTATAATCCATAGTCCAAGACTACCATTGATGGATAGGTTATGCTCAACGTGGGCTCTAGTTTTCGGGCATTGACTTGGTGCTTATGTTTTTTTATAAAGAATTGGTAGTTTATATGTAGTTGTATAAAATATCTCATACCAATCCTTGAGTTCTTTTAGAAAGACGACATTCGGATCGTGCAAATGAGGCAAGCAAGATTTGTACCATATAGCTCGCATGAGATCCCATTTATGGACAAATCCAAACAAAATTTTAGGTTGTACTATATTTGAACAATGTTTTTTTGTTCAAATAAATAAGAAACCCCATAAAGAACAATTAAATATCTTGTGTCTCCATATTACTCTATTAGTGTACTGGAATAACAAATGCATTGACGTTATTTGTACTTGTAACCGTTGAACCATAGGATAAAGCAATATAGACTCATGGGAGATGAAATGAAAATATATAAGGTTCCACGATAACTTCATAAGAAAATGTTACGTACGGACTTGCCACCTATTTATACCGTAAGTAAAGAAAATGAATGATTTTTTTATGGACAGGTATGATGCATATTCATATCATGTGACCTGCAATATAAAGTATTGAACCCACATTGTTATATACTACAATGTACATGGAGCATGATGAGCAAATAGATCACTATCTTCCAATATAGGTAAGTAAATATCGTAACATAAATTGACCCTGTGGACTCAATTATGGAATGCCATTAAAATGTTACGGGTAAACATGATATGATTATTTTACGAAGTTTTGAAAATGTGAGTGTTAGAATTAAGCAACTAATAGATTATGACGATGTCACATCATGTCTTTCAGTCTAACTTTTTGGAAGAACAAATTAATGGAAGATTGATAACGTAAACAAGATTTAAGGCACGGACTCATAAGAGTCACATTGATGACCGCAAGGGGTCATGTTAATGCCGCAAGGGGCAACGCCGCAAGGGGCGTATAGTTGCAAGGAACCATAGAGGTAAAAGATAAGTCCTCTACAGTTGTACCTACCCTGTAATGTTAATGCCGCAAGGGGCAACGCCGCAAGGGGCGTATGGTTGCAAGGAACCACAGAGGCAAAAGCTAAGTCGTCTACAGTTGTAGCTACACTGTCATGGACCGCAAGTGCCAGCGGTTGAAAACGTATAACGAGATACGTACATGAAAGTTATGAAATAAATGGTTTATAATGGTAAACCATTACAAGTATGCAATGAAATGATTTATAAAGATAAATCATTACAAGTTATGAAATAAAGGTTTATAATGGTAAACCATTACAAGTATGCAATGAAATGATTTATAAAGATAAATCATTACAAGTTATGAAATAAAGGTTTATAATGGTAAACCATTACAAGTATGCAATGAAATGATTTATAAAGATAAATCATTAGAAGTTATGAAATAAAGGTTTATAATGGTAAACCATTACAAGTATCCAATGAAATGATTTATAAAGATAAATCATTAGAAGTTATGAAATAAAGGTTTATAACGGTAAACCATTACAAGTATGCAATCAAATGATTTATAAAGATAAATCATTACAAGTTATGAAATAAATGGTTTATAACGGTAAACCATTACAAGTATACAAGGAAATGGTTTATAAAGGTAAATCATTGCTAGTTATGAAAAAATTGTTTAATTAAAGATAAATCATTACATGTTATGTAAGGAATGTTTTAATAAAGAATAAACCATACATATATTGCAAGAATTGGTTTAAGGGATGTAAACCATCAAAGTCATGGTGGTTAATATGCAAAATGATTTATATGATTTAAGAAGTATGTAATTTGCCATGTATTTTATGAAATAGGCCCCACAAGTTGAAGGAAATGGTTGTCATATCTACTTATGCAAATTACATGCATATCCATGTTTTCTTATGAAATCTGCATATGTATACCTATGGTCATGAAAGAATGTAAATTGTACATGTTAGGAATCGATCTTAGACATGCATGGGAACAACTAGGCACGTAATGATGTTTTTCCATGAAAATTCTAGTGCATGAAATATAAGAAGTTAAACAACCGTTAGAATTCCCATGCATGGACCCTGATACATACTGGGCATTAGGCTCATGCAAATTATGTTGACTTATTTCAGGTGAAGAACATGTTTGATCAAGCATTCAAGTTCATTCTATGAACTCAATAAGACATTCATCACGGTATGGATATTGCATGGTTTATGGTGGATATCTGTATGCCCACTGGAACAGGAATCCATGTTTTGAAATTATTTAGTTTCTTTTGCAAGTATACTCTTTATTGATGTTGTAATAATGGAACTCTCGGTTGAATGGGATCTTATGGATCTTTTTTAGAATGATTTTTGTATGCTCTATGATTACCATGCATGAATCAGTGACAGTTCGGATCCGCGAATTTATGTCGCATGCTTCTACTGATTAGCGCGATCCGTTCCGTTACATATATATACATATCAGTATCTGTCAAAATAAATAACGCATATCCATATCTTCTTAAAAACTTATATAACATCGATCAAATACAACGGATATATCTGTATCCGGATGCATCCATGCTATCATACTTAACATATCAAATACATCAAAGTATATGAAAGTAGGACATTTGTTGACAGTGACGTCCAATACTTTGGAACAGCCGAGGCTTTTTCGGTTTCTCCTCTTATCTGAATCCTCCAAATCCATGCCTCCCAATGCTTCAAGGATACGGAGGAGCTCATCGAGAATAAAAATAATTTACGGACTGTCCAATAAACCACACTTCTGCAGGTCAAGGAAGCTAAAGAACCGATACTTTCTAATTGGATCGCGGCAGATGGACGGTTGTTACCCAGTAATCGAGATGGCCCCTTTTTGCTTCCTCTCCACCCAAATGAAGCAAAACACTGTTAACCCATTTGGGGATAACTACTCGAGAAGCCTTGTCTCCCTCCTCCCTCCCTCCCTGCCTCCCTCCCTGCCTCCAAATTCTCCCCTTTCTCCCCCAAATCAATAACCCTAGTTCTCCCGATCCCTTTTCCAATTCCACACTTCGAGGTCGAAATTCGTGACGGATCCGCAGTTATGTGAGGCCCTTCTGGGTTTCTTCTTCGAATCCGCGGAGCGACGATGCACATAGAGGAGTTGAAGGACGGGGATGGTGGCAGTGGTGAGTCGAGGTCCATCGTTGCGTCGAGAAGCGGCGACGGTGAAGGGAAGAGGGCGCTGGTGGGTGTGGGGGCACGGTTGCTGTTCTACCCGACGCTTCTGTACAACGTGGTCAGAAATAGGCTGCAGTCAGAGTTCCACTGGTGGGACGAGGTGGATCAGGTATGTAAAATAGGCGGTGCTTGGTAATCCTTTTGCAGGGTTATGGTGGACGATGTGGTTGTTTGGGCTGGACTGGAAAGGAATATATTTTTTGTTTGATGGTGGGAGAGATGAGTATATAGGCGAATCTATCTGGTTTAGGGATTAATATTTAGTGCTCTCCGCCTGCTTATACTTGTTTATGCTTGGTTCAGTTGGATTGTCGTTTTTGCTGGATTTGGGTACATGGTTTTCATTTAGCATGACTTGTTTGTATTAATCATTTAATCATCGTTTGAACTTGATTTATCGAGTACAGGTTCGGCGATAAAACATCTTTGTGTTTTAAGCAGTTTCAATTTGACAACTCCACATGAGTTTTTTTTCTAGTACGTGTTTGATCATAAAGAAAACATCATAACTCTTTGATCCGTTGATGGTGTTTTTCAAGAAAAACTCACAAACAAGTCCTATGTACCGGAATTTGATTATATAAACTTAGAAAAAGTTTATCACGCACAAATGAGCTAGTTTCAACCACCAAGTTGTGAATCTAAACTGAATCTGTGACTGATGTCCCCCATGAGCACATCCTAAAAAAAGAATGAGAGATGGAGGAAATCGGGTCTGCTAACTCGTTTCTTTGAAATTGGAAATAGGCCACCTTCCATAGTAGAGTTTTCAAGACAGCGAACCACAATTAGTCCGCATCCGACTACCCATATATGAATAAGCAAGCAGGTGCATCACATATTGGGTGGTGGGAGATAGTATTCTTTTAATTTAAGTTCTCATTCTCTTCCGTAATTCATCCCCAAAGGGCGGTTGCTACCTTTCTTATTGAAAAGGGTGAAACCATCTTCTACTTTTTCGCCCTCGTCGGTAGATCATTATGAGCCTCTTTGCTCTCTTTGAGGAGTCGAACAAGCTTCAAAGTGAAGTGCCAATGATTGCTTAGGAATCGTGGAAAGCGGGGCCATCCTTGTTTGGATGCAAAATAGTATCCATTTATCCATGTATAAAGGGAATTTATTTTGGGATAAACTATTCAATAATAAGTGGCCACACCGTGATTATACAAGGTGTATCATTCGGTCAAGCAGTATGAAGTGAGTAAGCGAATATGCGGAATTATATGTGGATTATGTAGTTTGTATTATTTAATATAAATACCTAAAAATATAATACAAAATTCAAATATAAGAGATTTATGTTTTTAAAATAATATAGACGAAATATAAAGCATAAGCCTCTAGTACGACGTGATTTCAATCAAAGCATTTCAAAAAATGCCCATTTAGATAAACGAGTTGGTCATAAAGAGAATTTGAAAGGTGAAATTAATCGGCATATTTACTGTTAAAACGAGAAAAATAAGAACAAAAGATTCTTATGAAATATAACAATAATAAACCAATTCTAAAATAATAATGAACTAATTTCAGAACTAATGTTAAAATATAAGAGCAAAAAAAATTTACCGTGAAAATGAAAAATAAAATAATAAAAAACAAATAATTTCATGTTAGAAACACTTAGTCTTATTCCTATAGGAATTAGCCAAATGGAATTAGATTGTGAATCAACATATTTCAGCCGAATAAATAATTGAATTCCTTTTTACTAGCTGTTAATGAAATGACTACTGGACAAGGGATTTTACACAAAATGCAAAAAAATACTACTACTACAACAACAAAGCCTTTTCCCACAATTAAGTAGGGTCGGCTACATGGATTCTTCGCCTCCATTCAGATCTATCTTGGGCCATTCAGATTAAAAAAAATACTATTGCAGAATATATGAACATAGGAGAAAAATATTGAATGAAAGAGATCATGCACCTAATAGATAGATTTCTTCACAAAAAATGGAACATATTCTAAACCTAAAGTGTATTGAAACCATATTAAGTAAATGTTAGAGAACCGACATCAACATTCGAAGCAATAAAATAAATTAACATTTACTGTTCACAGCAGCAATTATAAGTTAACATTTACTGTTTACAATAGCAACGATATTTGAAACTTGAAGGGCAGTAGCCACAACTGAAGCTTGAAGAGCGGCAACAACAACTAAAGCTTGAAGGGTGGCATCATCAATTGAAGCTGAAGCCCGAAGGGCAACAGCAATAACTGAAGCCGGAAGGGAGGATGTTTTTCCTATAGGCAGCCAAGTACACAACGTCATATGCGGTTTAGTCAGCACAACAACAAACTTGCTATAACCACATATACATTGAATACCTTTTATGCTATTCGGTGGTATCATTGATTACGCATATGCAACCACCTGGCATGCCTTTCTGAATACTGTCACTACGTAATACATTATGACTCACTCTATTTACAATACTTATTTCTTCCTTATCTTCCAAACCAATTAAATAGTCTCCCACCTTATTTCTTATCCCCTCATCCTAACGGGCTATTATTATGATTGATCATCGATGAGTGGAGAGTGAGTGAGCGAGAAAGAGAGGATGGGTGATCGTGGAGCAGAGGGGCTCTCAAGGGTGGGGCATACCCAAACAAGGGGTTGCACGACGTTTCATCCATTGTGTAGGGATCAAGTTTTTTGCATGGTTGGTTGGGTTGTTGACAATCATGATTTATCCTACCCATGAGGGCTGCTAGAGGGAGTTGAAGGGATAGGAGAGTAGAGTTCTAAAGAGGTGGCAAGTTTGGTTGGGGTGATGACGTGGCAAGTTTGCATGGTATGGTGATGGAGACGATGGTCATGGAGGCATTGTGGGGCCCATTGGACGAGTCCATGCTCGCTTTGACGATAAGACATGCTTGTGGGGGATGTCTATGGTAGAGTGCCCCTTATTGTGGATGTACATAGGGAACTGTTGATCAACTTGGTGTGGCATGGGTTGAGGTTTAGACGATGCTAACATGCATGCTAATGGTACATGGTATGGAGTAAGAGTTGTTATGATCATTATTTTAAAAAACAGCATCTTGAGGCGCAAAGGTGTACGCCTCGATGCGAGGCACACCAAAATAATCTTGAGGCGTACACCTCAGATCCTTTAGGTGGGGCGTAGTGCCTCGACCTGGCGTGAGGTGTTCAAGGCGAGGCGGAGGCATAAGCGTCGAGCACCATGTTTTTTTTAACTTTTTGGTTATGTTTTGCACACGACCTTATTTTTCCTAAGCATTATATTTTTTTATGTTTGTGTTTTTGTTTACATGTTAAGCCTTGCAGATTTCTATATATATCGCTCCATGCAAAGAGAAGAGATCACCTGAAACAAGCAAAGCTCAATGAGCTTGTATATATCATGTTCAACTATCATACATCTATACATGCTAGTTCTATTGCACAAGTTTGAATTGTAATAATTTTTTCATATGAGTTGCAAGTTTGCAACTTGATGTTTTTATTTGGTTGCATATGTTGTGAATCTTAAAATAGTTATCACATATATGCAGAAGCAAGGTTGAAAAAACATGTGAAGTAAAATAATTATTGTGTTTTATCATGAATAGTTGAATAGAATAGAATTGTTAGTAAAAACAATGAGACCCCCGTCTTGTTGGGGTATGATATGCCGGAAGGGGATGCATATGACAGTTCTCTAACTACGTTTAACAAGACAAATGGTTGGGATTCAAGGTATATCAATATTTTTTACTTTAACCACTAAAAATTATGGTTTCTATTGCACTCTTAGTATCAAGTATAGACTTTAGTTCAATACTCATATAGAATCGTTGAAGTTGGAGTTGGAACTGGATATTTCGCATTATCGTATATTAGTGGCTTAGTATTATTTTTTGAACTTCAATGCTTCCATCACTTATGTGTTGTATCTTTTACTAGTGTGAAATTAATTATAAATGTGTATTTGGCAAAACTTAATATTATTATATACATTTTTAATGTATTTTTTATTTTATGTTTTTTTAAAAATCGAGTCTTACGCCTCGATCGCCTCGAGGCTTACGCCTCGTCTCAATTTCGAGAAAAGGCCTCAGACCACCTCGTGCTTTTTTATACCTTGGTTGTGATATTACAGAATGCGAAGGTGGTTATCGTTGGCGACGGCTTGATATTCTGCCATCTTTCATGTTGGTCACCGAGATCATGGTTTGGGATGTAAGTTGTCGAGGTATCTTTCCTTGGATTTTTTGTGCCATCATTGTCCGGAGGTGGGAGTGATGCATGCAGGGACCAATGGGCAGGCTTATGGTTGTGGTTACATCTCCTTTAAGCTTGAAGGAGGATCATCCTTTTAAAATTGTGGTGAATGTGGAATTATGGTGATGTCATACATCATCCCTCTCATCGCAATGTGGTTGTGATATGTTCTTGGTGCATATTGAGTGTTAAACCTTTTTTGTTGGTGCATGAGGTGATCGAGGTTTGTTCCTAGCACCTTCTGGGGCACCCACCTACATCCAAGTGGTGCATCATGGCTACGATAAGAAGATTGCATGGCATCAAACACGCACATGGGTGGTGTACTCTTGACTATAGGTGGCTATGTTAGCGGGTGGAGCTGAAGCTACATCATCGATCATAATTGGATTTTATGGAGGTGAGTAGCCAACAAGGAGCCTTGTTGTTGTTCAAAACCGTCACGATTGTCATCCTAGTACTATCTCTTCAAGAGGATGTTTTGCACCTTATTGAAGTGACCACATGATTCCAAAGGGCAATTGTCGAGACATTAGGTACCCAACATGTGCCATAGATTCTCGTTTTTCTTCTAGAGAGATACTTTTTCTAGGGACCTTTCGGTTGGATCTAAGTTGGCGTAGTGGGCTATCGAATTAGAATATCGTGGACTTGATGCACTTGAGAGTTTATTGGATCTGGTGTTGGTTGCCTTGGCTCGGAGGGTGCAAGCAAGAGTGATCCTGAATGTACGCTCCACCACACATGTTAGGTAAGGTTAGGAATTTCAGACCTTTGTCTTCTTTGGGTCATTTCAATCTTGTAGGTTATTGTTTTCTCCATGCCACTCTTTAACTTGTCCCTCTCTATTCTTGAAGGTTATGTTGTTGTAGTTAAAAAAGTTGGGGATGTTGCATTTTGAACGTGGAGGAAGCTTCATGAAGTTGGAGGTCTATCGGTCTTTAATGAATGACATGTTGGGGTATTTTCTTGAAAGACTAGGAGGTAGGTTTAAAGCTGATTCGCGACAGTGGCTGTGGTGATCCAATAATTAGGTTCCTGGATGTCGGATGTTTTCTTACTCTACTAATACTAATAAAGAAGTGGGTATCAATGCTTCAAGCATATGGTGATGGGGTTTACAAAAAGGCAATATGGAAGAAATATTAAGGCTTAAATGGATCAGTGGCATCAAGTATAACATATTAAGGATTAAATGGATCAGGTTAGTGGCATCAAGTATAGCATAGGGATCGAGCTCAATTGTAAAGAAAATCATTATGAAAAATGGACTTTCATTGACCTTTTGCCGAGTTGAAGCCTTGCAAAAGTTGGTTGAGTAGGTTGACTAGTCGAGGGGGAGGGGAGTGAGGCGACTTGAATAGAACTAGTCGATCCGATCAATCATCTGTTGCTTAGCTTGAATTGACCCGAATAGTTGGTTTAGTTGGTTGACTTGTTGGCCAATTTTTTTACATTTTAAAAGTAAAATAAATCTTAAAAGCTTAATGTTTAATTTGGATTCAATTGTTTCTTTTATTTCATTATGGATAGAAATGAAAATGTCAACATGTATGTAATATATAATAATATATGTATAATATATGATTTATATATTTAAAACAACAACAACAACAAATCTTTTCCTACAATAAGTAGGGTCAACTACGTGGATTCTTTTCTTCCATTCTGACCTATCTTAGTTTAATGTCGAACTTAGGTCCAAAAAACTAAGATCCCTTCGTATAGTCTCATTGTTGGACATGCGAACCCACGGCGAGCCATTATGCAATAAATGTTATTGCGAATATCATTCCCTGATCTGAAATGAAGAATAGATAATTTGCATAATAGGTCCCTTAGTACAATTAGGGTTATGTACCATGGCCATCTTAATGATCATACATCTGTTGATTCAATCATTGAATCATATGAGCTGGTGCTTGGATGAATATCTAATGAGTTAGATTGAGGACTCATCAAGCACCGTCAAATGATTGTAAGAGATGATCTCCAGCCTGAGTAGGAGATGGCAATCCTTTCTCAGTTAGGCTGATATCTGACCGACCTCTTGATGCAGGTCCTCTGCATAGGAATAGAGATTCGGAGGTGTCAGATTAGTTAGGTCAAAGAGTTGACTTAACGAGATCGAGATAACCAAAGTCCTATATCGTATGCTGTCACGATACAGGCACGCATCCTCTGACCGGTGTACATTTGACAGACCAATAGGCTGATGACCTAATCAAGGTCTATATACCGGCGCGCTGGTGTGCATTTAAGGGTATATGAGTAATACGATCTCTCAAAGGGAACGAGAACATACATGTTCATTTACTGAACCTGAAGGCATGAGCTCACTCATGAGATATGTTGGAAGAAATGAGCAACTTGTTATTCAAGGGAACCCTAGCCTCTCTTATATAGGGAGAGACCTCACGGGTAAAATACATAGTAGTCCAGAGAACAATAAGAAAATACGAAAAGGTACATATAATAATAATACTCTCTACACTCCCCCTCAAGGTGGAGCATAGATGTCGATCACGCTCAGCTTGGACGAGCATCTCTGGAAGGGTCCTCTGAGTATGTCAGCAGTCTGATCCCCTGAGCTCACATGAGATGTAGATATTAAGCCTCTCTGGATCAAGTCTCTAGTGTAATGGCGGTCAACTTCAATATGCTTTGTTCTCTCATGGAATGCTAGATTGTTGGCAATAAAAAATGCTGTCTGATTGTCGCACTGAAGCTGCATAGGTAAAGCTACGGCTATATGTAGATCCTCTAGCACAGATCGAACCCACATCATCTACGTGCTTACTTGCGCCATGGCCCTATATTCAGATTCTGCACTAGACCTTGCCACAACAGTTTGCTTCTTGCTTTTCCAAGAGACCAAAGAGCTCCCAATAAAGACGACAAATCCTGAGGTTGACTTTCTATCCTTAGGGCATCCTGCATAATCGGCATCTGCACATGCTGAAATAGATAGATATGTGCCCTTTCGGAATAGCAACCCTGAACCTGAAGAAGACTTTAGATACCTTAGTATCATGTACACGGTATCCATATGAACTTGTCTTGGTTGCTCCATAAATTGACTCACCCGACTTACTGCAAAGGCAATATCAGTTCGAGTTATGGTAATATAGAGGAGCTTACTCACCATTTCTCTATATCTCCTCTTGTCTACTTCAGCAGAGTCATCATCATACAACTTCATGCTTGGATCCATGGGAATACTCGATGGTTTGCATTCAGCCATGCCTGTTTCAGTCAAGAAATCTGTAATATACTTCCTTTGGGTCATCACTAGACCCTGTCCATTCCTGGCAAATTCCAACCCCAAAAAGTATCTTAGGGTTCCAAGATCCTTCGTGACGAACTGACGGCCTAGGAACGCTTTTACCCTCTCTATTCCCTGAACATCATCTCCTGTAACCAGAATATCATCAACATAAACCATGATGACAACCGTACTTGTAGAAGACTTCTGGATAAACCATGAGTGGTCTGCATTCGACCTCTTGAACCCCTGTCGTTCAATCAGATGAGAAAGTTTGTGGAACCACACCCTTGGGCTCTGTTTAAGGCCATAAATTGCTTTGTGAAGTCTATACACCATATGCTTCTCCCTCTCAGCAGTAAACCCTGGTGGTTGCTGCATGTAGACTTCCTCATGCAGATCTCCATACAAGAAAGCATTCTTGACATCAAGTTGAGATATAGTCCAGTCACGTACCACTGCAACTGATAAGAGTATGCGAAGGGTAGAATGACGAGCCATCGGAGAAAATGTATCCATATAGTCCACACCATAGGTCTGTGTGAAACCTCGCACGACCAACCGAGCCTTGTACCATCTAGACTGCCATCTGCAAGGTATTTAATTGTGAATACCCATTTACAGCTAATAATAGGTGCGTCTGGAGGAGCAGTAACCAAGCTCCATGTACCACGAGACTGTAAGGCACACATCTCATCTTCCATAGCTATTCGCCATGAATCAATCTTCATAGCTTCCTGATAGGTCCGTGGTATGTCTACGGACGACAAAGCTGCAACAAATCTCTGAAAGTCGCCTGTGAGGTGATGAAATATCACCTGAGAGGCAAGGGGATAAGATGCACACGTCCTCTTTTGCTTTCGGACAACAATGGGAATATCTAGGTCATCGTCCACTGTACTGGATGGTAAAGTCTCCTCCTGCAATGAAGAATCCTGCACATGTACCATATCTGACCCGTCAGTAGTAGTGTCATCAAAACATACCTGAGGCGTGATGGATGTCTGATGTGTAGCCTGAGCAGGATCTGACCGACGCGTATAGAATTTTGGTAAAGGTGGGATAGACGGTTGTGGAGGTGGTGGTGGCGGAGAAGGTGGTGTTGTAGATGGCGTAGTAAATGGTGCAGGAGTAGACTCATGTGAACCCCAACTAGGAGGAGGAGGGACATAGACCTCATCATTGGTAGTGGATGGTACCAGCCTGTCACCTGCAGGTGAAAAATACATAACAGACTGACAAAGTATTTCTTGTTTATGGGGTCATAACATCGATAGCCCTTCTGAGTCAGAGAGTAATCGACAAAGACACACTTGACAGCTCTAGGAGAGAGTTTGTCAAGTCCTGGAATGAGAAGATGAACAAAGGCAACAATACCGAAGATACGAGGAGTCAGTGAGAATAATTCCTTATCAGGAAAAAGAATAGATATAGGAATTTTCTCACCTAGGACAGATGACGGCATACGATTGACCAGGTAACAAGCTGTAAGAACAACATCCCCCCAGAAAGAGATAGGAGCACAGCTCTGAATGAGAAGAGTTCGAGTAATGTCAAGAAGATGACGGTGCTTTCTTTCGGACACGCCATTCTGCTGAGACGTGTAAGCACAAGTAGTTTGGTGAATAATGCCCTTTGACGAGAGAAACTGAGAGAGAGACTGTGTGCAGAATTTCAGAGCATTATCTGTACAAACATATTTGACAGTAGAAGAAAAAACATTCTGCACTTCATTAACCAAATTTTTAATCACATCTCCGGCTTCAGATTTATTCTTTAAAAGAAAGACCTAAGAGACACGAGAGAAATCATCCACTACAACTAGATAGAACCTGTGTCCTTGATGATCGGGAACACGACTCGGACCCCAAATATCAATGTGTAACAACTCGAACAGGGAGCAACTGCTCTGACTCTGACGACTAGGAAAGCTAGACCTATGATGCTTTCCCAACTGACATGCTTCACAACGAAAGGTAGAACTGGGAGAAATCTGAGGCAGAAAATGTCGCATTTTCTGAAGCGGGAGATGACCAAAGCGAAGATGCCACATGTACGGAGATACTGGTCTGGCGGAATAAGAAGAGACGCCAGCATAAGAATTCCGGACCAGCCAATACAGACCATTCTGCTCAGAGCCACAGCCAATCACCCTGCCCGTTAGTATGTCCTGAAAAATAATAGAAGAGGGGTCAAATATAGCACGACAGTGCAAATCCTTCGTAATCTGACTAATAGACAACAGATTCATGGAAAACGCGGGAGCATGCATAACATTTTGTAGATGCATGAAAGGAGATAGAACGACCTCCCCCTGTCCAATGAGGGGGGAATGGGTACCATCTGCGATCTGTACTGAACGGCCATAGGGAATGTCCCTGTAGGACTTAAGTCTCTCTCGATCTCGACAGATGTGATGTGTGGCACCAGAATCGATAATCTAATCATATATATCATGACAAGATGTAAATGCAGTAGCAGTACCTGAGGTACTAGCGACAACAGAGGAACTGGCAGAGGCGGAGGCAACGACATCAGAAGGTCCATCAGAAGAACCAACAGAAGATTGTGGCATAATATCACGTAGACGTGTCACAAGCTCATCAAAACGGTTGTCTGCATTGGATGCTGTCTGGGGCAGAACATGCTCAGCTACACGCACCGATGCTGGGAACCCATGCTTAGAGTAGCATGTATCCTCCGAGTGACCTGTACGATGACAGTATGAACAATGGTGACGAAAGCGACCACCCCTACTACCTCCACGTCCACGACCAGAAGACTGACCACCTCTCCCACGCGATACTGCCATCGCCGATGGGGGTGGAGTAGATGAGCCGAAAGACACAGATATGCGACTGAGCCTCCGGTAAACATCCTCCATTGGAGGAATTACTGCATCGACCAAAATCTGAGATCGGGCAGCCTCGTACTCAGGGTCTAGGGCTGCAAGCAGAACGCCCACCATGGTGGCATTCCTAAACGTCTTCTGTTGCTCAGGGGTTGCAGTAAGTGGAATGGTACTTTATAGCTTCTCAAACATCCCTCTCAGGGACGTGTACAAGGAGTGAAGTGGTCTACCGTTCTGCTTCATCGTGAATATATCATGTTGAAGCTGTAACATCTTGGTCTCATTCCGCACTTGGGAATACGTTGCAGCCAGAATATCCCACATCGCCTTGGCAGTAGGCTGATGTAGGACATCATTTGCGATCTCCATCGACAGTGTGCCTGACAGCCAAACCTTGGCATACGAATCATCAGCCTCCCACGAGGCATATATCCCTATCTTCTCTGCGGGCTCATCCTCGGTAAGAATGTGCTTCTTACCATTCGACTTCATGAGACTCATGAACTGCATCGACCAGAGCTCATAGTTTGACCCATCCATTTTGACTATTGGCACGAGACCTTTGAACGCGCCTATGGAGGGCATATCAACCTTGGATTCTGACATATCGTCGCTGGAGAAGAACTAGGGTTTGTAGACAGAGTGACAGATGTCTACACAAACTGCATAGGATTTGAGTGCGTATGTAGACGTTACGCACCCAAATCCATATATCCGGAGTATGAGTCGGCTACGATCAAGCCGAGAGGAGGCGCTGTGGTAACGGCTAGGGCTAGGACCGGTAGCTGACTAGGGCACGACCAACTTGAAGAAGGCGGGACCCCGGAGTGGGGTTGGGGGCCGGGCTAGGGCATGGTGGTGGTGGAACCCCTGAGCAGCAGGGCTGTCGACGGCGGGGCCCTGGAGCGGGGGCTGGGAACCGGCGAGGAGAGAGGGGGGAGGGGTCGGGGCTGGATTCCGGTGAGGGCGGCGGAGAGGGCCCGAGAAGAGAAGGGCGGCGGCAGCGGAAAAAAGAGGGGGGGGGAGGGCGGCGGGTGGTGGGTGGGATGAGCCCTAGGGTTTAGGCTCTGATACCATGTTGGAAGAAATGAGCAACTTGTTATTCAAGGGAACCCTAGCCTCTCTTATATAGGGAGAGACCTCACGGGTAAAATACATAGTAGTTTAGAGAATAATAAGAAAATACGAAAAGGTACATATAATAATAATACTCTCTACAATATATTGGGAAGAATCAAATTCCGTGCACGGTCGTCTCGTTTTGGAAGCTTGACTGAATTTGTAGGTTTGATATATACTTTTGGAAAGTATATGAACAAGACCCAGGTATGATATATGCTTTTGGAAAGTATATGATCGATACCAACTCCCAATGATCGAATGAGAAACTTACTGATAAAAACCCTGAAGTAGACAATATAAAGTTGATCTAATACTTCGGATTTATTATGAGTCTTCTAGTATGTAGGGGTGCTAATCGAATTGAATACATTCGAATCTATCTATATTCAGATTCAATTCATTATAAAATTTTCGAATCTGAATTCGAATCAAATATTAAACGAATTTCTAATCTAAATTCAAATTCAATTCATTTGGAGTTTCGAATATTCAAATTCGATTCATTTTATATTGAATTAAAAATTTATTTAATAATGTAACTAATAATAAAAATTTTATATTATTAAGGGATAATTACACCCATAACCCTGAGTAATTCCGCAATAACAATCATAACCCTGAATAATCGCGAATTATATGAGAAGCCTCGGATAGTCACTCCGTCTTACACTCATAACCCTCCGTTAGTTTAATATGTTAACTCAACCATATGAAAGGGTCTAACCAACTTATGATCTAACGGCTACGATTAGCCAAAGTAAAAAATGAAAAGAAAAAAAATAAATGAGCAGCGATTGGAGGCGGGCCGGGGGCTTGAAGAGAGCTCGACGCAGAAGCTTGCCTAGCGGAGGGAGACCTTCGGCGGCACGCAGCTTGTAAAGGTCGACGCCGACCGCGGGTGGGGGACTGGGGAACTTGCGGAGGTTGATGGTGATTGTGGGAGGGGGGCTGTCAGAGATGCGGGGGTGATCTCGAAGGTCGACCGGAGGGGCGGGGGGGGGGGACAACAGGGGATTCCCGAGGACCTTGCAGGCGGGGTCCGCGGGGGAGCTTGCATGCTGGGGAGGTACGCAGACGGGGTCCCCTACAAGAAGCCCCACATTCCGTCTTTCCCGCCTACACAGCCTCCCAAGCACCACCACCCCGACACCGAGCTCAGTATCTTCTCCGTTGAGCGCTACTTCAAAGAAGAAGAGCCGGAAGAACCCATCAGCAGCAACATCCTCCTCCCAGAAAGGTGTTACGTTTCTTCCCCTCCTCCTCCTCCTCCGCCTCATTACCCAAGAACCCCCTCCCTCTCCTCCTCCCACAGCTTCAAGTCCAACCGCACCCCGACCGAAGCAAGTTGGAACAGCCGCACCGGTCTCCTCTGCCACCCCCACCCACATCCTCTCGTCCTGCGCGAGAAGGAACGCCGCAGGTCGCCAAGGTGGCGACTCTGCCCCACGTGCCTCTGCTACGGCAAACGCTCCGTCGACGTCGAGGAGAAGTTCTCCGAGTTCAAAGACTCCTATCTCGCTGCCACTGAGCCCAAGAAACAGAGCATCGGAGAACCCGAGAACGTCGACGCGGATCGACCCAACTCGGAAGATTTGTGTCTGATGGTCTCCGACATCACAAAGCTCAAGATCCTCCCTGGGAAGTAGGAGAACCCCGATGAACCCTTCCATAGACCAGACCTTTACGCCCCGAAGAGCCACCGCATCGTGAGGGGCAACCTCTCTTTTGGCGAGAACGGGGCCTTCTCTTTCCCCATACTCGCGAAACCCACCTACGACGAGCCCCCGCGCGTCTCACTCGAGGTCTTCCGACCCAAGGAGGAGCCACGGAGGTCCTCATCGGATCTCCGACGGAGGTGGGCACCTCCCTCCGACGGGATGCGCCGGAGCTTCACCTTCTCCGGGAGCCCGAGGGTGGTGGCCGGCACCGCTGACGACGACCTGGCGAGCGACGCGAGCTCGAACCTCTTCGAGTTCGAAAGCTTCGTTTGTAAATAAGAATGAGTATTAAGGGCAATTTCGTCTTTTTTTAACGGAAATCGTCAACTATAACGGCCATCTCAAACGGAAGAAAACACAGGGTTATGTCATGTAAGAGTTAAGTATTACTCAGGGTTTCTCGTGTAATTCGCGATTATTCAGGGTTATGATTGTTATTGCGGAATTACTCATGGTTATGGGTGTAATTATCCCTATTATTAATATTTTAAGTTCCAAAGAATTGAATAGATTTTGTGATACTAATTTGTGAGAAACAAATTAAGATAAATAAAAAACTTTTAACATAAATGGTAAAATTCAAAAGATAATATAAATTGCATTAAAGTACCTAACTTTTGTTGTTCGTTTATGTCTCTTGCAATCCTCATTTGCTCTTTTTGTACCTACGGTGAGTTGATTATATAAAGAAAAAATAATTATTGACATCTTGATAAACCATAGATCTTTTCTTTTTGTACCTATGATGAAAATTCAATCAATGCATCTCCACCTTTCAACTGGCACTCCACCAATTTTCTCATTATCTTTGCAAATGATTAATAAATCATTGATCTTTTCTTTCTATCAATCTTATTAATTATTCCGGGAATTAATTTTTCTATTTCTTCACCCTCTTCTTTCACTTTTTCACTACATCATGTCTAATTTCTCTTTCATGGACACCATCTTGAGAAGATGGCATGTTTGAATTAGACTTCTAAAAAAAATGAAAACACATACTCAAAACTATATTTTAAATTCCATACCAATATAAAAATACAAGAAATATATTAATATATATGTCCAAAAGCAGAAGATTGTGTTCCACGTTTCTCTGAAGAATCTTCCATATCTTCCCTCCCATTGTAACCTATCTCCATAACATCTGAGAAAAAAGAATCACTAAATTCCATCAGAACTATAAAAGGTCGATGTGAATTGACTTATGGAGCTGAATCCAACATTTGAGGTATATAAAAATCGGTAGACCGGACTGAGAACTCAATTGATATAGCTCTGATATTTGATTTACTAATGTGTAACATTTTTCTACATCAAGCATGAACACTTCATGTTTACCTCATTTCAATGCACTCTTATGGGGGCATAGTTGGGCTTATCAAAGATTATGATGATATTTCCTTCTCGATAACCTAGTCCCTTTGTAATCTTGATGAGAAATGGAATATAGTTGCAACTATGATCTTTTGCACATTTAGCCATTTAGGTAAAGCTTGAAATCCATGAAATCTATTCGTATCATAATTGTCTCTAAGATATTATTTATATTCAAATGCTTGATTGTCCTTATCATAAGATATTGATATTGTGATGGATGGGAGGATTAAGAGTGTGATTAAGGAAAAGATTATTAGAAAATTGAAATCTATGATCTCGAGATGGTTTTTAAAAATTTAGTATGTTTTTGTTTGCAGATGATGTATTTTAGAATCATATAAATTATTTGGATAGAACCTAAATCTTAAAATTTTAGAGCCGACGACGTTGGATAGAGCGAGTAGGAGTGAGAAGCTGGAGCCGGCGACGTTAGAGAGAGCGAGCAGGAGCGGGACACTGGAGCCAGCAACATTGGAGAGAGCGAGCAGGAGCGAGAGGTTGGAGATGGTGGTGTTGGAGAGCAGAAGCAAATGTTAGGATTTTTTTCTCATGTGTGACGAGGGGGGAGAGAGAGAGAGAGAATTTGAAGGAGTAAAGAGGGGGTATGGTGTATGCAATGTGCATCCCAAAATTGGGATGTTTAGAATAAGATGATAAATTTTTTTATTTATTATATTAAGTTGCGTATCATGTGTAGGGATTTTACAAAATATATACTACATTTATACATATTAATGCTTCATACTATATCATATATGTATGTGTATTGAATCGAATTGTTATCGAACGAATCCAAATGAATTCATATTCGATTCATTTGGGAATCGAATCCAAAAGTTAAATTCAAATTCAGTTCATTTGATTTCGAATCGAACTTTTCTCGAATTTTTATCGAACGAATCCTAATCGAATTCGAATGATTCAATTCAATTAGCAGCCCTACTAGTATGCATGATGTACAGGTATTGGGAATACCTGACGGTGATGTGATCATAAACGATTGTATAACCATGACGCTTCCATTCCTAGGGAGTGATGAAACGGGTCTGGATTTTAGTGACTCCTCTCAGTAGAGAAGTAATCTTATCTTGGTCCAAATGTTGGACATTGATCTAAAAGTATTTCAGATGCAATGAGAAGATTATATTTGCGGTCTTGATTTAATCAAGCATCTATGGGAGGCCCGCGATCTGGATTTGAGATATGATCTCAATATCCAAGTCACTATACGTGGAACAATACAATCGTCTTGTCCTTATCTCCAAGTATTCGCGGAGAAAGCACATTATCCTTGAAAGAGTTCAGGATAATTTTATTGTTGATATATGTATCCGAGTATTGAGAAAATTGATAATTAAATGTGATTTAATTATCATGAATAATATGAATTTGATTCATATTCTAAGGAGAGTTATCTAAGATAATTAAATGTGATTTAGTTATCAAAGATGTGAATAATATGAATGCGATTTATATTATTTGAGAACAAGAGAATAGAGATCCAAGATGATTAAATGTGATTTAATTATCATGGATATGAATAATGTGGATAGCAATATCCATATTAGTCATATATATTATAAATGTGATTTATAATATATAAGAGAGAGCTATTTGTAATTTACATATGTTAATTAAATGTTAATGTGAATTGGATTCACATTGGACATTAAATTGAAAATGTAATTTACATTTTATTTTGGGTTGTGAATATGATTCCCAAATTTTTCAATGGCAAGATTGCAATGTCTACAAAATAATTGTGAATTATTTTTTGTAGAATAATTTGCAACAAAAGTTGTTGCATAATCTTGGAGATTACAATATAGAGATGAGAGCCACCTTCCATATATATGGAGTGGACGGCCACCACTCCTATTAGGAATGTGTGGCCGTCCCCTCCTTCCAACGTGGAAGAAGGCACTCTCTCTCCTATTATCTCCAAGAAATCTTGATTTGATTTGGTGATTGAATTATATTGATTTATCAATATATATTTACTCTAAATTAAATTAATTGTTGTTGGTTTTTACCAACACAAATCTTAGCCATTAAAAGAAATACAATCAATGAAAACCGTTGGATTTGTGTTGTCCATGGATTAAGATCCATGGATCCCAAAATATTATAAAAGGAGAGGCACTCCTTTGCTCTTCTTTACACACAAGAGAACATAAGTCTCTCTCTCTACACGTCTACTCTCTCTCTCTCCCTCTCATGTGGCTGTCCACCATGGATGCCCTAGAGAGGTTCTCCATCGCCGCAGCATCGTCGTTATGTTACCCGATCGTTTGCTCGTGGATCTCCGTCTCCTTCGGTGCACGTCGCTCGTGAAGAATACGTCGGATCTCGTGTGTCGACATCATGAGATCCGCCGCTCGGATCATCAACATGGATTGCGAGAAGCACGTGTTTCATCAACACGCTTGCAAGCGTCTCTTCCGTCGGATCGGACTTGAGACAGGAGGTCTCTTCATTTAGAGACTTGATCGCAACCACGATTCAAGAGGTAATCCTATTACTTGTTTGTGGTTTAGCCGAAACGATCCTATCAATGTTCTTGGATCATGTGGTTTCATCACATGAAAAAATTTTAATTTCCGCTGTATCGAGCAACTAGTACGACTAGTCGCTCCCGATCGCATACGATGCGATCCTCACGCTTCCGTGATGCGCTTAAGGATCTCACCATATCCTTCACTCATTCCAATACTTCTTGGGCCTTCCTCGCCCTCTCTTAATCGGCTCAACATCCCAAAACTTGTATCTCGTAATTGATGCATCAACTGAACTCCTTTGGAAATGGCTAAACCACCTTAAGCTGTTTTCTCGTATCTTATCCGCGATCGGAGCTCCACTGACAACTTTCCTTATGATTGCATCATTCTGAATCCGATCTCTATGTTTGTGTTCACACATCCACCTTAACATTTTCATTTCTGCTAATGCCATTCTCTGCACATGTTTGTGGTTCACATTTAGATCCATTGAGCATAACAAGTCTTAAAGCTGTTTTGTAAAACTTTCCTTTGATTTTCAAAGGAATTTTCTTATCATAGAGAACATTAGAGGATCCTTTCTACTTCAACAACATATATTTATTCTATTAATAATATATCTATCAATTTCCCCATCATGTTGTAAAATAGATCCCAAGTATCTAAAAGAATCTTTCTTCTGAATGTTATCGTCGCCAATCTTTACCTGGATTCCTTTACAATTGCTTCCATCAAAAGCGTACTTCATATATTCAGTCTTAGGCCTACTTATACGAAATCTTTTAGTCTCTAATGCATGTCTTCGGACCTCATCTTCTCATATACTCCATATCTAGTCTCATCAATCAACATAATATCATCAACAAATAACATACACCGAGGTATCTCATCCTGAATGTGACTTGTCTACTCGTCCATAATCAAAGTAAAAAGGAAAGGACTCAAAGTTGAACCTTGATGCATGTCAACTTTGATGTCAAAATAATCAGTTTTTCTAGACTGGATCCTTACACAAGATGAAGCCCTGTCATACATGAGCTTTATGAGGTTAGTGTATAGAACATGTACTTGTCTCTTCTCTAAAACTCTCCACAATATCTCCTTTGGGACAAAATCATAAGCCTTCTCCAAATCAATAAAAACCATATGGAGGTTCTTCCTTTAGCTATATAAATATCCATTGTCCTCCTCAACAAGTGTATGGCTTCAATAGTTGAGCGATTGACATGAATCCGAATTGGTTTTCTTTTACTTTGGAAACTAACCTCAAACTTCTTTCGATCACGTGTTCCCAAATTTTCATAGTGTCTGTGTGACTCATCAACTTGATATCTCTATAATTTGAACAATTTTAAATATCTCATTTGTTCTTATAAAGATGCACCACGATGCTTCTCCTCAAATCTTTGGGTATTTTCTTGCTTCGCCAAATGACATTGAATAAATTTGTAAGTCAAGTCAAACCACGCTCACCTAAAACTCTTTATACTTCTATAGGAATGTCATCAGGTCCTACACCTTTTCTATGTTTCATAACATTCAAAGCCTTATATACTTCTTTCCTTTGTATTTGTCTATAACTTGCACGATTCAAGTAACTTTCACTACTAGCTAGATCTCCCAAAGTGACCTCTTTATTTCATTCTCCAATGAAAAGCTTATGGAAATATTGCTTCCATCTAGTCTCTATATTCTTTCTGAGTAATAAGCACATGACCTTCTTCATCCTTAATGCATCTCATTTGAGAAAGGTCTTTGGTCTTTTTCTCTCTTACTTTGACCAACCTGGATATATCATTCTAGCCATCCTTAGAATTGAGATTTTTGTAAACTTTATAAGTTTTTGACTTAGCTTCGCTTGCAACCTTCTTTACTTCCTTCTTCACTATTTTGTAGTTTGTGACACATTCCTCTGTTCTATCCTTAGACATAGCTTGAAAGCACGTTCTTTTAATTTTGAGCTTCTCTTGCATCCCTCCACGCTATTGGAGCTCCTCCCTTTGACTCGCCTATCATCTCTTTGGCTACCCTCTAGATACAAAATGCCACCGCCTCCCACATCTCGTTTGCACTTCCGTTGCAATTTCAAGATAAGTCTTTTAAAACCGTCTCCTTGAAGCTTGATTGCTTCAATTAGAGATTCCACCATCTAGTTCTAGTGATCTTGGACACACTCCTTTTCGTTATCGGCCATTTTATTTGCACATCCATGACAACAAATGATGTTGGGTTGTCAAACTTTCTCATGTGATTACTTTTCAGTCTTTACAACAGAACCGATCTCTTCTCCTCAACACAAAGTAATCTGTTTGTATTCTTGTTGGGCCGTTCTTATAAGTAATTAAATGCTCCTCCTTCTTCTCTCTTTTATCGGTGTTCTAGTCGTGCCACTCTTTTATCTGTGTTCTAATTAATCCTCGAAGCCATGGACTCCTTGGACACTAGCATACCCTGAAATATCCTTTCCCAAATGTCCATTAAGATCTCTACCTAGACAAATTATCTCTTTTTGTGGGAGTCCTTGCATAATCTTATCCAAATCCTCTCAAAAATCTTGTTAGTCCTTTCATCTAAACCAATTTATGGTGTATAAACCGAGATGATATTCACAATTTCTTCTTCGAGCATCGATTTTAGCAAAATATCCCGATCCATGAATCTTTGCACATCAACCACACAAACCTTCAAATCTTTATGAACAACCATTCCAACACGATTTCTGCCCTTATCTTTATCTGAATACCAAAGTTTAAAGCATGCCTTCTCGGTCTCCCTTGCTTTTTCTCCAGCTAATTTTGTCTCTTGAAGAAATAGTATCTGAATTTTCTTTCCATCATAATCTACAATTTCCATTGATTTGCCAGTCAAAGTGCCAATGTTCCAACTACCTATCCGCAACTTCCTTTGCAACCTCTTTTGGACTAACTTCTTACTCGCATGCATACATCATGCGAGAGTGTTTGCAAATTTTGGACCAAATGCATCCGGGCAGCGATGCAGCCGAACTAGCTTATTTACTCGCATGCGTTCCTCATGCAAGAATCCTTGCAAATTTTGAACTAAATCCGTGCAACGATGTAGCGACCTTTGCCAACTTCTCATTGCATTCTGACGATGCAGCACACCACTAGTAGGGAACGTCCCAATGAAATCTGAATGTTTGTTTCAATTCATGTTGAAAAGATCTGAACTCTTTTGAGACAAAGTCCTAAATAGTATTTTTAAAAAGAACATTATTTTACAATTTTTCTCGCTTACGTTGCTTGTCGGCTACCTAGCGCGCAACTCTCCTCAATTTACCCGTGCTTGGGATCGACCATGGCTGAGTTGATTCAGATATTTAAAAGAATTTTAAAAATAAAATAAAAAATAGAATACATTTGACTAAATTTGATTAGTTGCTTGATTGTCGTTAAATCCTTAGTCAATGTTTATACCACTGTATATTGACTATCGACTTTTGCAAGGTTATCGCATATTTTAGAAGTCTCTTTCATAAGCATCAATATACCCAGTTGGACATTCTACTTCAGTTGCAGATAACTAGATTGATAATGGGTATGGTAGTAGAAAAAACATATCATATCATTTTCTTTTTCATGTCTAGTATAGCCAACTATTTTGGTTTTCTACTAGCTGCTTCATCTAGATGTTCAACTCTATTCATTGGTTTGAATAAGACTTTTTTGAAATGAATTGAATTGACATCATAAAAAAGGATCTTTTGAGATTCCAAGTATTCTATGATCTTATTAGGTGGGTGTCTTCTTTATGTTAGACCCCCTTTTCCTTTATAAAAAGTATTATATGGTTCCTTGCGATCCTATTTCGATAATTTGAGACCCACGAAGGCGGATCTTGGGAAGCTTGTGAGCTTTGCTTGGTATAATGCGGAGGGATGACCAATGAAAGGGATGGAGACATGGATTGAGGTGGTTCAGAGAGAGGTTGTGGTTGACAAAGGGAGGTGTGATCAAGTGGAATTTGGTGGGCTTGGGGGATGAGCAGAGGAGGGGTATGGTTGTGCAATAGATTCTTGAATAACAAGTTGATCTGGTGTGCCTATAGGAAACTAAACTATATCATTTGGGTGTGATGTCATAGGAATGCCGGGAGTCTAGCATTGGCTTTTGAAAAAAGGTAGATTTTTTCTTAAGAGCAGAGGTAGTTTGGGGCTTTTTGGGGCGGTTTGTCTGAAGAGAACGGACTACAACAGTGTTTTTTTGGGGGCTTTATGTATGGCATTATTGATGTGATTGACGGGGCTGGGAGACTACAGATATGGGATGAGCTAAGGTAGGTTGTGAGTTTTGTAGGTCAATCGATGTGACTCATGCCTTCCTTGAGCTACCCAACAACACTTTTCGCAAGGACTTTGGTAGGCAAACGTTTGGCAATGTCCTCGATTATATTTGTTGGGTGGACCTTCCTTTGTTAGGGTAGGTCTTCACATGGAGGAATACTGCATTGGAAACTTTGTGGTCAAGGTTGGCAACTCGTGTGATAATTGCGATGAATGAGATCTATGCATTGTTGATTAGGAGGCTGGTAATTGTTAAGATTTGTGCTGTTAGATTGACTATTGGATTGGTGTGGAGGTTCTTGAGGAGAAATTCTTGAGGAAGATGGTTGATTGTCAGGTGCCAACACTTGTGGAGGAAGAGGGATTGGATGTGAAACTTTGTATCCATAATGTCATGTCTATGTTTTGAGGACCTCTAGAGATGCCCATTTTGGGAAGGACATAGGTGGAGATAGACCGGTGTGTATAGTAGGGGGTACCTTCTCTTCTTGTCGTGCTTATATTCTGGGATTTGCCTCGTGTTGGTGATCCATTTCTAGTTCGTGTCTGCAGGAAGATCTGAAAGCTCAAGGTACCATTGAAGCTAAAGATATAGGCATGCATTTTATACACAAAGATTGGTGACGAGGGTGTGCATGAACATGCGGGTCCTGGATGATGACACGAGCTACTCTGTACAGCTTTGGGTAGAGGGATGGTCGTCCTCTCCATACCCTTTACTTTTCTCTGAGGGGTATGTTTGAGAAGTTACATGGTTACATTCCTTTGTCTGCTACACCAGAGCAACTCAATGCATACAGGGATTCCATGATGACAGGAGTCTTCCTAACGGCTCTCGACCCTGAGTATGATGCAACAAGAGCACATATTCTTACTGACGCAACTATACCTCCAATAGAAGAGGCCTATAACAGGTTGAGTAGGCTCTCCACATCTTTCGGTGGTACTTAGCTGTCACAGACATCATCATCCATGACAACATCTCATGGTAGAGGAGGCCCTTCACAGTTCCGCGGTCGATGTGGCCATGGCTGGGGAGGGGGTAGTCGGCCCCCTCGTCAGCCTTTTACCTATTGTTGTAGATCCGGTCATTCAAAGGAAACATGCTATTCCAAGCATGGATTCCTAGCTTCAACACTTGTTGCAGAGCAAATTTGGCAGGCTATTAGCTCTTCACCTGCATCTGATCAGAGATTCGATGAACTTGTGGCAAGACTCAGGGAGATTATGCCTACTTCTGGGTCAACCGGCTCTCCAGGATTATCAGAGGTAGCTACCTCTACATCAACATCTACTTCAGGTACAACATATGTGTTAGAATGGATCATGGATTCTGGTGTATCTCATCATCTCTGTGGTGATAGAGGTCAGTTTAGCGCGTTCAGTCCAACCCGGCTCAGACGATCGGTTGTGATAGAAGATGGGAGACACTCCCATATCACTAGTCAGGGGGAGGTGCCGCTAACTCCTGCAATGAATCTTCAGAATGTTCTTTATGCTCCTAAGTTTTCAATGAATTTATTATGTATTAGTCAAATCACCAAGGATTTACACTGTCGTGCCATTTTTATCCCTCTGCTCTTGTGTTTCAGAATATTCTAACAGGCCGGGTGATTGGTTCTGGTCGTGAGTAAGGAGGTCTCTACAAACTAGTTCAGTCCCCTTATGCACGTGCTTCTTCTCTTCTTACTGGATCTGCTTCTCCCTACATGTGGAACCATCGTTCATCCGAACGAACACGACGAACCATCGCCACCATTGACGCCTGCTACAAGGAGACGGAGCACATGATACGTGATTTACAAACCAACTTCAATTCCCTATTTCGAGATCTAATGGCTAATTTTGAGGCCTTCCGCGACGCCCAATCAAAGCCGTCAACCGTCGAAGCTGCTGCCGCGAAGTTTGACGAAGAAAACATCGCTGTGGAAAAAGAACCGGCTGCTGTCCAGATTTTTGATGAAGAAAATTTCGCCGTCAACGACAAACCGGCCGTTGTCCAGGCCATTTCGGAGGAGAAAAATGCCGAAACGCTTGCTGTCCAGGTAATTCTCGACTCGAAAACATCTCAGAATTTCATCAACAACCCGAAGATCAAGCAATTCGTCGGGAGACGAATTTTTTTAAAAGCTGAGGATAGTTGATGCAGCGTGGACCCGAAATATAGGGCCACCTATTTATTTAAATTGTGGTAGTTAGTTTTATTTACGTTTTTTAGGTCGTCGCAATTTTAATTTAATTATTGAGATTGCCTGTGATCTCCAACATTTATTCGTAGATTTGATTTTAAATTTGATCAGTTAATTAGTTAGTGTTATAAAATATGAAGAATGCGGAAGCGAATATGGAAAAGATAAAGAACAAAATAAGAACGGGATTTTAACGTGGAACCCTACTCCAGAAGGAGCGGGATGAAACCACGGGAGAAGCCCTCAAAGGGGCATATGCTTCATTGCTTTTTCTCAATGAGTACAGGAGGTCTGGGGTTCCTTATATAGCCTTCCCAGAGCCTCCAAGTCCCACCACTGGTCCATGTGGGACTAAACACTGGATGGGGTAAATGGATCTTCTTCAGGATCCATTTACCCTGCTACAACATAATAGGCGCATACAACTTATACTCCAACACTCCCCCTCAAGCTGGAGCATGCAATGCTCAGCTTGGACAAACAGAAAGAAACTCAACTCAACGCTACAGGACACTACAGACAATATCAACCCAACGCGCACATGCTGCAGTCGAGGACGTTGCTTCTCATGCTGTGCAGGTGAGGAGGACGAACGGGCTGGAGTGCGAGTCAACTGAAGACTCGAAATCTGACCATCGAGTCTGAAACTGCACCTGAAGTCTCCTCGTCGGAGAACTGGGTCTCTCCCATCTGGCTCAGAGAATGGTGCACTGCTCTGGTGTACCTATGATACCACATGAAAACCCTTGCCAACATATGGCATAGTGAATGGTCCTCTACTCTGGAGTCCCTATGGCTCACATGAAAACTCTGGCCTGACAACTAGAAGAATGATGGGGACATCTGACAATGATGGCAACATATGCTCATCTGATATGACAGCACGCTCGTGCGTGTCTGAAACTGGAGACTCGGAAACAATGATGGTCGAGTCTGAACAACTGTAGAGTCTGGAATCTGAATGGTCTCTGCATGTGAATCTGGAACATCTGAATCATGAACAGACCTGTGACTGTACATATACTCCCCCTTTCTCCCATACTTGTCGGAAAACATGAACATCGACAAAGTTGGGAGAAGACAAGATAGAAGGGGAAAACAAAACATTCTTGCGGCTTTTTTTTAAGCCGTCATCATCTTTTTTTTGAAAACAAAATTTTTGAAAGCCGTTACCCGTTTTTTAATCCGTTCATTCTTTTTTTCGGCTTTTGCATCACACATTTTTTTTAAATTGCATACGGCTCTTCTTTGTATGCGACTTTTTTTTTAAAGTTAACCATGCATACGGCTTTTTCTTGTATGCGCCTTTTTTTTGTTTCAACATTTTTTTTACAAATGGCCAAAATCAGCCCACAAAGCAGCCCTCGTCTCTTTTTTTTTCTCAACATATTTGAGCCTGCCCTCTTCTCCTTTTTTTTATTCTGGGATGCGCTCATTTTTTTTACGCCCACTGTTGGGCTCTTATATTCCCCCTTTTTTTTAACAACCAGGCCCGTTGGGCCTTAGAACTGCAGCGCCCACTTTTTTTTTAAATAAACAGACAATCGGGCCCCCTGTGTTAGGGTTCCCAACGAGACCCTCTTACAAAGCCAACCCCCGCGTTGGGGTTTCATCTTGCGCCGCTGGGCCCTGTAGGATGCCGCCGCCTGGGCAAGGCGATCTGGGAGAGCTGCTGGGATCTGGCGATTGGATTGCGCCAGACTCGTGCGCAATAATCAGGCCTCCGCGACTGGGCGCCGCCGCCTAGGGTTGAGGGATTGGGGAGATCGCCTGGGCCTGGGGGCTTCTTGCGGCCTGGAGGGGGAGTCGCCTGAAGTCTGGGTCTGCTGCGCACAGGAATGCGCCTCCTGCGCACTGCCAGCGGGCTTTGGGAGATGAGGCAGCACGAGAGGAGCGTCATCGCCTGCCTGGGGCCGCACCTTGGAACCGCACGGGGATCTGGAGTCGCGCGGCCTGCGTGCGCGAGGGCGACCGACTGTGCTGGAGGGGCTCCTGCGACGAGCTGCGACGCGGAATCGGAGGTGCGCAAAGGTTGCGCTCGCGCGAAGGGTTGCGGTGTCGCGCGCAGGGGCACGCGTGATGGAAGGTAGGCCTCCGCCTTGAGATTCGTTGCCAACCGGGAATCTGGAGATGCGCGTGAGGCATCCGCGCGCGAGATTGGCACCAAAACGCGCGCCTGGGGCTTTACTCCGTGTTACTCGGAAGGCAACATGTTCAAGAACGATTGGAGTTCCAGAAAACCCTAGAAAAAAAACTGACAATCGACCAGATCTTGGAAAAGATCACAACTCTTCACAAACTAATCAAGAACAAGAACATAACATGTTCTACTAATCAAATCTCGAAAAGAATGAAAAAGGAACTTGAAATCCTCGAGAATCGAACCCGCTCTGATACCATGTATAAAATATGAAGAATGCGGAAGCGAACATGGAAAAAGATAAAGAACAAAATAAGAACGGGATTTTAACGTGGAACCCTACTCCAGAAGGAGCGGGATGAAACCACGGGAGAAGCCCTCAAAGGGGCATATGCTTCATTGCTTTTTCTCAATGAGTACAGGAGGCCTGGGGCTCCTTATATAGCCGTCCCAGAGCCTCCAAGTCCCACCACTGGTCCATGTGGGACTAAACACTGGATGGGGTAAATGGATCTTCTCCAGGATCCATTTACCATGCTACAACACAATAGGCGCATACAACTTATACTCCAACAGTTAGAGTCAGTTTAGGCAGGATGGTTGTCAATTTAAATTAATTTACTATTTTTGTAATCTCATCCCTCCTATATAAAAGGATGAGGGTCCAGTATTTTGAGGCAGTCAAGTATAATGAAATATTGAGATTTATCTCTCTCCTTTCTCCTCTCCTTCTCTCTCCACGCGATCTCCGCGGTTCTCCTCCTTCAACCTCTCGTATTCCAGACGAGTTCTTCTCAACCCCTCTCGTTCTTCTACCAAATATCTATTATAAAATATATTATTATTTTCGTCGACGCCGATTTGCGATTTGCATCAATTGGTATCAGAGCATGGCTTACAGATCGTCCTCACGATCTGACGATCCGTATCGACATGTGCGCCGACACGCGCCGACACACCATCGTTCATCCGAACGAACACGACGAACCATCGCCACCATTGACGCCTGCTACAAGGAGACGGAGCACATGATACGTGATTTGCAAACCAACTTCAATTCCCTATTTCGAGATCTAATGGCTAACTTTGAGGCCTTCCGCGACGCCCAATCAAAGCCGTCAACCGTCGAAGCCACTGCCGCGAAGTTTGACGAAGAAAACATCGCTGTGGAAGAAGAACCGACTGCTGTCCAGATTTTTGATGAAGAAAATTTCGCCGTCAACGACAAACCGGCCACTGTCCAAGCCATCTCGGAGGAGAAAAATGCCGAAACGCTTGCTGTCCAGGTGATTCTCGACTCGAAAACATCTCAGAATTTCATCTACAGCCCATGCACCCCCCCTCGCTGGACCCCTCCACTCCCCTCGCACCCCCAGGGCCCCTCTCGCTGCCGCATACACCACAGGTTCCCCTCTCTGTGGCCCCGGGTACCACAGCACCGCCGCACATCCCAGACCCCACCTGCGCCACCCCTCGTTCCCAGTTGACGCCGCCCCCAACTCGACGACACCCAGCGCAACCCCGCCGCCCGATCTCGCCAACTCCTGTCCCGCTAGTCGCGCGCCACCTCCCATCGCCTCGCCATCGCCGCAACCCCGCAACCCGCAATCCCCACTCCCGCATCTCGCCCCCTTTCCCACCGCACCACTGCCGCCACCACCCCTGCTGTTGCCGCCCCCACCTGCAGCCCCATTCCCCCCTTCCCCTCTTGTACTCGCCACCCTCACCCTGCGCCCTCCCGCGCGTGAGACCACGCGACCCCTGCCTCCCCGCGGCTGCGCCACCGCCTCCCCACCCTTCCCCGCCGCCTCTGTCCATTCCGCGCCCCTCCTTCTCCCCACGCGCCTCCCCGCTGCCCCCTTTCCACTCCTGCCGCCGCCTCCTGCCCATCCCCCATCCTCAATGCTGCTCCCACCCTACCGACTGTCCCTGCCGCCTCGCAAAACCATCCCCGCCACCATTCCTGCTGCTGCGAGGAACACCGCCAACGACGCCACATGGACTCACGGTCCCGCCGCCTTTTGTTGAGGAAAAAAGAAACCCTATCGGGGTCTCAAGGAACCGTATCCCTCAACCTTCGGAAGATGAGGCTAATTGGGAAAAATTGCAAAAAAAGATCCCGTACAACCCATATTTGCAGAAGGCCCAAAAGGAGTAGGAAAGTAAGAAAAAATGAAGGGATGCGAAAATTGTACCCTGACCCCTGGCGGCAGCAATATTTAAAAAGAGAGGCTGCAAACCCGAAATCTGGGGATTCCCCTTATCCAAATAGGACTATGGCCTTGGGCTTCCCCTATATAAGGACCCCATGGCTTCATTCCTTGGACACATCTCCTCTTCTCCTCTCCTTGTGCCATTGCTTCACTATAGATTCTCCAAGGGGCATATTTTCCATGCCTCACCAATTTTTCGAGCATCACAAGGAGGAGACAACGATCAAGAAAACGCCGCCGTTCGCGTCGTACATGTTCTTCAACCACGACGGCCGCGTCATCCCCGCCCGCGTATGGACTCCGCCATTCGCTCCACCCCAATTCTTCCAGACGATAAATGATCACGCTGATTCATCCTCCAAGCCTGCAGATCCAGCAATTCGTCGGGAGACGAATTTTTAAAAGCGGAGGAGAGTTGATGCAGCGTGGACCCGAAATATAGAGCCACCTATTTATTTAAATTGTGGTAGTTAATTTTATTTACGTTTTTTAGGTCATCGCAATTTTAATTAAATAATTGAGATCGCCTGTGATCTCCAACATTTATTCGTAGATTTGATTTTAAATTTGGTCGGTTAATTAGTTAGAGTCAGTTTACTTTAGGCAAGACGGTTGTCAATTTAAATTAATTTTCTATTTTTGTAATCTCATCCCTCCTATATAAAGGGATGAGGGTCCAGTATTTTGAGGCAGTCAAGTATAATGAAATATTGAGATTTATCTCTCTCCTTTCTCCTCTCCCTCTCTCTCCACGCGATCTCCGCGGTTCTCCTCCTTCAACCTCTCGTATTCCAGACGAGTTCTTCTTCTCAACCCCTCTCTTTCTTCTACCAAATATCCACTATAAAATATATTATTATTTTCATCGATGCCGATTTGCGATTTGCATCACCGTCTATGTGACAAAGTGAGAAGGGGCAGACTGCTGGGTGTGACGGATTTGAAGTGTGACAGATGCGAGGAGGACGTGGAGGATGCAGATCACATTTTCTTCGGATGCAGGTCTTCGGCAAATGTGTGGGAATCTTTGGGGCTGGCGTGCGTCCAGGCATACAACGCGGAACATTTTTGGAGATCTATTCGTGCGATGGGGCTTGGATCCTCCGGTGATGTCTCCAGGCCCTTTGCCGCTCTTTGGGCTATTTGGCTTGGCATGAATGATACCACTTTCAAGGGGCAGCGGTTTTACTATGAAAATGTACTAGCGCATTGTAATGCTTTGTACAATTTCTGGATATCCAACTGATGTACTTCTCGTTAATTAATGAATACTCTGGTGTGGTGACTCCCGCCTTGGGAGGGCTCCCCCTTTTTTCTATTAAAAAAACTAATGCACTTCTGATGATCTTGGACCCTTTCCAACAATCTTCTTTACGATCAACCTTCAATCCTGTAGCGTCCACCCAACTTTCACTTGACCCCACCATAGTGGCCCACTTTTAATCTCCTACTTCGCCTTTCCTTTCAACGACCTCCATCCCTCCAATGCCACCTTGGACAATTAACACACTGCATGAGCTCTACGTTCGCCCTTTTCTTTCCTTGATTTCAATCAATGCCCCTTTACCTTAGCCTCGTAATTTTTGCAATCAAGTCACTTCACAACCATTCCATCTGAATTCCACCTGAAGAGGACCATTAACTTGTTGCTACCATTCTTGTAGTAACAAGAAAATACACATCTCATGTATTTTAAAAATATTGAAGCCTGCTCCCACTATAAGGAGGATTGGCTACCTGGGTCTTTGCTCAAATCGTTGTTGAAAGATTCGGCTATTTTTTATGTTGGTTGTCTACGACCTAACGCAACCCCCACAAAGGGGAATTTGAATCCTTATCTTTTGAGTGATAGGTACATTGCACTACCACCCGACCATTTAGGTGGGTACAAACATTTCTGAGCCTTTTGGGTGGTAGGCACCCATCATGTATTATGATATTTGAAAATATAAAAATGACAAAATACATTTTTTGTTTTTTCCTTGCAAAGTTGCAATGATAGTAAAATTATTCAAAATATAGGCGGATTCACATAGCACGATCGATTTCTTGACATTTTACATGCATTCTAGTAATTAGACATCATATCAGATTCGACGCCCTCGCATTGTCATATATTTGTTACATTGCCACATGATGAATGTTCATATTCCTTTACCTAGGCTGCTACTCGGGTGGCTAGGATGAAAGCATGCAACTTATATGAGTAATATCAATCATGAGTAAATGGAAACAATTTCACATATTGGAAGCCAATTTGAGTATTTATTGTGAATTTCTCCATGCCCATGCCCGATGGCCATATTGTGATCATATGAGCTGAATGCATCCATATATCTATATATACATATATAGGATTTTTATCCAATGAGCCCTATGCCCGTTTGAGTTTTAGTGAGCCTCTAATTTCAGCCGTGCGATTCAAATCTCTCAATCCCTAAAAAAATCGTAATTAGAATGGAAAGAATACTTAATTAGAAATGTTAAGCAATTCTAAAATTAGTATACATGTATGCATGGAAGGAAATCTTGGCGATATATCGATATCGACATGGGACTGATATGGGCATCGATATGGCGATATATCCCGATTTCCAGGTATTTTCTTCACAAAGGCCCGTCGATATGGGCGATATTTCGATGATATATCGTCAATATATCGTATCGATACGATATCGATATCGATATGGCCTTCCATGCGTGTATGGAAACCTGTATTGCAACAAGAGACGATTGATCATATGATGATTTTTGATCTAGCGATTTGCAAAGCGAGGCGATCATTTTTCTCCAATGCAAGGTAGAAAAATTTGTTTCTTTTAGTCATTTTGATTTGGATCTGACTGATTGTATCTGGTGATTATTTTGGATCATGTTTGGATTTGGATCATGAGAAGTTTATATCAGAAGAAATAACGATGGATGATCATTTTGTTTTGATCATAAGCAATATTTATTTGATAAGTATGATTGAAATATGAGAAAGTGACGTTCATAATATTAATTTTTATTCGACTTGATACATAATCTGTAGTCATAATTGATTTTTATTGAATGTATTTTGATTTCATATAATAAAAAGTTGCAGTATACACAATTGTTATTTTTCATGCGTTACTTCAAAAATATCCGAGTTATTAATGTATTTACTTATTTTACTTATAAGATGTTTTTTGTTACTATTGCTAACACAATTATTACTTTTTATGTGTTACTTTGAAAATATACTAAATTACTAATGTATTTACTAAATTTACCTATAAGATATTTTATGTTACCATCGCTAACACAATTGTTACTTTTTATGCATTACTGTTGAGATAATTCCTATTATTTTGTATTAAGATAATTTCTATTTTCCTTATTTTATCTTTTATAATCCTCTATTTATCTTTTTCTCTTTTTGTGTTTTATCCAATGGGTTTTTCTCCTATATAAGAGAACCCTTGGGCCTTTCATAATTTATCTAAGTTTATCCCTTTCACATGGTGGTATCATAGCCTCGTTTCTAATCCTAATTCTAACCCTCCCTAATCGCCGCCTTAACCGCGTGAAATCCCACGCCTCTCTTGAGAAACCCCGCTCGGTGCCCCTCGCCCTGCGCACGGCCCCGGGCCCCTACGCGTGATGCCCTACGCACCTCGTCAGGTGCCCTTGCCTCTCGCACCTTGCGCGCAGGCGCCGTTCCCCTGCGCACTCTACGCCTCGCGCGCAGGACACGACACAGCATCTTGTGCGCAGGCGCCCTTCCCCGCAGCACCGCACCTTGCCGAGGCGACCTTCCCCGCGCACTCCGCGCCACGCGTGCATGCTGTGAAGTTCTGTGAAGTTCTGTGCCTCGCACGCACTCATGCACGTTGTTGTGCGCTTTGCGCATGCTTTGAAGTTCTGTGAAGGCCGCGACACAACCCTGCACGTTGCGCCTCTGTGAAGTTCTGAAGAATGTAACACCCTGTACATGCTGTGAAGCTCTGTAAAGGCCGCGACACCGCCCTGCACGTTGCGCCACTGTGAAGTGCTTTGCGCATGCTGTGAAGCTCTCAACAACGTGGCCTTCCTTGTTCCTTGTTCTCTGTGCAAGCCCTGTGCAAGCTCTCCTTGTTCTCTGTGCGCCCAGGCCTCCTGAACCGTGAATCAGACTTTTCACGGATTGGTAACTACGGACTCTTAAGTCTCTTTTTCGACAAGCAACAAGAAGTAAGGATGGTTGTATGAGTATACACATACAATCAATCCTTCGTATGAATCTGTAGACTCTTTTATATCAGTCTATCCTCCGGTCAAGTTCCATTATATTGGCCATCTCACAATATGTCAGATAACAAAGGTGACATCTTCTCGTCCGGAGCCTTCATGGGCCCGACTCCCATCGTTAAGATGGATGGGACCAACTATGAGTTGTGGTCCATACAGTTCCTCACCCTCATGCAGTGCAACGACAAGGAACACATCCTGACAGATCCAGAGCCAACGGACAAAACCGGAGCAAATGCTTCTTGGAAGCAAGATGACGCGTATGCACGCGTTTGGCTTTGTGGGACTCTTTCTACAGAAATAGCCAATGATATTCTAACTCAGCCAACTGCGAAAGCAATGTGGGACACTTTGGCATCCACATATGCCCAAGCGAAGAATGAGGCCAAGATTCTTCAACTTCAATTTGATATCTACAACACCAAGCAGAATGGTCGTCCCTTGCATGCTTACTATTCTTCGCTATGTGGTATGTTTGAAAAGCTTCATAGCTACATGCCCATTACAACGTCTAATGAGCAGCAGAAGACATATAGGAACTCCACAATGGTTGGAGTTTTTATGGCTGGACTTGATAAAGAATATGATGCTGCACGTACTCATCTTCTTACCGGGGCGACCATTCCCCCTATAGAAGAGGCCTATAGCCGTCTCAGTCGGCTCGTCATCCCTTCGACACTCACGTCCTCACACTCCTCAGCGATGGCCGTTTCTCGTGGTCGAGGTGGTTCGATCTTAGCTCAGAGGACGCACACCTTGAGGAAGAGGCGGGGGACGCCAACTTGGTCCCTGCACCTACTGCCGCAAGCCTGGACATGCAGAGGATACATGCTATCAGAAGCATGGATATCCTATTTCTGGTCGAGTAGCAGAGCAGATTACGTCCCCAGAGACTTCATCTCCACAGGCCGATCCTCGACTGGATGATATTGTCTCTCGTATTCGAGAGATCATAACTCCTAGTGCTGACACCACCACAGATACCGCTGCAGTATCCAGAGCCTCTTCAAGCTCCTCAGGTATCACATATGCTTTTACTGGTAGTATAAATGCAGACATGACAGAATGGATTATGGACTCTGGTGCTTCTCACCACTTGTGTGGAGACAAAACACAGCTGAAGTCCTACAGGGCTATACCACCTGCCAGATGGGTCGTTATTGCTAATGGCGACCACTTACTTGTTACAGGATAGGGGGAGGTGCAGTTTTTTTTGAAGCCAACTCTTCGGGGGAGGCACGACACGGTGCTCGCCACAAATATTTATTAGAGGCGAAAATACCCGATAAAGTAGCAAGTACAAAAGTAAAGGATCGAATGGATCCAGCCTAACACGCAGGTAGGAAGAGGTACTACAAAAAAGACCAATCGCCCGAGAGCAATGTAGCGTGCGCCAGAATATTCTCCTTGTAAAACCTTTGCCCCTTGAAGATCTTGGCATTTCTTCCTAGCCACATCGCCCAAATACACGCAAAAGGACGAAGGAGCTCCCCCCGTGGCCTATCTTTATTTACGCGCATTGAGTCCCAAAACGAGGAAGCAGATGAAGCGTTGAGCCATGGAATTTGGGCCTCCGCCCAAATGGTAGCAGTCCCAGGACACTGGAAGAACAGGTGTTCCGAAGTTTCCAAGGTCCCATCACAAAGCGCACAGTCCGTTGAACGGAACCCCACGAACAACCTTGCGCACCTAGCTCGAGTCAAAATCCGATCGCGTCTTAACAACCAAAGGAAGAAGATGACCCTCTCCGGGAGCTTTTTATGCCAAAGAAGTTGTAGATCCGTGTACATGAGGTCCTGTTGCGTAATCTCCTGCTGCGATACTGCCCTGAATGCCCGCCTTGTGGAAAACTCGCCATCGCGCCACACCCAGTGGTCCCGGCCCTCCGAGGGCGTGGGCGCATCTTTAAGCAACTGAAGGAGGGCCATAAGGTCCGCGAACCGCTGATCAGAGAGGTTGCTGTCAAAGGAAGGGAGCCAGACATCCCCACTCCAGTAGGAGGCCACCGTCGCATGCGGATCTCTCGACAAAGCACACAACCGAGGGAAGGAAACGGCCAGGGTGGCCCCCCCGCCCATTGATCTCGCCAGAACATGAATGAAATGAATTACCATTGCCGAGCGCGGGTTTAAAAAGATGAGAATATCTTCGAGTAACCGAGACGATCCCCCGCCAAAAGGGGGTACTAGAATGCCGATCATTCAACTGAAGCACCATGTCCACCCCAAGATTTAGCACCTCCCGCAGAAAGCAAGGGAAGAAGGCGTTCGTGCCTCCCCAAAGCCTGTTGACCCACTTCAGAAGCAGGGCATCATTAACTTGATCCAGCCGCCGAATGCCTAGCCCGCCCTCGCACTTCCTCTTAGTGACCTCATCCCAAGACACTAGGTTAGGACCACGGGAAGAAGGTCTTCTCCTCCCTCAAAGAAAGTTCCGCATCATAGTCTCGAGGCGCTTCCTAATCCCCGCGGGGATAATCCAATTCGAGAGGAAGTAGATGGGTATCGAAGCAAGGACCGATCTGATAAGAACGAGGCGACCACCTCGCGAGAGCAATGCCGCGCTCCACCCAGCGAGCCTCCTATCCGCCTTGTCCACCACCTTGCGCCAGTCGCGAAGTCTAGGTCTCCTCGCCCCCAGAGGCATCCCCGGATAGTCGATTGGTAGAGAGGAGGGTGGAGTCCCCAGTAAAAGGCCGCAAGCGTCCGCCGAGGCCGTGTCCCACGCGAATGGAATGACTTTTGATTTTGACTAATTAATGAGAAGCCTCGATAGTTCGCTAAAATTTTTCAGCGTTGCTGCCATCCCCCTGACTTCATCCATGCCCCCTCTATAAATACAATAGTGTCGTCCGCATATTGAAGAGATGGGACGCTCCGTACCCCGTAAGAAAATCCCTTGGACAGGCCACGCTCGACCACCCTAGCCGCCATCCGAGGCAACACGTCCACCGCAATAACAAAGAGTAAGGCGCCAAGGGGCAACCCTGGCGCACGCCCCTTCTAGGCTGAAACCGCTAGCCCACGACGTGGCCGTTCAACATCACAGAGAAGGAAGCCGTAGTAATACACCTGCGTATCCACGAGATCCACGTCATCGGAAATCCGCGCGCCTGAAGCACCCTCCAAAGGAAATTCCAATCCAGTGAGTCGTAAGCCTTAGCGAAGTCCACCTTCCAAAGGACCCCTTGCTTCCCTGTCCTCAACCAGCTCTCAACCATCTCCGACGCAAGAGCCGATACATCAGCAATCTGGCGACCGCGGATGAACGCAACCTGGGAGGGCTCGAGCAAGTCATCAAGCAACGACGCTAGCCTCCGCGCCAGAACCTTAGCAACGATCAAGTACAAAGCATTGGAAATCGCGATCGGGCGAAAGTCCTCAATAGCTCGCGGCGAGGAGGTCTTAGGCAACAAGACAATGAGAGCCCTATTGATCTGGTCGAAGCCCGCGTTTCCTTTGCAAAATTCCAAGACCACCTCCCACACATCCTTTCCAACCACCTCCCAGAAATCCTTGTAGAACGCAATTGGAAATCCGTCCGGACCAGGCGAAGCGTCGCCGTTGACGTCCCAGGTAGCACATTTGACTTCCTCCAAAGAGACCTCCTTAACCAAATCATCGCCAAGCACGTCCGGGAGACGTGGAGTATCCTCCCCCGACCAGAACCACCGACTAGGCGTACGAGCAGAAGCGAAATCCCTGAAGTAAGCGGCCACCTCACCCCCCAAACACTCCTCTCCAACGACCTCCCTTCCTCCGAACGATATGGAATGAATAATATTAGACTGCCTCCTGTTGGACGCCACCCTATGGAAATAGGAGTTTGCATCCCCTCCCTTATCAATCTCACCTTCGCCCTTTGACGCCACTCCACCACCCTCTTTCATTCCTCCCTTTCCACCGCTGCCAACGCCGCCGACCTGGATAGAGCCTCATCGGCACTGAGTTCCCTCGCCCCCTCCAAAGCATCCAAAGCGACTACAGTGTCCTCTGCAGCCTTCCTGGTAGACGCCCTTGCCTCCCGCGTTCTTTTTTTGAACAATGCCAACGTTCCCCGCATACGCGTAAGCTTCAAAGCAAACCGGGCCACCGTCGAGCGACCCTCGCACTCTTCCCTCCAGATGTCAGCTACCAAATCCCTGAAGCTATCTTCAAGTAACCAAGACCTCTCATATCTAAAGAACCCCGCAGAAGGGCGCGATACGCTTGAGATCCAAACGATGGGGGTATGATCGGAGAAAGAGCGCGCCTGAGATGTAACACTCACGAGGGGAAAAAGTGACTTGAGAGCCTGAGAAGCGAAGAACCTGTCAAGGCAAGATTTTGAAGAAGAGTTCCTCCAAGTGAACTTAGCGTCCGACGCCCGCAAATCTTCCAAAGCCATGGAGTTAACGAAATCCGCAAAATCAGTTGAGCCCGGATCCGCGTCCCCTATCTCGCGGCCTATCAGAAGCGCGCAACGTGACATTGAAATCTCCCCTGATCAGCCAAAGAGCATCCGGAAAGTCGTGACTGACCCGCCGAAGCTCGTCCCAAAGCTCCCTTCTCGTAACAACAGAGCAAGGGCCATAAGCACAGGAGAATATGATAGTATGAGAGTCGGCCTTCGTGGACAGCAAGACCAAGATCGTGTGACTGCCCATGATGGCAGAGATGAAAGAGAGACCCGATGACTTCCAAGCAACAAGCAAGCCCCCAGCATGGCCGATAGCTGGCAGAGCAGAGAATTCATCCAAATCCCCTGCGGCAAAAGAGCTCCAAACATCGTCGTCGAAAATGGCCAACTTGGTTTCCTGTAACATAATCACATCGCACCCCCATTCTTTGAATCGGTTACCTAACACCCTCCTCTTTTCCACATCACCCAAGCCCCTCACATTCCAAGTTAAGACTTTCATTTGGAACCTCTGGTGAAGCCCCGCGCGGGTACCACCCCCGCCGCCTCCGCCACCGCATCTTCGAAAGTGAGGCAAGAGTGGTGTTCCCTGGATGCCGACCGCGAGGAGCGCCTTCGCCTGTATCGCTTTGTAGACCTCCTCGAAAATTCTGCTTGAGACCCAGCCGCACCGACACTCACCACATCGCCCTCCGTATGAGCACCTTCAGAACGCACTCCAGCATGTGGAGAAGAAGGCTCGGCCCGCAAACCTGCAGATTCCAACCCCGAAGAGAGAGAGGGGACCAGCACCTGGGATGACGTAAGGACCACAGCTCCCGGATCCTCCGCAAGAGAAACACGACCCGTGTCTGCCCCCAGTGAATCCGCCTCCCGAAGCTTTAACGGGTCAAGCTCGACCACCCGACAACCCGGTTCACGGGGGGCTCCGATGGACTGCCCCGAACCGACTTCAATAAAACCAAACCCGGGAGAGAAGACCCGGAAGGCGGAGCCTGGTGAGGTACCCGAGAAGGCGAAATCTCCATCGGTATTCGTGCACCAACCCGCCACGTCATTCCTGACATTGCCAAGGGCGGCTACCATGCAACTGCCCCATGCGAAAGGATGGGCATCACGTACGAGAGTAGATGAGGGCCTTACGAAAACATCATAGCATGGCGTGACCTCCGAGGTGGAACCCGACTGCGGAAGCTTCTTCTCGAAAACAGTAACGACCCCCTTACCGGCCCTCCCGCCTGTAGCACTCCGGTCCTGCTCAAGAGGTGGTGGCTCCACCACGACCAGCTCAACCCTACAGTAGGATCTTCCCAGCTATAATTCACCAAAGAAAATATGATCCGAAGCCCGATCGAGGAAGGCCTTGTTGCACTCCATGAGAATCGTTGTGGAAGAAGGGTCGGAACCCGGTGATAACCCGTCGTTAGTGACGGCCAAGACTTCGCCCCATCTCCTCAGAGGACGGCGAAGACAATGGGACGGTCCTCGAAAGGAAAGGAACCCCTCTGACCACAGCTACGCAGACCTCCAGCTCCGAGCACGCCCCATCCGCAAACCGCAAATCCCTCCATACGATGCCTCGCTGAGGCCCTGCACGCAGCAAACGAAGTCGCTGCTCAAACGATAAGCCTCTAACGCAGCACCTTTTCGTCCCTAGAAGGACCATGTCTCCTGAGAATTGGCCTCCCAAGAGCTCGACGATAGGGTTGTTCACCCCTTCGATCGTCATGCACTGCCCCAGGAACACCCCCACGATCGGCCTTGGACCCCAAGGCCCTCTTGCATGCTGACCTTAAGCGCTCGTAGAACCCGTCGGTCCCGCTCGTCGACCCAACTCGCCACGCAGTAGCCTCCCCTCCTTTGACGAACCCGCTCGCCATGCAGAAGCCTCCCCTCTGCTGCTTCCCTCCCCTTCGACGAACCCGCTCGCCAAGCAGTAGCCTCCCCTTCGACGAACCCGCTCTGAGAGTCCCCCCTTCGTCGAACCCGCTCGCCAAGCAGCAACCTCCCCTTCGCACCGTGAGTCTCCCCCTTCGACGACCCCGTTCGCCGTGCAGTAGCCTCCCCTCCAATGCTTCTCTCCCCAGGTGCATGTAGGCATGCCTCCCCTGCAACCACCTGCGCGTAAGACCAGTGTGGGAAGACTGAATGACCCCCAACTGCCTTAGGCCCCGTCGAATGCACCGGCCTGGCAAGAGAAGTGATTCACATCCCCCCTCGGCACTTGCACCACACCCAGCTTGCTTGTGACCCAAGCCACCGCAAGCAAAACACCACGGTCTTGCAAACACACATGGAAGCAAGATGGCCCCTGACGCCGCACCTCCAGCAAACGCGCCCCGGCTTCTTGCGAGAGACCGGCACCTACCTCTCATCTGTCGAGAACGCATGCTCATCCTCTGCAGCAAGGAACTGCGGGCTATCGCTGAGAAACCCCGAAGCATTGTCTTCCTCCTTAGTGCGCTCACCCCCTCCATCCCGAGGAAGAGACGTTGTTGGAGAAGTTCCCGTCGCCCCGCTCCTCAGCTCCATCTCCCTCACGTCCAGTCTCTCATGTCAGGGGGAGGTGCAGTTGACACCTTCCATGCGCCTCTGAAGAATGTTTTATATGCTCCTGCTTTTCAGATGGTTCTATTAGTCAGATAACTAAGGATCTGCATTGTCGTGCCATCTTTGACCCCTCATCTCTTGTGTTTCAGAACATACTCACGGGCAGGGTGATTGGATATGGCCGTGAGCAGCGAGGACTCTACAGACTGGTCCAACCCCCTCATGCTAGTGTTTCCATTATACCTACATGACCGGTCTCTCCTTATCTATGGCACCTTAGGTTTGGACATCTTCCTCTGCAGAAGCTATGCCATGTTCTCCCTCAGATTTCTACGAGATCCTCCTTTCAGTGTGAGACATGCCAACTTGGGAAGCATCATCGTTCCCCTTTTCCATCCCGTCAGAGTCGGAGCAGTTCTCAACTATTTGGGCTCCTTCATTTAGACATTTGGGGTCCTAGTCGTGTTCCTGATCTTCAAGGACACCGCTTTTATCTCGTAGTTGTGGATGGTTTTCTAGACTTTCTGGGTTTTCTTATTAAAAAATAAACTGAGGCTGGATCTTTTATCAGGTATTTTATTAATGAAATATAGAATATTTTTTCTGCCAAAGTCAAGTATCTTCGTACTGATAATGCCTTGGAATTTTGCACCTTACATCTTTCTGAGTTCCTTAAATCCCATGGCATTGTTCACCAGACATCATGTGTCTATACTTCCCAGCAAAACGGTGTTGCCGAGCGCAAACATCGTCACCTACTTGATGTAACCAGAACATTGCTAATACAGAGGCCGTGCTCCTCATGCTTACTGGGGTGATGCTGTCCTTACTGCTTGTTATTGGTTAACCGTATGCCCTCATCCGTGTTAGGAGAAAAGATTTCTTACTCGATTGCGTTCCCGAGAATGATCTTTTCTCTCTTACACCTCGTGTGTTTGGATCTGTTGCCTTTGTTCATGATGTCTCTTCAGGGCGTGACAAGCTCTCTCTTAGAGCTATCAAGTGCGTGTTTGTTGGTTATTCTCGTACCCAAAAAGGGTATCGCTGCTTTGATCCACTAAGCCAGAAATATTTTGTTAGTGCTGACGTTACTTTCTTTGAGTCGGTCATGTATTTTCTCCTAGAGGTGACAGACTTATTCCATCTGACTCTGATAATGAAATATACATGCCACCACCACCTTCAGTTAGTCCCTTCATCTTCACCTACCACTCATCCTCCCACCACCTCCACCACCACCTCCACCACCTCCGCTAGTTCAGTTCTTGCCTCGTATTTTTCCTTGCAAATCTCGCTCTGTTCGTCTTGCTCACGAGCCTTGCCAATATCCAGCACGCCTCATGTATGTAATGAGCATATTGTTTCTACTGATGGCACTCCTGAATTGACTGAACAACAGGATTCTAGACATGAGGAGCATTGTACCCTCTCAAGAGGGAGATATCCAGGCCCATGATTTGGCAGATGATCTTGACGAACCAATTGCTCTGCGAAAGCAAAAAAAGGACATGTGGTACTTACCCTCTTGCAGTCCAGAGTTCTTTGGAAAGGTTGTCAGAAGATTTCAAGAGATTTACGCTAGCACTATCAGCAGTGCAAATTCCACGGACATACTAGGAGGCTCTCAAAGATAGTCAATGGAGGATTGCCATGGAGGAGGAGATGGCTGCGCTACAATCACATGGTACATGGAGTCTTGTTTCTGCTCCCGTTGACACGTCAGTTGTGGGATGCAAATGGGTATTCACTGTGAAACACCGCACGGATGGCAGTGTGGATCGCTATAAGGCGAGACTTGTGGCACGAGGGTTCACCCAGACATATGGGGTGGACTATCAAGATACTTTCTCCCCAGTTGCCAGACATTCTACTCTACGTATTCTCCTTGATGTTGCCGTGACACGAGATTGGCCTCTTCATCAGCTTGATATGAAGAATGCATTCCTCTATGGTGTTCTACAGGAGGAGGTCTACATGCAGCAACCACCTGGGTTTGCTGCTGAGGGGGAGTGTCAGAAGGTTTGCAGGCTAGACAAGGCTATCTATGGCCTTAAGCAGAGTCCAAGAGCATGGTTCCAAAAACTCTTGGACTTGATAGAGCAACAAGGGTTTGTAAGATCAACTACTGATCACTCCTTGTTCATACAAAAGACCCAGAGAGGTATTATAGCTATTCTTGTTTATGTTGATGACATTATTATTACAGGAGATGACGAGCAGGGTATTCACGATACCAAGGACTTCCTCGGTCAACAGTTTGTGACTAAGGACCTTGGACATTTACGTTATTTCCTCGGAATAGAGTTTGCCAGAAATCAAAGGGGTCTTGTAATGACCCAGAGAAAATATGTTATAGATCTTCTTTCAGAGACCGGCATGGCAGATTGTAGACCTGCCACTACTCCACTTGATCCAAGCATGAAATTCTATGATGATGATACTGAGGAAGTCCACAAGAGAAGATACAGAGAGCTGGTTGTCAAGCTATTATATATAACTATTACCAGGCCCGACATAGCATTTGCAGTAAGGAAAGTGAGTCAATTATGGAGCAGCCTAGACAAGTACATATGGATGCAGTCCATATGATTCTAAGATACCTGAAGACTTCACCTGGTACTTAACTTCTTTTCAGCAAAGGTACATCTCTATCAGTGACAGCATGCGCATATGCAGATTATGCTGGGTGTCCAAAAGATAGAAAGTCTAAATCTGGATTTGCTGTGTTCATAGGAAACTCTCTTGTTTCATGGAAAAGTAAGAAGCAGACGGTGGTTGCTAGATCAAGTGCTGAATCAGAATACAATGCCATGGCACAGGCTAGCACAGAAATGATGTGGGCCAGATCTGTTCTTACTGACCTAACTATAGAAGTACCTCTTCCCATGCATCTCCAGTGTGATAATCAAGCTGCTCTCTTCATTGCAAATAACCCAGCCTTTCATGAAAGAACGAAGCACATAGAGGTGGATTGTCACTACACTCGTGACATGATACAAAAGGGTATTTTCACTACTACACATGTCAGCTATGGAGACCAGACAATAGATATACTTACAAAGGCTCTAGCAAGGGGACCTTATCAGAAATGTTGTTCCAAGCTGAGTCTCATTGATATCTACGCTCCAGCTTGAGGGGGAGTGTTGAGATAATTCCTATTATTTTGTATTAGGATAATTTCTATTTTTCTTATTTTATTTTTTGTAATCCTCTATTTATCTTTTTCTCTTTTTGTATTTTATCCAATGGGGTTTTCTATTATATAAGAGAACCTTTGGGCCTTTCATAATTTATCTAAGTATATCCCTTTCACAATTACTTTGGAAATATACTAAGTTACTAATGTATTTACATTATTTACCGAGACGCTATTTTTATTTACTGTTGCCTACACAATTGATACTGCTTCCTCTTTAGTTCTTACAACTCGTAACTACTGGTTTACTAATTCATTTTTATTTCAGGTATGCCAGATGCCCTAATACTTCTGATGTGTTACAACTCGCAACATCATTCGTGGATGGAAAAATAAAAAATGAAACATTGATGTTGTATACTTCCTGATTAAAGAGGCGAGGAGAATATTTTTGACAATATCATTAAGAACTAATCATTCTGTAACTAATACAAGAGGTAATAACAAATACAATAATCAAATGAATATATTGATGTGTAACCATAATTTCAGTAACTATTCACAAATGACTCAATAATATGGACATGAATATTCAGTAAGTAATTCTTCGTATAACATCAGTAATATTTCTACTCAATTGTCTAGTAATTATTTAGAAGTACTAAATAACTATATCTTCACTAACAATCATAACTAGTTCAGTAATATGGACGTTGTAATCAGTAATCCTTGTATGGACACTAGTAGCTACATAATCTGTATGGATACTAATAACCATAACTTCGGTAACAATTACCATGGTTCAATAATATGGACATTTGTAATTAGTAATTGCTATATGAACATTATTAAGTATAACTTCGGTAACTAATCATTCTGTACCTATAATTTTAGTAACTAATAACATTAAGTCAGTAATATGGACGTGAATATTCAGTAATTGTTCATATAAATATAAGTATTTTATCTAGTAGATATTCAAAAGTACTAAGTAATGCGTTCAGTAATATGGATATTTGTAATCGGTAATTTTTGTATGGACATTAGTAATTTACGTAATCAGTAAACTGATTTATATCGGTATTTTACCTTTTCTAATCTATACATGGAATGATCATTCCATAAATAGATTGTGTGCCAACAATAATTTAAACGTGGATTTTTTATCTTACTAAAACCGGTCACCTATTTTTAAGGAAATGATTTAACTCAAATTCTTATTATGTTAATAATGGACAACACATTGTTATTGTCAAAACTGTTTCCTACCAAATAGAACCAACCCATACACGTGACGAGCCCACGTTTGGTGCTCACCACAACTCAAATGGGCAAGGGGCTTGCTAGATAAGTCCTCTCTCTCTCTATATATATATATTTAGAGAGAGAGAGGGAGAAGGGATCCTACACCCGGGGGTGTAGATAACTACCTACACCCAGGTCATTTTTTCATGATTTTTTATTTTTTTTGAAATGGAACTTTGGGGGTAATTAGATCACTATATATCACCATGATGTCATTCCAATTTCAATTTAGTTTGAGACTTCTATCATCTCAATTAAGATCATCAAATTTTAACGGTCTAGAATTGTTGAAAATGACCCATTCTAGATGAACACGTTAGGAATGTTTGTTTTGCATGAAACTTGAAACACATGTTCCCCTTAATATATTAAGCAAATCCCCCAAAGATTTTTTTGGGAAAAATCAAAAAATAATGAGAAAAAAGGTCGGGTGTAGGGAGTTACCTAAACCCTCGAGTGCAGGCTCCCGGCTCCCATATATATATATGTATATATACATACATACATACATACATATATATATATATATATGCATATATATGGAGGAGTGATACTGTGAGAGCAAAAAACTGTGCGATCATGAGAGCAGTAATTCTGGACCACTAGATTCTGTCTTCTCTCTCTTGGTTGAATCTAGTGGTCCTGAATCACTGCTGTAATGCTTTTACAGGTTTTGGCTGTCACAGGATCAACCCTCTCTTTATATGTGTATATATATGAAGTTGGATCATTAAGTCATTACTTTGAAAGTATTTCTGAAAATGTTTCCCTCTTAAATTTTTACTGTCTTTCTGGAGCTTGTTTCATATGTATTGATGGATGTACTGCAGGAAGCTGTCTGTGTTCGAGATAATCTTATTTTGTTACTCGGATATCTAGGTTTTTTGTCTTCATATAATACCTTTTTTGGTTTTTGTACTTATTACTGCTTTCACCTGCCAGTATTTACTGCTAGGAGCTGTTCCGTTTCCAACTGATGTTGTGTGCTTAAAACGACTTGGTGTTCATGGAGTGGTGACACTAAATGAACCATATGAGACTCTTGTTCCTACATCATTGTACCATGTAAGTTTTATTCTTTTATGCTATTTGGATTTTTTTTGGCATGGGGTCTTTGAAGGTTTTTCTTTGTTAATATTTCACATTGGTATATAGCGTGGTCCTAAAATATCTCGGGACTTTTTTTCTAGAAAGTTTATGGTCATGGAATCTTCAAATTATTCTGGGTTTTATGGCGATTATTTACCTACAGTATCAATTCATGATATTTCAGAAAATTTCCTCGGGCCATTCCATGGCTATTAGAGCTCAAATATTGGTATTTCAGTTGTCTCATCCCATTCTGTTGGTGCATCATATTGGGGTGCCTTGACTTTGTCCGACATCAGATTACGGGGACTATTATGTTTGACGAGATTTCAGGTACCAAGTGCTGACTCCAGCACCATTTCTACACTTTGGAAATGTGCATGCTAGAGGTATATGCTGAAGGTACAATAAGATGTATTGAAAAAGCATGGTATGGCTTAAAATGAATGAAAACCAGTATTAGACTAATTAGTGGTTTGTTTTGAGGCAAAAAAGGGGACACCGCTCAAAGATGCCCAATCCAAGTGTATTACATTAAATAATTAATGGAGAAATACCGGAATTACCTTACATGAGCTATGACTCGAGAAGAATCTTGAAATAGAAATGATTTGTAGAAAAGATAACTCCATAAGGTGGGGGTTGCACGCTCCTTGCTAAGTGCATACATCGTAAAGACTTCCTGGGTATTTTTAAGAGTCTAAGCATTCTACCAAAATTTAGGTAATGCCCCACTGAGTCTTTTATATATGTAGACATTCTATATATACAATTCATAGGTAAATACATTATAATATTTAAAAAACATGTGTTCGAATTCCTTTTTAATCGATGCATATAAATTAAGATTAAATGCCTAAAACTTTTTATGGAATGTGATTGACTTAATTGAAGTAGTATATGAATGTCCAAAAAATTTCATAGACGTCTATTTTTACGGTTTGTGCTTGTTGTTGATGCCCGATATTGGGCACAATGAGTATTTATGCAATAAAAAGATTGCTATGGTTCACCGATGAGATTGGTGATATCGAGGAATGCTAATGTTAGATATGGATTCAAACATTTGTGTTATTATATCCTCATATGTTTTAAAATACAAATATAGATATTGGTGGATATGAAATTGTGTTACCATATACCTAAAAATAGACATGGATATAAAATGGATGTGGATATAAACTGAATAATAGAAAATTATTACATAGACTAGCTTAAATATACATGTATTGGATGACCTATACATGATTTAAACACCAATGTATTTAACAATTATATTAAATATTATTTTTGTTCTTTCGACCGATACTCTGTTTGTTATGGTTGGCCTTGCGATGACGAGAGGTTTTTGTTGCGGGTACTTAAAGGAGGAGATTTCGATTTTCATTCTTCAGTACGCGGATGATCGACATCGGTGATGTCTTTGAGTTGAGACTTAACATGGATAAGTTGGAGTTCGATCCTTGCTGTTTGGAGGAGGCGACGATTGATTTATGTGCTGGCTGGTTGTGTTCCTTGTGTAGGGAATTGCTGTTGCGCTACCTTGGTGTGCCGCTGGTGGGAAGATATGCTTGACAGATTGGTTGTCGGTGATCGAGAAGACGAAACACAGGCTAGCAGGTTGGAAGTTTGTTTTCTTATTTAGAGGTGGTAGGTTGGCGCTGTTGCGTGCAGTTCTGTCTGCAATCCCTATCTTTTTCCTGTCACCTAGGCTCTTGCTCGTGGGAATGAGGAAGAGACTTGAGAGCATCATCCAATGTTTATTGAGGTCATCGTCTGTGTGGTCTAATGGGCTGCCTTTGGTGGATTGGAAATCGATTTCATGTTCAAAGGAGGATGGTCGTCTTGGGGTGCGTAGCTTGGAGGAGATGATCAAGGCCTTGCTGTGTAAGTGGATTGCTCGTATTTGGGGTGTTTGTAGCAATTTGGTTTGCAATCCGATCAAGAGTTTATATGGCTCTGGTCTGTCTCTGCCAGGGCCCATGATTCTTGGGCACACTCCTTCGTTCTTTTGGCATGGGAATTGTGGTATGACACATGAGATTCATCCCTTCTTGAGGCATGTCATTAGGGATGGCACTGGATTCTGATTCTATATAAAAACTTCAAAGAGAGTCTCGTCCTCAAGACTCGAGTCAAGATTCTTACGTGACTTATTTGAATTCTATTTGGTCATAAAAACCTCAAAGAGTTTCGAACCCATAAAAGCCTCAAAGGGAAAACAAGGCATATTCTTTTAACATGAAAATAATTACCAGGGCTTGTTTTAACGATTACCTGAGAAGAGTTGCGGGTATGATGGCCGCGTATTGGCTTCGATCTCCCATGTTGCTTCTTCGACGCCATGTCGGTGCCACAACACCTTGACCAATGGAATCTTCTTGCTGCGAAGCTTCTTTACAATGCTGTCTAGTATCTGCATTGGCCTTTCCTCATATGTCAAGTATGACTTCACGTCTAAATTATCATAGCTGATGACGTGTCGATGGTCATGCACATGCTTTCTAAGATTGGGTATATGAAATACGTCGTGGATAGCAGAATGATGTGGAGGAAGGGCTACTCGCTAGGCTACTTCCCCACTCTAGCAAGGATCTCGAACAAATTGACATATCAAGGCGCCAACTTGCCACGAAAGCCAAATCTCTATATTCCCTTCATGGGAGATATACGGAGAAATACCCAATCTCCCACCTGTAAGTACAGGAATGTATTCAGATTAAGTTATATTTGCAAGAGTAGGAGAAGAGGATTGGATACCTGAAATTCCAAATCTCTTCTTCTACGGTCTGCATAGCTCTTCTAATGACTCTGTGCTGTCAGAAGCTTTCACCTCACAAGATCAACAGTCCTCGCAGTCTCCTCCAAGAGTTCTGCAGAGTAAAGAGCATGATCACCTAACTCACGCCAACTGAGAGGTGTGAGGCATCTTTGCATGTACAGGGCTTCGAATGGTGCCATGCGGATACTGGAATGATAGCTGTTGTTGTAGGAAAGGTCTTAAATGTCGGAATTCGGTTTTGTTTCGGTAAGCCCGGAAAAAGAATTTCGGTGGAATTTCAGTGAAATGATCGGAAATTGGGGAAAGGACATGAAAACTCGTTTTTTTCAAATTAAGCTTTATATTGTTGTTTAAACAATAATAGAGATAGAAATACAAGTTTTTTACTTATAATAATATGTTATAATGATCAATATCTTAACTTAAATAACGGTTTCGGTCACCATATCGATGACCGTCCAAAGTGAAATTTCAGACTTCAGTACATAAGCTTAAATTTTGGCATTCAGTTTTTCTTCCAATTCTCAAAAGAACAATACTACTTTTATTTAACAGAATGCGTAGATAATTTCAAAATTGAAATATTAAATGTCATAATACAAGGTTATAACAAACAAATATTTTTAGCATGTTAGTCATGAGATGCATAACAAACTAATGTTTTTATTGCAAAGATAAGAAGATGGTTATATGAAGTCAGCAGTCAAATGGTAAAAATCATATTTGGTGCTCCAAGTTGACCTAGGAAGAGATAACAAGATGGTTATATAAAGATTCTAACTATGAAGATTATGAAGTTAGCATTCAAAGATGAAAAAATACACATTTGGCATCTCGAAGTATGTTTAAAGAAGATGTGTTATGAAAAAATATGGTAAAATACTTGCCTTGCTTGGAATTTGAGAGCTTGGCTCTACAATGCTTAAGTTGGGTTGTGAACTTGTGACTTATGAAGTTGGCTATACATTATATTTATTGGGTTGAAAGAGGACCCTTAATGGCCTTATTTATTACAATGGTGGTTGAAATAGTGATCTATACATTTCATTTAGTGGTCAAATAGTACCTATGAATATCAATAAGTGGCCTAGGCATGATATATGGTGACCTAGAACAATTTCAGTCGAAATGGACCCAAATGAATCGAAGTGAACTGAAATTCCACCGAAATCTGAGAAATCTGTGAACAATTTCCACCGAAATAGACCCGAATGGACCGAAATTCGGTTGAAATCATGGAAACTGATATTATACATGGTTTCGATATCGGTATCACCACAAAATCGAATTTGGACCGAATTTCGGTTGAAATTCGCTGAAATTTAAGGCCATGGTTGTATGTGAATTCAACTAATGACAAATGGTCCTTCTAGGACCCTTTCTGCTCTAAAGTGCATGCACGTAGCAAATGCTCGAGCGTCTATATGGTGCGCTCACTTTGACCGTCGGTGTACGGATGGTATGTAGAACCCATCTTCAACTCTGTATGTAGTGCTGCCATAAACTGATGCCAATAATGCGATGTAAACCTCGAGTCTCTGTCAGACACCAGCTCGCGTGGTAGACCATGAAATTTGATGATGTTCTGCACATATAGCCTAACCAATCTGGATGGAGTGTAAGTCATGCTGACATGTATGAAATGGGTTGACTTGGTCACCTGTCAATGACAATTCAAATTGAATCATGGCCACCCGGTATCTTCGGCAAATCTGTGACGAAATCTATAGAGATACTCTCCCACTTCCACTCGGGAATGGGGAGAGACTGCAATAATCTTGGCGGTCTCCTGTGCTTAGCCTTGACCATCTGATGAGTCATGCATCTGCTAAGTGGTAAAATGTTTTCGCTACATTACGCTTCATTTCGTCCCACCAGAAATGTTAACACCGATTACGATACATCTTTGTGCTGTCAAGATGAATAGATAACCGTGAACTGTGTACCTCATCAAGAATGTCGTTGCATAACTGCTTATCGTTGGGCACTACTATCCGGCCAACCTTGCACAAAATAGACTCTACCCCAACAAAATCATCAATCTCATCCTTGATGGCACACATATATCGGTCTCAAATCCAAGGATCTGTCTTCTGACCTTCGACGATGCGATTGAAAAGCTGTTAAATCGTGGAGGTACAACAATAGAAATGGATGCACTCTCCTGAGGATGCCAATCTGTTAAGCTGCAAGCATATCCCACGCGTATAACCAGTTCGCCGTACCCTTTGCATGAGCTCTCCTGCTAAGCGCATCTGCCACCATGTTTCCCTTATCGGAATGATAAGTGATCGTGCAGTCGTAATCCTTCAGTAGCTCGAGCCACCTGCACTGTCTCTTGTTCAGTTCCATCTGATCACAGACATACTTTAAGCTTGCAGTCTCAACTGACATGATGCGTATGCAATCACGTGACCTCGTTGCATCAACATCGTTGTTAGACCTTTACCTGAGGCATCTGTGTAGACTGCATAGTCCTAAGTACCTAAAGGAAGTGCAAGAATGGGCGCTATCGTCAACCTCTCCCTCAGTGTCTTGAAGGCCTACTCTCATGAATCATCCCAAATGAATGGTACTCCCTTTGTTCAATCGTGTCAGAGGGCGAACAATGAAAATTCGTTATCTATAACAACCCACTAATTCGAGGAAGCTCCGAATCTGAGTGATTGTCTTGGGCTGCTCCCAAGACATGAGTGCTTCAATCTTCGCAGGATCAACTGCGATACCTGCTCTAAAAATGACATGTCCAAGAAATGAGACATGACATAACGTGGCAACTTGATCAGTCTCGGCGGTGTTGGACTGTAAGCAAGGAAGAGGCAAAATGTTATTTACGACTGTTTACGGTGAGGCTGGTGGGGGGCGTGGCATGGCTCTATGGGAGGAGCTAAAGACTGTCAGAGGATTTTACCTGGGCATCCCCTGGCTGATTGGGGGTGATTTCAATGTGACGTTATACGCGACTGATCGTCCCAATAATAGAGGCAGAAGGGATGCTGGTTCCAACAACTTTCGTGATTTTGTGCGGGATATGGAGCTGGAGGTCGTGGATACAGTTAACAGGAGGTACATGTGGCGTAATGCTTCGTCGAGGTCTTGTCTTGGCTGGTTTCTCGTCTTGTCAGATTGGTTGGAGCGGTTCCCCCTTTTGGCGCCTCATGCTCTTCCGAGGTCGAGATTGGACCACACGCCCATTATTCGGGACTCGGGATAGGGGCAGCTTCTGAAGTCAAGATTCAGATTTGAGAAATCATGGCTTCTTGATGACGGGTTTAGAGAGATGGTTTTGGTGCTCGGTGAGAGTGGACGGTTCTGCGATTCAAAGGCTGGATCAGAAGCTTAAGTTGTTATGGTGCATGTTGATGGAGCATAAAAAATAGGTGATCCAAAGCAGAGCTAAAAACCGAGAAAAAATGGTCGCGGGGAGTTTGAGATGGGATGTTGTAGAGGATCTGCGGCCTTTGAATGGATAAGAGATGCTTGCCAAAGGAGTGCAACAGCAAGTGGTTGCAGAGGATGATATGCGAAGTGAGGTAGAGTGGCGACAAAGGTCTAGGCATAAATGGGTAAAGGAAGGAGATGCGAACACCAAATTCTTCCACGCAGTGGCCAACGGTAGGAGGACGAACAAGATTTTCGAGCTAAAAGTTGATGAGGCAACGTGCAAGGGGATGGGTTATTGGGAAGGCTCTTGTTGAACACTTTCGCGGATTCAGTAGGCGATAACTTGACTCAGGTGGGTTTTGGTCGGGGAGGGGTCTTAAAAGGTTGGAGGAGAGCAGGCATGAGCATTTATATCGGCTTTTTCGAGGGAAGAGGTCCGTGTTGCTATTTTCGAGCTCAATGCAGGTTGCTGTCCGGGTCCAGATGGATTCTCGGTGGCTTTCTTTCATGAATTTTGAGAGACGGTGGAGCGAGAAGTTATGGATGTGTTGGCGGAGTTTAGAGTTGGCAACAGGGGTTTGGAAAAGATTAACAAATCTATGTTGTTTTTACACTCTAAGGAGGGGGCGGTGCGTTTGAGGAGTTCAAGCCGATTGCTTTATCGAATGCTATTTACCTTATTATCGCAAAGGTGCTTGCTAACCGGCTGCGCGGAGTAATGGATGGTCTCATCTCGCATTCTCAGACGGCTTTTATTCCAGGCAGACAATTATTGGAGGGCATGGTTGTGGCTGCTAACATCGTTGTTGACTGGAGGATAGGGGCTCCTCGGGTTTCTTATGGAAGGTCGACTTCTCCAAGGCTTATGATTGTCTTAGTTAGAGATTTCTTTGGGCATATTTGAGAAAGAGAGGTTTTTCGGAGTTATGGGTTGATTGGATGAAGAGGTGCATTACCACCTCTTCTTTGTCGGTCCTGGTGAATGGCAGACAGGAAGGGGGATTCTTCCAACCACAACGTAGGGTGAGACAACGGTGTCCGTTGGCTCCCTTACTTTTTTACTTGGCTGCTGACGGCTTGGCCACAATGGCGTGTTTGGCAGAGGAAGGGGGCTTTTTCAAAGGGTACAATAGTGGTGATTGCTCGGTACCAGTGTTGCAATACGCATATGACACTTTGTTCTTATTGAAGGTAGCTTTGAGGAGTGCATGGCGGTGAAGGCGTTACTTGACATTTTTGGGCAATTTTCTGGCCTGCAGGTGAATGGTGGGAAGTCAACTTTTGTTCCCTTTAACCTGCGTTTGGAGGTAGAGGAGAGGTGTGTGGAGATCTTGGGAATGGAGCAAAAATCGTTACCTATCAACTATCCGGGACTGCCTCTGTTGGTAGGGAGATTGAGACAGGTTGATTGGTTGTCGCTGATTGAGAAAATGGAAAGGAAGTTGGTGAGGTGGAAAGCATCTTTTCAATCGAGAGGGGGGAAGCTGGTGTTGATGAAAGCAGTGTTGTCTGCCATCTCGATTTTTTCATTTCAACGCGGGTTTTGCCAGTGGGAGTGCGGGAAGGATTTGTGGCATTGATGCGTCGCTTCTTTTGATCGTCCTCGACATAGAAGAAGGGTCTTGCCTGTTCGGTTTTGCCTGATCTGATGGTTTTTCTCTGCCCGCAAATGGGATGGGGCCAAGGCTTTCGCTTTTGGTCCGACAATTGGTTGGATTCTGGAAGGTTGTGTGATCGTTTTCGGAGGCTCTTCGCTGTGGCCTCAAATTGGGAGATTTCTGTGGCAGAAGTGTGGCCGGTGGCTCGTGGACGCCGACTTTTGTCTCCAGTTTATCTGAGCAAAGGTTTGATGAATTCTTGCGTTTGTCTACCATTTTGGGCAGATTCGTAGTACCAATTGAGGGGAGGGATTCTTGGTGCTGGAGGGAGGGTTCTTTCTCGGTACGGAAAGCGTATATGGTCCTTGCGTGGCAACAACCGACATCTGATATCGAGGCAAATAAGGATTGTGCGAAAATATGGAAGTGGAGTATCCCGACAAGGGTGAAGGTTTTCTTTTGGCTTCTTAGAAGAGAGTGGATTCTGACGGTGGCTAGGAGGGCCAGACTCTTTCCTGGGGCTGAGGCAGGTTGCATACGTTGTAGATCACCTGTGGAAGATGTAGACCATTTGTTTTGTGCATGTCTTGGTTCTGCAGAGGTGTGGCAAAATTGAGACTGCCCGGGTTTGGACTGGACTGACAAGTCGTCTTTTTGGAGATCCTTAGGCAGGGGTTGGTCAGGTTCTGAGGATGGGAGGTCGAAGGTTTGTGCGATCATGTGGGCTTTGTGGTTGGCGAGAAACAATGTCATCTTCAAGGGAGGGAGATTTTATTTTGAAAATGTACTGGGACATGCCAAGGCCATTTATAAATCCTGACGGATGTATTTTTTTAGTATTTATATATATAGTTTTTTTGGATGGATCTCTAAAGGAGGCCCATCCCACCGTTCCCAAAAAAAAAGAAATGAGACATGGGACAACCAGAACTCGTACTTGTTCAGCTTGGCATATAGCTTGTGCTGTCGCAATGTATCTAGGACAATTCTCAAATCTTTCACATGATCCCATTCATTCTGCGAATATATCATCACATCATCAATAAATACCATCACAAACTTGTCCAAGTATGGACGGAAAATCCGGTTCATCATATCCATGAATGCTACAAGTACATTGGTGAGCCCAAATGACATCACCACAAAGTCGTAGTGTTTATAGCGAGTTCTGAAAGCTGTCTTCGGAATATCAGACTCTCGAATCCTCAGCTGATGATAGCCCGAATGAAGTTCGATCTTCGTAAACACCGAATATCCTTGGAGTTGGTCGATCAAATCATCGATTCGCAGCAAAGGATAACGATTCTTCACCGTTCTCTTGTTCAACTGCCTGTAGTCGATGCATAATCTCATCGATCCATCCTTCTTCCTGACAAATAGAACTGGAGCACGCCAAGGTGAAGTGCTTGGTTTCATGAATCCCAAGTCAAGTAACTACTGCAACTGCATCTTCAGCTTTATCAACTTAGCTGGTGCCATGCGGTAAGGAGCCATCAAGAGTGAACTCGGGTAAATCTGGAATCCTGAAGACAACTGCCTTCCTAAAGAAATCAACAAGAGCATGGTGAGCTGATAACCAATCCATGCCTAGAATCAAGTCAAACTCATCAAGTTGTATTAGCAGACAATCTGCGATCGTCTTGTGGCCACCAATCAATACTGACAAGTGCCTGACTATCAGTGAACTGATAAACAAGTGGCCACATGGCCCTCGGATGTGATAAGGAGGATATAGGGCTTCAGAAACTCTACCCCAGTGAAGCTAGTAGCCTCGAAGAAATAAAAGATATGTCACTCCAGAATCAAATAAAACATGGAAAGGTCAGCCCAAAACTGAGACCATATCTTTCACCACAATAGCTGTTGAACAGACCTGCTCCTTGGTCACTACGTGTAGCTGATACTGCATGGCCGGTGCGGTACTGGAACCTGCCACACTCTGTATCTATCTCTGCGACTTCCTGGAGTTGGAGTTCCCGCCAGGGAAACTCCCTGTATGTTGTAGCTGCGGTCGAGGCTCCCTAGAAGCCTGTACGCACTTAGATCGGTACTGTCCCCACTCATGGCATAAGTAACATCAGACTGACCGTGTAGGTGGAGTGGTTGTGCCTGTGCTTCAAGTCAGTCCTGCTGGGGTCTATCTGCTACGACCCAAATGGTCGAGCGGAGTCTGTGCCACGTCCGACAAGTGCTCCTCCTAAAGTAGTCGATGGAGATGAGCGAGCACTACCTGAGAATGCTGACCCTGTAGGTCGAAACCGCCTACTCGACCTCTGCTGCTGGAATGGTCAATGTATTGGCCCAAATGATCCCTGTTGTCTATGTGTCGCTCCAGACGAGCCCCCGAAACATCTCTCACGGATATCCTCAAACTTCTCCGCTGGATCAGTAGCTTCGGAGATAGACGTGATGCGTAATCCTGTCAGCTTCTGCACATCTTCTCTCATACCTCAGGTAAACTTTTCCAAATTTTCTTATGGAAATGCGGCGACTGCTGGAGTATGTCGAGACAGCTTGGTGTATCATACGAAGTACTCTATGGTTGTCATCCGTCCCCGACGAAGCTCTGCGAAAAGTTAGCACTGTGACTCCTTATACTTCGCAGAAAAGAAGTGGGATCTGAACATCGCCTCAAAATCATCTCATGTGGGCTCACATCCTAACTCAGAAACTACTGCCTCCCACCATCTCTCTACGAAATCCGTCAGTGAATACTCCATGAAAGATAGCCACGAGTTTCGTGGTGCACGAATCATCTGTAATACCTTCATCGCCCTCTTTATCCACTACTCCGCCACATCTGATGCCCCTGTCACATTGGCCGTTGGTAGGAAGTGAAAACTGTTTGGTGCCTGTGGATAGCGGAGTACTCATGTGCATCCTCATCTGTGAAGAGTACATGGTCTCGCTCTCTGTCATGATCTACATTCTCGGCTCCATGCTCTGGTATCTTCTCATGTGGATCGTCAGAATGAGGCTGCTCTACATCAACAGACTGGTGCTGGTCCTATCGTGTTGCATCATGAGGTGGATGTTATGTGAAATCTGACAGCTCCTCAAATATCATCTCCATGTCTGTCTGACTGTCGGTGATCTCCATCTGCTGAGCTAGTATCTGATCCTGCTGACCTCTCATAGCAGTCTGTTGCCGTTGGAGGTCGATGAGAGCGATCATGATGCGCTCTAAACGATCAATCATACCATGTGCAGCTCTGAACGTTATTGCTCTGCCTGAGCACCAATATTTTTTAGATTCGGGTACCTTTTTACGCATCGTTCGCAATATCACATTCGATAAACAATCGCATTTGTATTGAAATTCAGGGGAAAATTTTTACGTTTTTGCAAATTACATTCACATTTAAACTAACAACCACAGAACCAATAACAAGATGTGTCACCAAAATTTGTATCCATTAATTTCCATATATATACATGTATAAAAGAGGCTAACAATACATACATGTATTCCCAAAAATGTGATTGAAGAGAAAGAAAGTATTTTACATCGTAACTGAACAAAAATTGTAACAACTACAACTGTACCGTCTGGTGCAGCAACGAATGCCATAAATCATCAATCAACTACAAAGTCACAAGCTGCTTGCTTGCCAAAACATGAAAGGAACAAACAACGTCAACAAGTGCTTACATCCCGAAAACTTATTAAAATAAGTAGACATTTTAAGGTAATTGCAAAAGAAATAAGTAGAAAGGCATAAACAACTTAAAATTTACAACTATTTGCTATGAAAAAGGTTTTCATGCTACCACGAAGGAATGCTCCAAGTTTTACCCATTACAATTTTATGTCATATTTTTATATAGTTATGTAATCATATTAATCTCTTGTTATGTAGAGATCATAGTTATAGATTTTGATGATGGGGAAGATGATGTTTTGAACCGGTTCTTGATTTTATCTAACTTCTCAAGTTTAGTGGATAGTCTATGGTCTTGGTCTGTGTGTGACCTCACACTATGACTCTAAGGCATGAAGAGTGCCTTAAGGTTGGGGTGACTCCGTAGGCATGCGATGTGGTATAGTGCATTCTAACTAAGTTCCCAACACATCCACTTAGTATATATTCATGGTAGTAATCCAAGGATCCGATGATTTGCTGACGATTGATGGTTGATAATGATTAATGATTCTATGTTAGGTTTAATTGCAATCAATTCTAATTAAAACCACCTTAATTGATATCAACTCTTGCACTCTCGATGTAGCTCACTAAGAAGTTTATAAATCGGCTCGAGTTGACTCGCTTGACACTACAATAAAATTGATCTAAAGCAACGAATAATTCAATATTCACTGTAATATTTTCTGCAATCAACTCTAATTAAAACCACCTTAATTGATATAAACTCTTGCACTCCCGATGTAGCTCACTAAGAAGTTCATAAATCAGCTCGAGTTGACTTGCTTGACACTACAATAAAATTGATCTAAAGCAACGAATAATTAAATATTCACGTAATATTTTCTGTAGTTAAATATATAACAACAAATATTATTCCTGGTTTGATTCTTTAAATTCACAATGAATATTAATTTTGTAGCTCAAAAAACAATGATTGTTCATTGCCTTTTCCTTATAACAATTGTTGTTAACAAACGTTTTAATGAAAAGTCAACGAAAAATTTGTTATTATATGAACAATTAATAATGAGGGACATTCATTGCTACATACAAGTATAAAAGATAAGTTGGCAACAAACAATATTCGTTGCTATATACAAGTACAAAATCCTGGAATGGTATTTGCGATTGAGTTCGGGGATTAGCTGGACTGTTTTGAAGATCACATTTGGTATTGACTTCGACAAAGAGAAGTTCATCCTTTCGATTATAGCATGCCTGAACTTATTGTTTCATGTAAATTATGATGGATCGACACATCATAATTATTTTATCTGCTTGTATGCATGAGAATCCAAAAGTTTTGGAGAGGATATTAAAAGAAGATAGACGGTAAGGGGAGAACGAGAGAAAGGAAAGGTGGGGGGAGGGAGTAGCATATAGCGCACATGAGCTATTCATCATAAATATATACCATGCATGTACGAATGTACTTCCCACTCCCATGTAGTCATTTTGATTTTCCGTCTTACTATGTATTTAGTAAGACATTTAGTTAACACGGTCTATGGTCAAAGATATCAACTTGATCCCGATACGTAAATATGGTATGTCTGTGGATTGAATGTAAAGTTCACTTTAGCAGACGTGAAGATGCATATATATATATATTATGTTATTTTTTTTAATCAAATTGTACTAAGAAGCATATTAGCATGTGCACAAGTGCAACGGTTGATACACACGCTTGATCTCAACACTTAGCTTTAGGTCAACCAAGGTTTTTATGTAGTTGTTCAGGAGGGGTAGATTATTGACATGTTTGGTAGATTTGTCTAAGGAATGAACCGCGTGCACTTTCGGTGTCAAGAAGAGGTAGATCATGCAGATCACATTTCTTCAAATGTGGGAGTTCCTTGGAGGCATGGGAATATTTGGGACTTATGCGATTTGTATTGGGTTTGTCTGGTTTATGGCATTCCATTGGGGCGGACTGTAGTGGCACGGAGATGGAGAGATCGTGCTGTGTGGCTATGATTTGGGCACTTTGGCTTGCCAGAATGGAACGATGTTACATCAAGATCGTTTTTACGGTGAAAATGTTATGACACATGCTCGGACCCTGAGAACTTGTAAATTTTGCTTTTGTTCTCTACCATTAACATCTGTGTAATTTCTTGGTGATTAATGGCGAAGTTTTTGGACACACACCTATACGATGGAGGCCATTTTTTCTTTAACAATTATATTAAATATGATGATATAATGTATAATTCGTGTTACATATAGTTAATAAACATAGTTAAAACGAATGTACAACTATATCTATATATGAAAATAGATATATTGATCTTTATATATTGAATACATATGCATATATTTGTGAATATCAAAGTGATATCTAAATTCATGTCCATTTTAAAAGGATGTCAAAATTTGTATAAAATGGAGTCAGTCAGGATCATATACATATATATACACATTTATTTGCATCTCAAATGATATCCTTCTTTAGTATGCGAATGCTATCATTTTATTTGTGAAGGGTGCTCGAGAGCTCTTTGGGACATTTTTGGTAAGGCTTTGAGGATGGAGGTTAATCGTCATAAATTGAGTTTCAAAGACTATCATATGTCTTGGGAAAAAGATCTAATTTATTGTGCCGAAGAACCCTAGGGCTCTCTTATATAAAGGAGAGACCCATGAGTAAATTACATAAGATGGAAGAAGTAAATATAAACTGTAAAAACAATACATAGAATTAATAATATCTCTGCACTTCCCCTCAAGATGGAGCATAGATGTCAATCATGCTCTGCTTGGATGTACACTTCTGAAAGGGTCCTTTGAGTAAGGCCTTGGTGAAAATGTCCGCAGTTTGTTCCCCTGAGCTTACATGGGAAGCATAAATAAAACCTTTCCGAATCATGTCCTGTATATAGTGGCAATATGCTTTAATGTGTTTGGTTCTCTTATGAAAGTTAGGATTATTTGTAATGAATAGAGCTGCCTGATTATCACGCTGTAATTGCATAGGAAGTGTCACATCTATATATAAGTCAGCTAAAAAGCATGGACCCACGTCGTCTTTGTGCTCCCTTGTGTTATAGATCTTTATTCTGATTCAGCACTAGATCTGACGACCACGGTCTGCTTCTTGCTCTTCCAGGACGCTAAAGAACTACCAACAAATACAACAAAACCTGAGGTAGACTTCTTATCATTAGGACAACCTGTGTAGTCTGCATCTGCGCAAGATGTAATAGTGGGAGATGTCCCTTTTCTGAACAACAATCCTGCACCTGGGGATTTCTTCAAGTACTTCAAGATCACATGGATTGCAATTATATGTACCTATCTGGGCTGCTTCATAAATTAACTTATCTGACTGACAACAAAAGAGATGTCTGGCCTAGTAATGGTAACATACATTAGCTTTCCCACCAATTTTCTGTATCTTCTCATGTCCACCTCCTCTGTATCATTATTGTATATCCTCATGCTCAGATTCATAGGTGTCGTAGCAGGTTGGCACCTAATCATGCATGTCTCGACTAGCATGTCTGTAACATATTTTCTTGGGTCATCACATGGTCATGCTGATTTCTGGCGAACTCTATCCTAAAAAAGTACCGTAGGGTGTCAAGATCCATGTTGACAAACTGTTGATCGAGAAATTCTTTTGCCTTCTTGATCCCCTGTACATCATCTCTTGTAACAACTAACAAGGATATCATCAACATAGACCATAGTAGCAATTATACCTCTGTGGGTCCTCTGAACAAATAACGAATGGTCTGCATTTGATCTCTTGAATCCTTGCTTCTCAACCATGTCCGAGAGCTTCTGGAACCATGCCCTTGGACTCTACTTCAGGACTTAGATTGCCTTGTGAAGTCTACAAACCTACTAACACTCCCCCCTTAACAGGAAATCTTGGGGGTTGCTGCATGCAGACTTCTTTCTAAAGATCTCCATATAGAAATGCATTTTTGACATCAAGCTGAAATAAAGTCCAATCACGTACCACAACTACTGCAAGGAGAACTCGAAGTGTGGAGTGGCGAGCAACGAGTGAGAATGTGTCCAGATAGTCCATGCCATAAGTCTGAGTAAACCCATGTGCAATCAGTATGGCCTTGTAACGATCAAGACTTCCATCTGCATGGTGTTTGATAGGAAATACCTACTTGCAATTGACAATAGACGCTCCAACAGGAGCATGGACCAAGCTCCTGGTACCACGTGACTGTAGCGCAACTATCTCCTCTTCCATGGTAAGATGTCACCGACTATATTTTAAGGCTTTCTGGTAAGTCCGTTGAATATCCATGGCAGATAGACCAGCTGCAAACCTCCTGAAATCCCCTGCTAGGCGATCAAAAGAAACGTGAGAAACGAGAGGATATGATGCTTATGTATGCAATAGGTACATTCAAGTCATTGGGGATCCCCTCAATCTGTATGCCAACCTCTTGTAAAGGTTCCTGCTCAGACACATCTCCAGATCCACCAGCAGAAACAATGTATTCAAAACAAACCTGAGGCGTGCTGGATGATGGGCGAGGACCATGAGCAGAAGCCGGCCGACTAGTATAGTATTGTGGTAGGGGTGGAACAAGTGTAGTGGTTTGTGGTGGTACAAGAGGAGGTGGTGAAGGTGGAACAACAAGCACAACAGGAGATGATGATGGGCTTGTAGGAGGAGGTAGCATGTAAACCTCATCGTTTGAATCGGATGGAGTCTATCGATCTCCTGTAGGGGAAAAATACATAACCGACTCAAAAAATGAGACATCATCACTAACATAATATTTCTCGTGCAATGAATCACATCATCTATATCCATTTTGTGTTCTGGAGTATCCAACAAAAACACATTCGATAACTCTAGGAGAGAGCTTGTCAAGACCAGGAGACAACTGATGTACAAATGCTACAGAGCCAAAAACACGAGGAGTGAGTGAGAACAAATCCTTCTTAGGAAAGGCATGCCAGAAAGAAATTTTCTCACCCTGTAAAGACGAGGGCATGTGATTCACAAGATTTTTTGAGAAGTAAAAAGAGGGGTCTCCCAAATTGGGATCCATCGCAATAAAAAGGGTGGTCTCTCATCTCGTGAGGGTATGTGATTCACAAGATAACAAGCAGTAAGAACCGCATCACCCCATAACGAATGTGGGGCTTGACTTTGAATAAGAAGGGTTCGAGTAACATTAGGTAAGTGGTGATGCTTATGTTCTGCAACACCATTCTGTTGAGACATGTAGGCACATGAAGTTTGATAATCGATACCACGAGATGAAAAGAACTGTGAGAGTGCAAGAGTACAAATTTCCAATTCATTGTCAGTTCGCACAAATTTGATTGTAGAGGAAAAGATATTCTTCACGTCATTGATAAATTATTTTATCGTATTACCATCCTCAGATTTATTCTTTAATAAGAAAACCAATAACAAATGAGAGAAATCATCTACAGACTACAATCACCAGATAAAATCTGTCCCTGATGATTGGGTGCATGTCTCGGACCCCAAATGTCTACACAAATCAACTCAAAAATGGAGTTACTACTTCGACCCCGACAACTACGAAAAACAGACCATTGATGCTTTCCTAGCTGACATGCCTCACATTGGAAGGATGAATGAGGTGAGATCTGAGGAAGAGCATGACAAATCTTCTGGAGAGGGAGGTGACCAAAGCGCATATGCCATATAAATGGAGAGACTAATCATGTAGGATCAGAAGATAGACCAACATATGGAGTACTGACCGGTCGATAGAGTTCGCCCTGCTCACAACCACAACCAATCACCATGCCCGTAAGAATGCCCTGAAATACAAGGGAAGATCGTAATCTGACTAATCGACAATAGATTCATAGAAAAATTAGGAGCATGCAGCACATTCTGTAGACGCATTGAGGGCATCAATCTGATCTCCCCCTGTACTGCAATTGGAGAATGAATCCCAACGACTATGACAACTGATCTTTCAGGGGGAATCTATCTGTATTCAACAAATTGACTCCTATCTCCACACATGTAATGGGATACCTCGGAATCCTTAATCCATTATGTAATATCGGTATTATGACAACGAGTAAGGGCATAGATATCATAGTAGGCCATATCGCAATATATCACTGATATATCAATATCAGTTGGGAGGAGATATTGATATCAGACTATATATTTTTTTACCGGGTATCGTCGATATTTAACTGATATATCGATGATATATTGTGTGCCTGCGATATATCGCCAATATGAGGAATCTGCTAACATGGAAACCCACTGATATCGGTCCATATTGCCTCATTTCGGTCCATATCTCCCTTTTATGGCCGTTTCTTCCTCTAAGCTCTTCTCCAAAGGTCTTAATTCCTTAAGGTAACATCTAGATCTACCCTGATTTCTTTGTTGAAATTGTGAAATTTGTTAGGGCTTTCGTAGTTAGGCAATGCATATTATTGTTTTTTATAAGATTTGAAGTATTTAGTGAGATATTTGGGATTTTTGTGCTATATTGTGAAATTAAGTTAAGTTATGGAAGAATAAAGTTGGATCTCCTGTTTAAGACATAGTGATGCAAATCAAGTTTTCGCGACGGAGAAAAGTAAATATTTATGGTGAAATTATTTGGTAGAAGAAATAGGAGGGATTGAGAAGAGAAGCGTACCGATTGCACGAGATTCGAGGAAGGAGAAGTGCGAAGACCGCGTGGAGGAGGAGAGAGACGAGAGAGAGATAAAATCTCCATTTTAATTGCAATCTGAACTCTTTAAAATAATTTCCTACCATCCCCTTTTTATAGAGCGGTGGGGTTACAAAGATAGAAACAAATTCAAATTGATTCTAATTGATTTTAATCCAAATTCAAATCTACCTTATCCTAAATTTTAAATTCGAAATTCAAATTGAAAACCGACTAGGTAATTTGAGATCACATGCGATCTCTTTTATTTAAATAAAAATTGCTACGACTCGAATAAACGTAAATAAAATTAGACTCTAATTAGCGGATAAAAATAATTGAGCCCTATTTATCAATTTCGTGCTGCATCAATTCTCCTCCGCTTAAAATATTTGTCTCTTAACGAATTGCTGGATCTTCGATGCGCCATTGGAGAACTCGATATTGAAATTGTTGCTTCATATTCCTCAATTAGGTCTTTTGATGTTACATTTGTAATTTCTTTCCACTGAGGGATATGGCTGCAAATGTTCTACCCCTTCATTTTAAAAGGTTCCATAACATAATATATTCTCTAATCCACCCTTTTGATAAATAATTTTGAGAGGAGGGGTCTCTCTGCAAATATTCCAAATTAAATTCTCATCCCAAATTTCATGAGATTCGAATCCCATAGATAAGGAGGTTCTTGTTAGGCTTCGACTCCTAGGGCAGCATTGAGCGCTTCGGCTAGGGTTGCGGCACGTGATCGCATGGTTGCGCACAATCTCGTGAGGGTGACTTCAAGGAAGATGGGGTGAGCGGCGACTGCGTGTGAGGCGCATGCGGTGGCGGCACGGGGTGATAGCGGAGGCAGACTCGGGCTGGTGGAGGCGGCAGTGTTAGAACATTGGCGGCGACGTGGTTTGGAGAGCTGGGGGTTTGGTGGATGGCACGAGGGATGGGAGGAGAGGCATGATTGGAGAGGGGGAAGGGCAGGACAGGGGCACATGTTGTGGCGAGGGGTTCGTTGGGGTTGCGGGTGCAACGAGAGGGGGCCTGGGGGTGCGGGTGCAGCGAGAGGGGCGGCTGGGGGTTCATGTGTAGCGAGAGGGGGGCCCGGGGGTGCGGGTACATCATTCAGGGGAGGTGCCAGGGGTGCGGGGGTGGCACGTGGGGGTAGTAGCGGTGATGATGGTGGGTAAGAAAGGTGCAACAGGAGGGGATACCTGTGACGGCATGGACAATACCGAGATAACAAGTATGTTGTCGTTGATGTCGTTGCTTCCTCCTGAAACGGTCCGGACAACGAGCGGGTTGTCGACGTCGTCGTTTTTCTCATCTAAAATGGACAACACACAGATCATCGTCAACGACAAGATTTTGTTCGTCGTCAACTTGTACCATAAAGATATCAATGTTGTACCATGAATCTATCCATTGTTGAATCTTGATGCTTGTCTGTAGGCGATTTTTAATTTTTTGTTGACGGAACGCGCATGCGGGGCATGAGATAGGCAGCTTTGATCGAGCTTCATCCTCCAATATACGACAAAACCATCGAATCATGAGAACGATTTAATTTCCATGCTCTGATACCAATTCCTGCAAATCAAGTTTTCACGACGGAGAAAAGTAAATATTTATGGTGGAAATTATTTGGTAGAAGAAATATGAGGGATTGAGAAGAGAAGCGTGCGGGATTCGAGGAAGGAGAAGTGCGAAGACTGCGTGGGGGAGGAGAGAGACGAGAAATAGAGAGATAAAATCTCAATTTTAATTGCAATCTAAACTCTCTAAAACAATTGCCTACCATCCCCTTTATATAGGAGGGGTGGTGTTACAAAGATAGAAACAAATTCAAATTGACTCTAATTGATTTGAATCAAAATTCAAATCTACCTTATTCTAGTTGAGTTTTATTTTAATTTTGAAATTCAAATTGAGAACCGACTAACTAATTTGAGATCATATGCGATCTCTTTTATTTAAATAAAAATTGCAACGACTCGAATAAACGTAAATAAAGTTAGACTCTAATTAATAGATTAAAAAATCAAGCCCTATGTATCAATTTTGTGCTGCATCACATAGAAAACAAGTTTTTATGCAAGGCCTCAAATTTCGTTTTGGTCACCATTTCGGTGAGTGATCGAAACGAAATTTCGACCAAAATTTCGGTCATTTGGATCAATTTTTGAATAGGAGACCCCAAATTTCGGTCGACATCGGCCATTTCAATTGAATTTCGGTCACCTTCCCCGGGTAACTTGTCTATCCATCGCATATCAGAGTTGCCATGTACTCTAGCCATCTCCTCAGTTCAAAGATGTACTTATTCATCTCCTCTTCTCCGGCCCAAGATACTTGTTCATTATCTCCTTGGGAGCCTTCACTCTCGTTCCCCATGCGGCTATCTCATCAATGGTGTACTGCAAAAAAGGCCTGCTAGCGACGTTGGTTGGACCTTATCGATAAGGACATTTATGATAAGGACATTGATGATAAGGACATTAATGATTTGGGGTGACCGAAATTCACCTTGACAACACATAATCGTCAACCATGTCTTGTGTTGTTTAAGGTTTTGCAACGTTATAAAATTGATTACAGAGCATGTGATGTCAAGACTCAGCAGCTCGCCATTGCACATCCGCCTCATCAACACCATCACTTTAAGAATGGTTGTAAATGAATATGGTGATCGTCTATGCTTGCTCCACCACCCTTTAAACAAGCTTCCTCTAGCTAAAGTCCTTTAGAATTAAATCTATACAATGTGCAACGCACGGTGTCCAAAAAATACCGTAGTTGCTAGACTTCATATTGTTTCACTCGTTTTTTGAAGTAGTTGTCATTATCTGTGACTATCTAGACCATGTTCTCTTTCCCAACATCCTTAACGATGTTCTTCATCAACTTCAACAGGTACTTGTAGTCCTTCACATGTTTCGATGCATTAACAGATTTCAAAAAATGGCCTTTCCATAGTAGTAAATAAGGACATTGATGATTTTGCATGGCCGATGTCCTTATCATCGATGTCCTTATCGTCGATGTCCTTATCATCAATGTCCTTATCGTCAATGTCCTTATCATCAATGTCCTTATCATCAATCTCTTTATCATCAGGTGAGAAACAAAACAAGTTGGGAGAACAAAGGCTCCATGATCTTGTCTTCGTGTACTATAACTTGAGGCTAAAGATGAAATATGCAAGGGAAGGGCATGATAAAAGATGGCTACACAGACCTTATCTATCTTGCATACATTTTCAAGATGCACGATGTTGATGAAGATGTTATACAGAGGTAGATGGATTCCAATGGTGCTCCAGTGCTTGATCAACCGGGAGGCAGACCAAATTAGAATATAAGCCGGCAAATGGGAGCATATGCTAGTGACAACATGGCCAGATCCGTGCGAATCACAGACCTTCTTGGATGGGGTGAGCTTGATGCGATTGTTGACGACATTTTCTCCACTGGTTCAAAATTCAAATCCAAATAGTAATCAAAGGTTGACAGTGGAAGTGATGATGATGATGCCGTTGGCGGTCGTGGTGGATTTGGTGATGGGGCAAGACATATTCAGGGGGGTCAGGGTCATCAGGGGGTGGTCATGGATGACATGATGATACAAGATTCGAGGCATGTCGAGAATACATGGAGCGGCATGGAAACATACATGGACAGTTTGTCCCAAGTTTGAGTCCAAACATGACCATCGTCCTACGGATAACTACATGGACGATTTTATGTCATATGTAGGTTCGTTCAACTGCATGGACATTGACAACCCATATCGTGGAGGAACACCAAGTCCTGGGCGGATATGGATCATCACATGATGAAAGATCGTTTGGCATCTTCTCAGAATTCTTTCATGCTCCTCCTTCAGGACCTCCTCCTCCTCAGGCGTATATACCTCCATCATATGGGTACAATGGGTATGGAGGATATAACGACTACATCGGTGAGAACTACCAAGGTAGCCAACCAGAGCAGAGACACAATAGCTTCTTTGGTGGTGACAGTTTTGGTTTCTTCCTCGAGTACACGCGTGCCTCCTCTTCCTCCACAGAGATCTCCTACTCCATCGTCCTCATCCTGAGGATCTCGAGCCAGTACTTCGCAGCGTTGTCGTGCCCCTCATGATACCGATCTAGTGCTTCTTATCCTTGTCTCGGGATACTTATAGGGATCGATGACCATTAAAACCGATAATATGTCATGGATTACATGCCATGTACTCATACATGATATGAGAAAACTACTGCGAGTTTATTGAGTCCGCAATCTGCTATGAGATACAACAAGGCAGGGGGGTTGATTCAGATCCTCCATGGTACTCTTGGTTCTATGTAATCTCTATTACAATATTGCATTGATTTACATTTTTTCATTTATTTTTGTCAATAGATAAATCTTTATACCAAAGAAACATTGCCTCATTAGTTATTAATTTTTTACATTTTTGACACCTCAGTGCCACTCACTATGTACCCGATATGATCGATGTGCGATATAGGGATCATAGATGATCTATATGTGTCATCTAAGTGTATATTTCTAAGTTATTTAATGTTATGAGAACTTGAACGAATTCCATTTCCAATATCAATAAGTCAAGAATCTGCATTAACATCGATGCGTTCGATGTGACTGATATGTGGGATATATGAGGTATAAATGATCGATATGTATGATATAAGTGTGCATTTGTAGGTTATTTGTTGTTCTAGATTTTAATATCTTGGATGATCTTAATTTATGAAAAACATCAAAAAATAGTTTTTTGAGCCATTTCAGACATTTCCACCGATATCGTCGATATATCAGTGATATATCCCGATATATCCTTTTCCGGACAGATCGGTACGATATCGATATCGACATTTCCTACCATGGTAGATACTACCTGAGGTACTAGTAGAAGCAGAGGCTGTAGCATCTGAATGACCTCCCGAAGCAGGCGGGGAGGCATGAGAACTATCATGGGGCATGATCTCCCACAGTCGGGCCATAAAATCATCAAACCTCTAATCGGATGTAGGAGCACAGGGGGCTTAGTCTACTCAGCTACACGAGCAGATGCGGGAAAACCATGCTTGGAGTAGCATGTATCCTCTGAGTGTCCTAGATGGTGGCAATATGTGCTGAGTGGGACTAGGGTTTTTCTTGGGTACGAGAGCTCTAATCTAGGACCGCCACTCTGATACCATGTTGGAAAAAGGATCCAATTTATTATACTGAGACCCATGTGTAAATTACAGAAGATGGAAGTAGATATAAAATGTGAAAACGGTACATAAAATTAATAATATCTCTGCAATATGCACACACACACTACTTTGAGCTACTCGGGGGTCCCATTGAATTAATGTATGAGCTTGTCCATTACATACATGTGCATTTTTCACTAATTTCAAGGACCGGGTCAATGGATTGGGGATGGTTTTAGAATGCAACATCTGCTTGAAGAGACATGTTTGATTTTGTTCAGATCAACAATAACATACATGTTTTATTTTTTCTCAGCTTTTGTGATCTTGAGTGGTATTGATATGAGGATGGACCAGTGAGAAGTATATTTTTGTGCTTAGGGTTTGCTAGGGGGGAGCATGCCCCATATGAAATGGCTTGAAGTTTCCTCCTAGTTATGGATGGGAGACACAGCGTAAAGTATTTGAGAATGTGATTTTTTTCTATTTTTTATGTCATATGTTTTTTTTAAGAACATAATTGCAGTCTCCAATAAATGTTTTCTGGTATTTGAAAGTAAAAAACTTTTAGGATCATCGAAGGAGATTCTTGTACCATATATACTTTCCTCCTATATGATGTAAATGTAGATATATATTGCTTAGAAGGTCTTAGCTACCATTTTGTGAGAATACCATGATCCAGAATCTCAAAATCTCCCATATAGGTGGGCTCTATGTAGCTTGTATGATGTAGTCAATTCAATGTCTGTATTACGTTAAATGGATAATTGGATATCTTCAAGGTTCAGTTAAATTTCTGGTTTAGTCCTATATTACTTAATCGTGGGAGTCGTGTAGGTGGGCGGTTATTATATGTCCTATACATATGCATTGCTTGAGAAAATATACTGAAGATTCGATCCTTGAGGGTCCTTTTCGTGGAATAGGATGGTCATCCTTACTGTTCCAAACAACGTAATGTATTCCATTTTTTCGTGATGATGGTTGTATTTTCATTTTAACATGCTATGAGAAGAAGTTAGTTTTAGGGCTTCCTCTCGAGGTTAGTTCATGTTTGGTTGTCTTTTCTTTTTGAAGTTCATTGAGGTTCATGCTTTTATGAAAGAGTTTGCTATGAATATTTTCTAACGCATGAGTATTTTCTTAGTCATTTCTCTTCTCATGTGTGTTGTCCTTTCATGGTTTCCTCTCCATCATTGGCACGATCTCTTATGGCAATTGAAACTGATCATGTCTCTCCTCATCGCGTTCTATTGATCGAGAATCTCCTTCAACCTATATTCAACATCGAGTCTTATTTTGTCCGACTCAGATCTTCAATGATGCCCTGGTACTACCAGTCATTCTACCATTATCACCTCAAGTAGAGCCCACCATCTTTTATATTAAATCATGGGCAACATTTATCGTAGGATCCTCTTATGATGACTTGATGAGTCATATAATCTTGAAGTAGAACCATATTAGCAACCATGAGCCCTTCATTGTATGACTAGACCTTGATGATCATGGGCAAGCCCTTTATAGCACCTATAAGTTTGTATCGCGAGCATGTCCCATCTCTTGACATTTTTTGTAATGACTTCCATCTTGAGCTCCTCTAGGCTTCCAGCTTGTCTTCTAGCATGCATCTTGTTGAGATATTTATATCTCTTGAGGTGTTATTTTGTAATTGTCTTTTCCTTTCGGCTATCTATGTAATTTGTCCCTAGGGCTTTTCTCCTATATAAGAGAGCTCTAGGGCTATGTTGAATATAGAATTTCCATTTTCCCTTTCCACATGGTATCAAAGCGACTGTGCGCCTGTGCACACGCCAGTGTGTGCTCCTGTGCGTCTGAGCGCTCCAGTGCATTGAGCACTGCGTGTTTTCTGCACCCACGTTGGTGTGCTCACACACATTTCGGCTGATCCTCTAGGGTGTAACATGATCACCTAACAATACCCTAGCCTTCAGTAGGAGCCTTTAGAGAATGTAAGTGGTTGTGGTATGAGTCTACAACCATCTTCCTATATGTATGTGTAGACGATCTTTGTTCAAGTCTACAACCCCAATTTTGAGAGATTGTTGTCATCATGCCAGACAACACAACAAATATTCCATCTCTAGGTGCCTTCAAAGGTCCCACACTTGTTGTGAAGATGGATGGAACTAATTATGAACTGTGGGCTATGCAGTTCATGAGTCTAATGCTATGCAATGCAATGACAAGAAGCATATTCTCACTCAAGGTGGAGCTTGCAGACAAAACTGGGGTTAATGCCTCATGGGAGGCAGATGATGCATATGCACGAGTATGGCTGTCCGGATATCCAAGGAGATAGCCAATGACATCTTGAGTCTGCCCACAACAAAGGCTATGTGGGTCATTCTCGCTGCTACATATTCTCCGACGAAGAATGAATCAAAGATTTTGCAACTTCAACATGATATTTTCACTTCTAAGCAGAACGATCGCCCTCTACATACCCTCTACACTTCTCTAAGAGGTATGTTTGAGAAGCTACGTGGTTACATTCCCTTGACGTCTACACCTGAGCAACTCAAGGCATATAGGGATTCCGTGATGACTGGAGTCTTTCTAGCAGCACTGGATCCAGAGTATGATGCAACAAGAGCGCATATCCTCACCGATGGTACTATTCCTCCAACTGAGGAGGCATATCTTCCACTGAGCAGACTCTTCATATCTTCCAGTGGTTCGTCTGGATCACAGACTTCTTCAGCCATGGCAACATCTCGTGCTAGGGGGACCTCGACGCAGTTTCACAGCAGAGAAGGCCGTGGAAAAGAGGAGGGAGTAATAGACCTCCTCGCTAGCCTTGCACTTATTTTCACATGCCAGGTCATTCAGAGGAAACATGCTATTCTAAGCATGGGTTCCCTGTTTCAACACGTATGGTAGAACATATCCAGCCGAGTAGCAGCTCTCCTGTTGCATCTGATTAGAGATTTGACGAGTTAGTTGCACGACTCAGGGAGATTATGCCCTCCCAGGGTCAACTAGTTCTCAATTAGGATCGTCAGAGGTAGCAACTTTAGCCACTACATCCACCTCAGGTACAAAATATGCTTACACTTGCTCTTACATGACAGATTTCTTAGAATGGATAATGGATTCAGGAGCATCTCATCATCTCCGTGGTGATAGAGGTCAATTTAGTACCTATAGCCTGACTCAGTCTGGCAAGTCTGTAGTGATTGCTGATGGGACACACTCTCCCATCATCGGTCAGGGGAGGTGCAATTAACCCCTGAAATACGTCTTCATAATGTTCTTTATGCGCCTGAATTCTCCATGAATTTATTATCTATCAGTCAAATCACCAAGGATTTCATGCTATTTTTGACCCTCTGCTCTTGTGTTTTAGGATATTCTAACGGACAGGGTGATTGGTACTGGCCATGATCAAGGAGGCTTATACAGACTGGTGCAATCCATGGCCTCAAATTTCAGCAATTTCGGTCGAATTTATGTCGAATATCGATATTATGTCAAAATCGAAATTTGACCGAAATGGCTGAAATGACCGAAATATGGGGGCCATAGTACAAAAAATGACCGAAATGACCGAAATTTTGGTCGAAATTCCACCGAAATTCTGTTTCGATCAATCATCGAAATGGTGACCGAAACTGACATTTAGGGCCTTGGTGCAATCTCCATATGCTGTTGTCTCTTCTCTTCGCACTGGATCTGTCTCTCCATATACATGGCACCTTCGTTTTGGTCATCTTCCTCTGCAGAAGCTGCGTCATATTCTTCCTCAGATCTCCCTTCGTTCTACTTTCCAGTGTGAAGCGTGCCAGCTTGGGAAGCATCATAGGTCAACATTCCAGAATCGTCAGGGTCAAAGCAATCATGGTCTTTTTGAGTTGATCCATTTGGACATTTGGGGTCCCAGCCGTGTTCCAGATCTTCAGGGACATCGTTTTTGTCTTGTTGCGGTTGATGAGTATTCTAGATTGTTATGGGTCCTTTTGCTTAAGAACAAGTCTGATGCAAGTCCTATTATTCAGTCTTTTATTAATGAATTAAGGTATGCCTTTTCTGCAAATGTCATGTATATACGTTCTGATAATGCACTTGAATTTTATATTACCCACCTATCTCATTCCTTAGATCATATGGTATTGTGCATCAGACATCATGTGCTTATACGTCCCAACAGAATGAGGTGGCGGAGAGGAAACATTGCCATCTCTTGGATATTACTAGAACTCTTTTGATTCAAAGTTGTGCTCCTCACTCGTACATGGGAGATGCTTCTCACTGCATGTTATTTGGTGAATCGTATGCCTTCATCGATTCTGGGAGAAAAGATTCCTTTCTCAATTGCGTTTCAGAGAAAGATCTTTTTTCTCTTACACCTCGTGCATTTGATTGCGTTGCTTTTGTCCATCAGATGTCTTCAGGACTTGACAAGCTCTCTCCTAGAGCAGTCAAGTGCATGTTTGTTGGGTATTCCAAGACCCAAAAAGGGTATCATTGTTTTGACCTTATCCAGAGACGGTACTATGTAAGTGCTGATGCCACCTTCTTTGAATCTATCATGTATTTCTCTCCTACATGTGACAAGCTTAGCTCTTCAGAAACTGGAGAAGAGGTTTATATGCCACCACCTCCTATATTTGTTGATTCGCCACCACCACCATTACCATCTCCACCACCACCTCCACCTCCTGACAAGTCCTCTTTCTCTCCTCAAGTTTATCAGCATCGGCCTCGTGCTCATGAGCCTCCGTCATCATCCAATACACCTAAGGTATGTCCTGAGCATCTGAGTTCTACTAATGGCATTGGTGATTTGAGTTTACAGGATGTTCTGGATGACACTTTGTCAGAAGACACAACCGATATGGATGTGCCTATTGCTCTATGAAAGAAGAGACGTGCGTGTACGATGCATCCTCTTTTCTCTTATGTCTCTCTAGCACGGCTATCTGGGGACTTCCAGAAATTTATGGTGGCCTTATCAGCTATACAGATACCTCGCTTTTATCAGGAAGCATTGTAGAGTGGACCTTGACGCCTTGCTATGGAAGAGGAGATGGCGGCCTTACGGTCTTGTGGAACATGGAGTGTCGTCCCTGCTCCTCTAGGTGCTTCATTGTTGGAAGTAAATGGGTGTTCTGTGGACATGTACAAGGCCCAATTGGTTGCTCGTGGGTTCACTCAGACTTATGGGGTGGATTATCACGACACTTGCTCTCTTGTTACGCGTCATTCTACACTACACATCCTTGTTGTTGTTGCTGTGGTAAAGGACTGGCCCCTTTTCCAATTACATGTCAAGAATGACTTTTTATATGGCGATTTGCACAAAGTGTATATGCAATAGCCACCATAGTTTGTTGCTGAGGGGGAGTCTAGTATGGTGTGTAGACTTCATAAGGTCATATATGTTCTTAAGCAGAGTCCGAGGGCTTGGTTTTAGAAGCTTTCAGAGCTGATTGAGCTACATGGCTTTGTCACATCTACTGCAGATCACTCTCTTTTCGTCAAAAGGACCCAGAAGGGTATGATTGTTGTTCTAGTTTATGTTGATGATATTGTTGTTACAGGCAGCGATAATGAAGGTTTTCAGGCAATCAAGGACTTTCTTAGACAACAATTCGTGACTAAGTATCTTGGTATGCTGAGGTATTTCCTTGATCTAGAATTTACAAGAAACCAACATGGAATGATGATGCCGCAAAGGAAATATGTCATTGATATTTTATCCGACACGGGATGACAGGATGCAGACCTGCTACTACTCCAATGGATCCTAATGCACGACTGTATGATGATGACTCTGCAGAGGTAGATAAGAGACAGTACAGATAGCCAGTAGGGAAGTTATTGTATATCACTATCACCATGTCTGATATCTCATTTGCCATCAGCCATCAATACATCTTTCTATGTCCATTCCAATCTTGTCCAACTTTGCTAACTCCCCCTTCTCAACCCCCCTCCTCTTTGTTCAGGAAACACGTCTTCTTATTCCATCTTTTCTCGAATCCCCCTGGACTGAGAGGGTTGGTGTGGACTCCGACCCCCCCGGGAGGGTAATATATAGTATGCACGAAAGCCTTTATTTCTAGTAGATTATAGAAGAAGTCGAGCATTAAAGTCACCTAGTTTACTCCCAACTTTTCTTTCTCGCCCTCTAAATGACAATTGAAGGAAGACCGCCCCCCAAAGCCCCTTTTATGGAGTAACCAAGGCAATCACACATGGTTGCAGTTCACATGATCTTGAGGTATCTCAAGTCTTCTCCAGGTGCAAGACTTTTATTCGGGAGAGACAACTCTGACAGTATCAGGTTATGCAGATGCAGACTATGCTGGATGTCCCAAGGATGGGAAGTCAACCTCAGGTTTCACCGTGTTTGTAGGAAGTTCTTTGGTTTCTTGGAAGAGTAAGAAACAGACGGTTGTAGCCTGATCAAGTGCAGAATCAGAGTATAGGGCAATGGCCTAAGGGAGTACAGAAATGATGTGGGTCAAATCGGTTCTGACTGACCTAACTATGGAGGTGCCACTTCCTATGCATCTACAATGTGATAATCAGGCAACCTTATTTATAGCAAACAATCATGCCTTTCATGAAAGGACAAAGCACATTGAGGTTGAGTGCCATTACACCCGCGACTTAATTAAAAAAGGGATATATATATATATATATATATATATACGTCTCATGTTGCCTCAGGAAATCAAATTGCTAACATGTTCACCAAGGCCCTTGCAAAATGACCTTTTCATCATTGTTGTTCTAAGCTGAGCATGATAGATATCTATGCTCCAGCTTGAGGGGGAGTGTTGGGATATTTATATCTCTTGAGGTGCTATTTTATAATTGTCTTTTCCTTTCGACTATCTATGTAATTTGTCCCTAGGGTTTTTCTCCTATATAAGAGAGCTCTAGGGCTATGTTGAATATAGATTTTTCATTTTCCCTTTCCACACTTCTGATTATGATTCAGAAAAATACAAAAGAAATGTAGAGAGATAGGAGCAAAGAAGCCAACAATTCATTCTTAGTTGGAAAATAAAAGGACTGAACAATTTTAAGTCCTCTTGCCTCGATAATCAAGGAAGATGTGGTTTTGATGCTAGACAAAATTAGGGGTTAGGGCTAAACTAGGGTTTGCCAGCTTCCATTTTTGTTCACTTTGAGTCCTTTGTAATTTTAGATATTTATTTATATAGATATTTATTTATATAAACTGAGTTTTGAAATTTCTAAAAATAGTGTAGATGGTTTGGTTCTTTGAGTTGTCTTTTTAGGAATCAAGTTAAAGTGGTTTGTGTTATACTTATTAAAATTTATTATATTTTTGTGATCCTCTTCCTCTTTAATATAAGAGGGTATGCGAGTCTTGGAAGGGGAGGTTTACGTTATATCCAGTTGGAGTTTTCTCCATCTCTCACCTCCTATCTTCATCTTTCCTCATGCATCTCCGTGCTTCATCATTAAGACCTTATGCTACCATTGTGGTTTCCGTTTCTTCCTCTCACCCTCCATATTTTCTCTCACGTGAATTCCACTATGCATCGACCTCCGTTGAAGCAAGTCCTAAAGGCCTCTAGTGAGGAATGATTGACCAAAATTCCCGTCTCACTCCACACATGCCGGTCTAAAGAGCACTTGATAAACAAATGATTGCAATATGCAACACACAAAGGTGAAAGGACAACTCACGTTATGCAGACAAGGGTTATAATAGAAAAAGAAATTAAAGGATGAGAGGAAGAATGAGAAGAACACACTGGTAGTGCGAGGTTTTGGAGAGAAAATGCGGATATGCACGAGGAGAAAAGGGAGAGAGATATATAGAAACTTCAAATTTAATTTCCACTTCAATTGTCTAATGCAATGCCTCATAGCCACTTTATTTGAAATTTTGACCTTGAATATCACGGGGGTTGATAGGTTGGAGAAAGTTTGGAGGATTGCGACTGTCGTTATGGATTGTAGGCTTGATTTTTTCTGTAATGACATGAAACAAAAATTGTCACATGGAATTATGGTCTATGGAATCATGGCCTCAAAATTCTGGGAAATTCGATCCAATTTCTGTTGAATATCGATATCCTGTCGAAATCGAAGAAATGCCTAAAATATAGGGGCCCTAGTACAAAAAATGATCGAAATGACCGAAATTTCGATCGAATTTCGTTCGAAATTCCGTTTCCGTCGAATTTCGATCGAAATTCCGTTTCGGTCGGTACCGAAATGTGATCGAAATAGACATTTAGGGCCTTCTATTCGATAAAGGGTCCATGTCTAACAGGTTTCATTGCAATCAATTCTGTGGGTAGTGCATGTGGAATCCTTATTGTATGGAATGAGAATGTATGGAATTTGCATCGAAAGGTGGGGGTTGTTCTTTCTGCCTTGTTCTCTAATGCGGCGACAAAAATGAAATATTGTTGTTGGAAAATATAAATGCGTATATCTCATAGAGACTCTAGGGCTCTCTTATAGGAGGAAAGATCTGGGTAAATTATATAGTGGTACATGAGAAATATAGAAATAGGAAATCGGTACAATGAAATACAAATATCTCAACACTCCCCCTCAAGCTGGAGCATATATGTCTATCATGCTCAGCTTGGAATAACACCTCTGAAATGGACCTCTAGCAAGTGGTTTGATGAATATATCAACAGTCTGATCCCTGTAACGAAATGGGAGGTGGATATGAGTCCTTTCTGGATCATGTCTCTGGTGTAATGGCAATCCACCTCTATATACTTGGTACTTTCATGGAATGCATAATTATTAACAATAAAAAGCACTGCTTGATTGTCACATAGAAGCTGCATGGGAAGAGGTACCTCAACTGCAAGATCAATCAAAACCGATTTCACCCACATCATCTCAATGCTCCCCTGAGCCATGGCTCTATACCTAGAATCTGCGCTGGACCTAGCAACAACTATCAGGTTCTTGTTTTTCCATGACACGAGTGAGTTCCCAACAAAAATCGCAAAGCCAGATGTAGACTGCCTGTCTCTAGGACATCCTGCATAGTCTGCATCTGGCATCTGCATAAGCTGTCACCACAAGAGATGTCTCTTTGCTGAATATAAGGTCAGTGCATAGTGAAGTCTTTAAATCTCAAAATCATATAGACAACATCCACATGTACCTTCCTGGGTTGCTCCATGAACTGGCTCACTTTGCTTACAACAAAGGATATGTCTGGCCTGGTGATAGTAGCATAGAGGAGCTTCCCAAAAACTCCCTGTATCTCCTCTTATCTACCTTCTTAATGTCATTATCATATAATCTCATGCTCGGATCCATTGCGATAGTAGAAGGCTTGCACCCTGTCATACTTGTCTCAAGAAGATCAATTACAAACTTCCTATGCGTCATCACAAGACCACGCTGGTTCCTGATGAACTCTAACCCAAGGAAGTAACGTAGACAGTCACAAACTGCTGACCTAGGAACTCCTTAGCAACCTGAATACTCTGCTCATCATCACCCATGATAATAATATAATCAATGTAAACCAGAACATCAACCCTACCGTACTATGAACAAACAATGAATGATCCACAGTGGACCACATAATCCCCTAGTGCACTATCAACTCTTATATCTTATGATACCAAGCTCTCGGACCTGCTTCAGGTCATAAATTGCCTTGTAGAGCATGCACACCTTCTGAGACTCCCTCTCAGTAGCAAAACCTTGTGGCTACTGCATGTAAATCTCCTCATGTAGATCACCATATAGAAACACATTCTTCACAGCAAGTTTGTAGAGAGGCCAATCTCGAGTAACGCCAACTGATAGAATGCGCAATGTCGAATGTCTAGCCACCGGTGAGAAGGTATCCTGGTGGTCCACGCCATATGTCTAGGTGAACCCTCACGCAACAAGAATTGCCTTGTAGTGATCTATACTGCCATCTGCCCGTTGCTTCACTGTCAAGATCCATTTACACCCCACAATAGAGACACCTGGTAGAGCAGAAACAATGCTCCAAGTACCACGAGACTGCAAAGCTGCCATCTCTTCCTCCATGGCATGTCACTAGCTATTGTCCTGTACTGCCTCTTGGTGTGTTCGTGGGATAGTGACGACAGAATCCCACTACAAACCTCTTGTATTCGTCAGAGAGATGATCCAAGGAAACATGCACAACTATAGGACGTGGCATAGTTATGACGTGGCTTCTTCAGGCAATAGGCACATCAAGGTCATCTGCTTTTCTATTCTCTCATATCAGCTCCTCCTGTAAAGTGCCCTGTAGTACACGCATGTCACAAGTGCCATCAATAGAACCAATGTTTTCAGTACACATACCCGAGGCATGCTGGATGATAGGTAAGGCGCATGAGTAGAGGAACGAACAGTGGGCCTGCGAAAGTAAAATGATGGTAAAATCTGTGTCAAGGTAGACTGTGGTGGAGGTGGTGGTGAAGGAGATGATCACGACTCAACCTAAGGAGGTGGTGGTGGAAGTAAAGGAGGTGTTGGAACAATAACATCTTCACCAGAGTCAGAGCTAGAAAACCTGGCACCTGTATGAGAGAAATACATAATAGACTCTAAAATGTGATATCAACACTCACATAATACTTCCTCAGTACAAGATCAAAACATCTATACCCTTTCTGGGTACGAGAATAGCCAACGAACACACATTTAATAGCTCTTGGAGAGAGCTTATCACGACTAGGAGTAAAATTATGGACACATACCACATAACCAAAAACCTGGGAATAATGGAGAATAGGTCCTTCTCGGGAAACACAATTGAGAAAGGAACTTTTTCTCGGAGAATCATGGATGGCATGTTGTTCAGTAAATAACATGCTGTGAGAACTACAACCTCCCAGAACGAATGAGGAGCTTGACTCTGAATCAAAGGATCCTCATGACATTAAGAAGATGACGTTTATAACACCATTCCGTTGTGCTGTGTGTGCACAAGAAGTTTGATCAACAATACCAAGAGATCTGAGGAAGTCAGATAGTTGTAATGTGGAGAATTCCAAGGTATTGTCATTGCGAATAAAATTCACATGAACAGAAAGATATTCTTTATTTCAATAAGAAAAGATTTGATGACAGAACCAGCGTCGAACTTATTCTTTAACAAGAAACCCACGAAAGCCTTGAAAAATCATCAATTACAACTAGATAAAACCTATGCCCCTGATGATCGTGAACACAACTAGGACCTCAAATATCAAAATGAAACAACTCAAACGACTAATTAATGTGATCACTCTTGCTACTTGGAAAGGAGGAACGATTATGCTTCCCAAGCTAATATGCCTCACACTCTAGGGTAGTATGAGTGAATATTTGATGGACATGACATAACTTCTACAGAGGAAGATGCCCAAAGAGAAGGTGCCACATGAACAGAGAGACTGACTCTGTAGGAATAGTAGCAGCATCGTCAAAAGGAGGCTAGACCAGTCTATAAAGTGCTCTCTGCTCACAACCGCATCCAATCACCTTGCCTGTGAGTATGTCCTGAAAAATAAGAGAAGATGGGTGAAATATGGCATGACAATGCAAATCTTTGTAATCTGACTAATAAAAAGACTTTCATTTGGAATGCTTGGGCATGTAGGACATTTTGCAGACACGTCGAGGGTGTTAGGACAATCTCTCCCTGACCAACAATTGGTAAATGAACCCCATTTGCAATAACCACCAATCTACCAGGAGGGATAGATTTGTAAGAAGTAAACTGTTCTCGATCGTCAGACATATGAGGAGATGCACTGGTGTTCATGAGACAGTGTGAGCATGGACCACTCTGACATCCTCCTTCTCGACATGTGATGTCTGTGAAGTACCCATTCTGTCACGAGAAGCTACCATCGCAGAGGGAGTTTGGGCCATGGTAGTAGATGAAGTAGTGATTCTGCTCAGCCTCTTGTAAACCTCCATTGGTGGCATCATCTCTCCAGGAAGCAGTTGAGTACGCGTGCATCGTACTTAGTATCAAGAGATGACCGAAAAACTCCTGTCATTATGGCATTCCAGTATGTCTGCTGCTGCTCAGTGCTGGTAGTAATGGTCTTAAAGCTATCAAGTCGCTCACACTTGCCTCGAAGATGCGAGAAGTGGGCATGAAGAGGCCGACAACTCTACTTGGTCAAAAATATGTCATACTGCAACGGGAGGGTCTTGCTCTCATTCTTGATTTGCCCATACATGTCGGCTAGGATGTCCCATATAGCCTTGGTTGTGGGCTGGTTGATGATGTCTTTGGCAATCTCCATGGTGAGCGTCTCGGAGAGCCAAATTCGTGCATAGACATCATCTTGCTTTCAAGTAGCATTAGCCCCAGTCTTGTTCGTTGGCTCTTAATCAGTCAGAATGTGCTCCTTGTTATGGCACTGCATAAGAGTCCGAAACTACACGGACCACAACTTGCAGTTGGTCCCATCCATCTTGACGATGGGAGTCGAGCCCTTGAAGGCACCAGATGATGAAAATACGCCACCCTTGCTATTTCACATGATAAAAATAAGTTGAAAAATCGGGACAAGACTGGGAAGTAGTCTATTCTGAGCGAGTCTACACAATCATATGGAGGAGTGGTTGTATGTGTGGACTCATACAACCATCCTCTTCAATCTTTGTTGTATGTGAGGGCTGAAAATCGTGATTTAGATATTTGAAATCACAGATTCCGGTCAAAGTCAGATCATTTTAGACTGCTGTCCGAAGCACGACAACTCGAAGATGACGGCCTCACGATGCGACGGTTTACGTGCGACAGCCGAGCGCCGACCCAAAGATAACAGTAGCCGGCTGACGGCCTAGGGAGGGTTCTGTAATAGGTGCTGCGGTCCGCAACGACCTGGAGCAGCTGTTGAGTGGCGGCAGCTTGGAGCAACAGAGGTGACCTGCAAGGGGCGGCGTGCAGACGATGGTCGGGGTGGGGGGAGGGGGTAGGGTTAGGGTTTTGGGGATATGGAAACTCTGATATAGGACCATCGCTCTGATACCAAGTTGGAAAATAGAATTGCATATATCTCATAGAGACCCTAAGGCTCTCTTATATATGAGAAAAGCCCTGGTTAAATTACATAAAGGTACATGAGAAATATGGAAATAGGAAACCAATACAATGAGATACAAATATCTCAACAATTGCTATCTGTCGTCTATGAGCCTACCGATGTGACGGAGAGTATGCGACATGGGAAGAGCTGCACCAACATCATGAGGCTTTTTTTACTATGGATGAAGTGAAAAGTTATGCATGTATGGGGACTTTACACTGTACTAACTTGGCAAGGAGACCATTATATTGCAACTCTCGTTGATAATTCTTCGAGATACTATTGTTTTTGTCTAAGAATCATGGTGATGTTCCTCAATTTATTAGTGAATTTATTTATTTCGTTGAATAATGATAATATGCGAAAATTAAAATTTTTCATTTTGATAATGTGAATGAACATGTCTAAATATATTCAAGACCAGTTTGCTAGTATGAGCATAATTCATGAGACCTTATGTGCCTGCTGAAAAGAAAAAACAAACATATTCTTGAAATTACGCTGGTTTTAGTTTTCAGAGAAATGTGCCTAAAGGATATAAGGTGAAGATGTTCTTGCTGGTGTGTATTTAACGATTCAAATACCATCCAGAGTCCTCGGTGGAGATCTCCTTTCACGAGAGTTTTTCCAAGTGAAGCTCTTCTCAGTGTTCCACCATGTATTTTTGGTCGTATGTGCATTCTGTATAATAATGGTCCTGGTTAAAGGAAATTGGACTCTCGTGTTGCAAAATTTTTTTCCTTGGTTACTCCACTACTCAGAAAGGGTACATATGCTTCAATTCCTCCTCTGAAAATGGTGGTCACAAAAAAAGTTTCCTTCGTTGAAACATATTCGTTCTTTCTTGTTAATTCTCTTAGAGGAGAATACATTTGAAGAGGATTGTGATTTGTAATTTTTGGGTAATATTGATTTGTAGGGGGAATCACACTCGCAAGGGGAGCCCCGGGGAGAGTCATGTGCGGGAAGCATGCTGTTGGAGAAAGTCCATACAAGAAAAGCTAGGGTTCCAAAGTGACACCAATCCAAATCTATTGAACCCTCCTCAAATGATACTAGTCATCGTAGGGGAGCAATATTCGCAAGGGGATCCCCATTTACTGTGGGACTGTGAGTATACCTGCTGCCTATGATGAATATGTTGACAATGACCTGTGGGACATTGTTGTCGAGGAACCACTTGACACCATCACAAATAGGCAAGAAATACAAGTAATCAAGATCCCAGTCGGATATGCTAGATGTATTTGACATCCTGTTCATAGATATGTTTCTTACTCCAATTCCAATTCCTCTTTATTTGGTTTTTCAGTTCTTGATTCCATCAATATTCCCAGGAATATCTGCGAGGTTGGAAATAATTCAAGATTGGCTACCTTATATGCATGATGAGATGAGTGCCCTTATAAAAAATTATACATGTGAGGTTGTCGATATACCTGAAGATGCTCACCGAGTCAAAGTCGGTGTAAACCATTAAATATATCCCCAAAGGAACTATTGACAGATACAATGTTTTGTTGATTACAAAGGGATTTTGTGAAAAGTTTGTGATGGATTATCTTGAGACATTTGCTTGTGTTGCCAAGAAGAATACGCTTCATGTTATTATCTTTATTGTTGTTCAACGAGCGTGGAAGAAGTCCGAAATAGATGTTAAAAATGCCTTCTTGACTGGCTAATTGAAAGAAGTGTACATGATGATGCCCAAAGTTTTGAACCATGGTGGTTGTAATTACTTACACTATTTATTTATAAAATATTCTTTGATGGATCTCCACTGCTTTCTAAAAAAAATTTGATGCCCAAAGTTTATGAGAGAAAAGGCAAATGCTGCAAGCTAAAAAAAACTTTATTTGGACTTACGCAATCTTTGAGGGCCTTGTTTGAGCGGTTTATTATGCTCATAATATTATAAACAAGGTAATTTTATGGTGAGAACATCTTGTGACTACACCCTTTTCTTTGTGAAAAAATGAATATATACAACGAAATGGGGATTATATTCTATTTTGTAAAAAAATACTAATGGATTAATGTCTTTCTTGTTTATGTTGATGATATGATCATTACTGGTGATGATTAGGATGGAATTTGCAAGTTAAGAATCATGCTTGTCTCGAAGTTTGAGTGAAAAGATTTAGGAAAACCAAAATATTTTTTGGGCATTGAAATGGTCAGAACTAAAGATGGAATGTGCTTGACTTAGAGAAACTATGCTCTTGATCTTTTTGAAAGACACGGGGAAACTTGGATGCAAACTTTCCGCGACTCCTACTGAAGCTAATCATCATATGAGTACTAAGGATGGAGAGAAACCTGAAGAGAGCCAAAAGACATGTTAAAGAAACTTGTGGGCTAGGTGATCATTCTTACTCTTACAAGGCATTTCATCACCTATGCGGTTAACACGGTTAGTCAATTCATGCATGTTCTTTCTCGTACACACATATGGATGTTGTTTCGTGGATTCTCGGATCAAGAAAAACCCTGGTAAGTGCTTAATTAGAAGAGAAATATATATAATATTGAAGGTTGTACGGTTGCAGATAGGGCTGGTTCTATTGATTATGGAAGATCCGCATTTGGTTATTGTGTTTATCTTGGTGGAGCACTTGTTATCTGGAGAAGTAAATAAAAGTCAGTTTGTGTCAGGTCTCTTGTTCTCTTTGGGCTGAATGTTTCATAGAGTAATTTTATTGATTTCCCAAAATTTAACTTGTCAAACAAGCCTCTCAGTTTTAGCAAATTTATGTCTCTGCATTGATCTTGGATTTGCGGACTGTTTGTAGTATCTCTGCACCTTCCTTGTCTTCTGATGAGGTCGTGAACGAAATATGCATATGCAAACATTTATTAATAGTTGGTTAGTTCTAGGCATTAAGTGGACTATTAAAATTCACGCGCCATCAGGTTCTAAATATTACTATCTTGAATATGTATCTTTCTCCATTTAGTGAAGGCACCTTGCTTAAGAATATAATCGTGAAAATCTTCCTCTATATTCTAGTAATTTTTTGACATGCTTGTTGATAAAGCATTTGTCACCTGCCTTAATTGTGTCGGTATAATGTGCTGCTATATTTTAGTTGCATTATTGCATTTAATATCTTAATTATGCTTGGTATAGGCACATGGGATTGAAAATGTGGTGATTCCTACCAGAGATTACCTCTTTGCACCTTCGTTTGGTGATATCTGTAGAGCCGTTGATTTTATCTACAGTAAGGATTTACTTATTCAAGTAGCTTTCTTTTTTTTTGTCTTATCTTTTTCTTGAATGTGATAGTTATCCTCATTTTTGTTTGCTACAAGTATTAAAGCCTGGGATTCTCCTTGTGACATGATTGAAGGAAAAAGAAAAAGTAATTAGTTATTTTGTGGATCTGTGCTTCTAGAGATTGATGGAAAGTGATAGAAAGGAAATCAATTTCCACTGACCATTCAATTTACAGGATTTTGTGCATTTTCCACTATGCAAGCAAGTTTCCATTGCTTTCTCCATACAAAAAGAAAAACATACCCTTCCTTTTCCCTGACTAATGGATGAAAGTCTTTTTCGTAGGCCTCACTCATGAATTACACCCCCATTTACCATTTACACTTTTATTCTTTTTCTATTATTAGCTCATATAGAATGTTGTATATATTTGGAGTTAGGCATCATTCTGGGTCCTTATGATTTCATTAAAAGCGAAGTGATAATTTTCATTTTGTTTTCATTTCCTGGTACGATTGCACAGACACGAATGAATGTGGTCTAGAGGAATATGTATCTTTTCCTTCGCTACTTTTCATTTGACCTTGGATACTAATTTCTGTTGCTTTTTGAAGTACAAATACTCATTCGATGAGAAACCAGAGGATAACAAATCTTTTGTAATTGTTTACTAATAAAGTAGGGGAGGCATGACAATCTAGTTTGATGCTGAGTGTGACAGTGGTTTATATCTTTACTTGTCTATCAAGGGATGTGATTCTGATATTTGTATTTTCCAATTTTACTTTGCGTCACCAATAAAACTTCTTAGCTAATGATGTGAGCATGCACATGTATGATCACACTACTTGGTCATACATACGACGAATTTGAAAACAAATCAAGTTCAATGAGTTTTCCCATTTATTATATGAATGTACATTATCAAGATACTCCTAAAAAGTTGGTTTCAACACCTGCGTTATATTTGAAATTCATCTATTTTTTTAGAAAAGAAAAAGGGCGAGACATCATCAAGACGCCCACACAAAGACCTATATATTCACAATTTTATTGCATATAGTTACACAGATCTAGATGCACATAGAGATTTGACATGTTCCATCGCGTTCGCTCGATACATTCTTTCATTCTGAAATACAACCCCTTTTCTTGCCAACCAAAGGGCCCATAGGATAGTCACGATCTGTCTAGTCAATTGACTCCGGAAGGTCTCTCTGCATGTTGTCACCATGGAAGGCAGTCCAAATGATGCCCATGCATCCCTCGAGATCAAGGTTCGAAATCTCGATTTCGATTTCGTTTTGGTCCCCTCCTAAATTGAAATTTCGGTGAAATTTCGGGAAATTTCGACCGTTTTGATGTACATGTTGAAAATGGCTCAAAAAATTCAATTTTGACCATTTTTTTCGCAAATTAAGATCTTCCAAGTTATTACAACAATTAATAACTTACAAATACACACTTATATAACACATATTGCTCATATATAATCACACGTATCAGTCATGTTGGCCAAATTGATGTTAATGTTGATTATTGGCTGATACATATTGGAAATTGATATCTATCATCCAATCCAAGATCTTAAAACAACAATAGTTTACAAATGCGCACTTATATCACACACTTCTCTCATTCGTACGCGTTATATCACACCATATCAGTCATATCAGACATATTGTTGAGCTGACTGATAGATACTGGAAATGGAAATCAAAATAACTAAGTTAAGAATACTTAGAAGCCGTCTTTTGTTCATAAAAATAGACGATCATTTTTATTCTAAAATGTAGACAATGAATAATCAAACAATGTTTTGTTCATAGAAATAACTGTCGTGGACGAATTTCTAATGAATTACAGAATTAATTACATATTTACTATGGAGAAGAGAGACAAAATGAGATATCTATTCCATAGGGCTAGGGTCTCTTATATAGAGAGAAAACCCTAGAGAGTACAAGAGAAAAAATATATAAATACCCCTGAGGGGTTACAGAACCCGAAGGGTTAAGGGTTACGGAACTCGAAAGGTTACAAACATAATTGTAATATATTAATTCTAACAATAATAATTCTAACACTCCCCCTCAAGTTGGAGCATATCTGTCGATCATGCCCAACTTGGATAATAAGTACATTAGGCGCTTCCTTGGAAGAGCCTTTCTGAGGATGTCTGCAAGTTGTAGTTCAGTAGAGATGCGTGGAGTGCTGATTCGTCCTTCTCGTACTGCATCATGAATAAAATGGCAATCAACTTCAATGTGTTTTGTCCGCTCATGGAAAACTGGATTGGTGGCGATGTCCATGGCGGACTTGTTGTCGCAATATAAGGGTACATGAGTGGCCACTGACATGCCAAGTTCTGTTAGGAAAGAAACAAGCCATGCGATCTCACATGTGGCCTGAGCCATTGCCCTGTATTATGCTTCTGCACTGGATTTGGATATCATTGTCTGCTTCTTGCTTCCCCAAGTGACAAGATTATCCCCAACAAACATGGCGTATCCTGTAGTGGATCGGCGGTCCTCAGGAGAGCTAGCATAGTCAGAATTTGTATAGGAGGATATATTTGTGTGTCCATTCACCCCATGGAAAAGTCCACGTCCGGGAGATTCCTTCAAATATCGAAGGATCAAAAGAACATCCTGCCAGTGACTGTAAAGAGGCTTCTCCATATGTTGACTGGTTCTGCTCACAGCATATGATATATCTGGCCTGGTAACAGTGAGATAGAGTAATTTTCCCACTAAGCTTCTGTATCTTGTTGCATCCTCGAAAGGTGGATCGGTAAATGCTGAATATTTTCTCACTTATGCAGGGACGTGATGGTTTGCATCCAAGAAGTCCTGCCTCAGTCAGAATATCGAGGCAATACTTTCTCTGTGAAAGATGGAGCCCCTCTGTAGTGCGTATTACTTCGATGCCAAGAAAATAACGAAGTTGGCCGATATCTTTCGTGACAAAGACCTTCTGGAGGAAGGCCTTGGCCTCATGAATACCATCTACATCGTCTTCTGTGGTAACCATATCATCTACATAGATAGCAAGGATGATCGTGCCAGTAGACCGTCGTCTAACAAAGAGAGAGTAGTCAAATGTTGTCCTCTGAAAACCAAGTGTGTTGATCTCCGTAGTGAGCCTGTCAAACTATGCCCTTGGGCTCTTCTTCAGGCCATAAATGGCCTTCCGTAGTCGACATACATGCTCCCCATCGATTACTTAACCCGGCGGTTGCATCATGTAGACCTCCTCCTCAAGATCACCATAAAGAAAGGCATTCTTCACATCAAGTTGATAAATGGGCCAAGCCTTGTTGGCGGCAACAAAGAGAATGGTACGTATCGACCCCATTCTGGCAACAGGCGAGAAGGTCTCAAAATAATCAACTCCAAAGGTTTATGTGAAACCTTTGGCAACAAGTTTGGCTTTCAACCTGTCAATAGAACCATCAGACGATTGTTTGGTCGTGAAGACCCATCGACAAGCCACAGGGCGAACTCCCGGGGGGTATGGCACAAGATCCCACGTGCCCTGAGAGGTAAGTGCATCCATCTCCTCATCCATGGCCTGTTGCCAACCACGATCTTGCATTGCACTGGAATGATCTCTTGGGATGGTAATAGCATTCAGAGCATCTGCAAATCTCTTGTCACAGCTAGTTAAACCATATGTAGAAGTAAAATGTGACATGGGTTGATACGTACGTTTCCTTTTTTGCTTGGGTAGAGCTATTGGAAGCTCCCCAGGTACATCATGGACAACAGTTGTCCAAGTGGTCATATCATCCTGCATAAAAGGGACAAGCAAAGGTACAAACACCGGTGTAGAAGGTACAGAAGTACGCTTGCGAGTATAGATGATTGGTGGGGGAGGTCCAGAGGAATGTCACTCACAGTTTGTGTGAAATAACTTGTTTGTTCAAAGAAGGTGACATCAGCATGTACCTAGTATCGACGTCCAACAGGATCATAGTAGCGATAACCTTTCTGTGTACGAGAGTACCCTAGAAAGACGTATTTGATGGCACGAGAGGATAATTTGTCAACTGCATGAAAGTTATGAAGAAATGCAATACAACCAAAAATTCGCATTGGTATAGGAAAAAGAGACTCGGTAGGATAAAGTAAGGAAAATGGAGTTGCCCATTTGAGAGTAGATGAAGGAACACAGTTGATGAGATACACTGCAGTAAAGATAGCATCTCCCTAATATTGTTTAGAAACATCATTTGATTAAGAAGAGATCTGGCAACATTTAGCAAGTGTCGGAGTTTTCTCTCAACTATTTCTGTTGTGAGGTATATGGACTTGATGTTTGGTGAACAGTTCCTTGGGATGCAAAGAAAGTGGTCAAGTCATGTTGGGTTAACTTAAGAGCATTGTCGGTACGAATGATCTTAACAATGCTAGAAAAGTAAGTTTTAACATATTGAAAGAAATTTCTGACAATTTGATTAATCTCTGAACGCTCCTTTATTAGATAGACCCAAGAAGATCGACTATAATCGTCAACGAAAACTATAAAATAGCAATGACCACTTAATGTGCGGATCAGACAAGGTACCCAAACATAACAGTGAACAAGATGAAAAACAACAGTGCTACGAGGCTCAGTACGAACAGGAAGCGAAGTTCGATGGTGTTTCTCGAACTCACATGCCTCACACTGAAAAAGCTTCAGAGCAGAGAGTTCAGGAAACATCATGGAGATGGCCTTGGCAGAGGATGCCCAAGGCGCAGATGCCATAGGAGTGGATCTTCAGAGATTGATGCAGCTCCAACAAAATTGGAGTCTGAGTGTATGTCAAGGTAATATAGTCCGTTCTTCTTATGACCCCCACCAAAAATCTGCATCGTCTGGATGTTCTGAAAATAACAACAAGACTCATCAAATATCACACGACAATGAAGCTCAACACAAAGCTTGTGAACTAACAGTAAGGTAAGAGGAAAATCAGGAGCACAGTGAACCCCTGAAAGTCGGAGCTTGGAAGAGAATTCCACTGTTCCGACTGTAGTAATCTGTGATTGAGTCCCATTAGCGACTCGAACAAACTTCACATAGGTAGATGGTATGGAAGAGGTGAGCAGACTACCTTCTCTAGTGAGATGATAGAGGCACTGGAATCAATAATCCAAGCTGGAGTAGGAGCGATAGCAGAGTTGGCTATTGTACCTGAAGAAGTGGCCAGAGCAGCAGTTGTAATGTTACTAGCGGTGGTAGGCCCTGGAGTCTGAAGGATCTACATTAGGCGGGAGTAATCTGCATCATTAAGATGAACTGTCTTGCCACTGGAGGTAGGCGATGCCTCCTCTACATCATAGGCATCCTCATAAGCATTATTGGCGTGATAAGAAGGTACACCAAACTTCTGCCAGCATCGTTCAACGGGTAGTTCCACCTACCACAGTGAGTGCGTGGAGCAGTAGACCACAACCAAAGTCATAGCCTCGTCCAGATTCCCGTCCACGGTCACGACTTGGATCACGACTCCGTCCTCCTCGCAAGCCGTATCTGCCTCCTCGCCCAGATGAGGCGATGTGTGCAAAGTTCTCTGTTGAAGGTAAGACGAGAGGTCGGGCAGCGGATGTCTCGAGCTCCTCAAGTCGGCCAAAGATGGCCTTCATTGTTGGCAGTGTGTCTGATATAAGAAATTGCTCCTTTGCTTCATGGTATCTAGAATGCATGTCATCAAGAAAGCGGTATACCTGCCAGCCAGAACGCTCTTGTATTTGTTTGGTGCAACATGAGGGTTGGAATATTGCAAGCTCCTCATACAGGTTGGATAGATGCCTGTAGTACTTGATGAGGATGGAATTACCCTGGGATGCCGACCATATTCGCCTGTAAATGTCTGCAAGGCGTGACTTCGTCTTCTTCTGGGAGTATGTTTGCTCGAGATCCTCCCACATTTCCTTGGCCGTATTTTTGTAAAGAAGGTTTGAGGCAATGTGAGCCTCAACACTGTTGGTCATCCAGTTGACAACCAAATAGTTGTCAGTCTGCCAGTTGTCGTATTCATTGTCCTTCTCATCTAAAGGTCTTTAGTCAAAATGTAGAGTTTCCTCTGACCACCAATAAACACCATAAAAGATCGAGACCAGAGCACGTAATTTTCTGTGCCCTTGAGTTGATAGTAGTGACTAGTGCCTTGTGCCATAATATTCATGGCCAAGGGCTTTGTCTCGGTAGAAGATGGTGCCATGATGGTCTTAAAGTAGAAAGACGATCCTGTGATCAACTAAGGATGCATATAAGAGCTAAATAATGCCCTAGAACTCACGTTTGCCCTTGAAGAAGGGCCGAAAACCCTCAATGCACAGTAGATCTGGATTCTTGGAAGCGGTCTGTGATGAGTTTTGGATCTCCAAAGAGTCCTACGATACCCGTGGAGGGTAGCTGTGGGGCTGACGACCTTCGTAGGAGGTCCTGAAAGCGCAGGGTAGCGCTAACGGGAGGGCTGTTGCATTGGAGGCGATTAGAGGGCCTTGCACGGGACCTTAATTCAGAGAAGATGGCCCGCGCAAGCTTTTACGAGGCTTGAAGGTGGCGGTGGGGATTTTTAGTCAGAACCCCGGTCTAGGACCGTTGCTCTGATACCATGTGGAGAAGAGAGACAAAATGAGATATCTATTCCATAGGGCTAGGGTCGCTTATATAGAGAGAAAACCCTAGAGAGTACAAGAGAAAAATACATAAATACCCTTGAGGGTTGCAGAACCCGAAGGGTTAAAGGTTACGGAACCCTAAGTGTTAAGGGTTACGGAACCCAATAGGTTACAAACATAATTGTAATATAATAATTCTAACAATAATAATTCTAACATTTACAATAAAGATGCATCTATTTACGAAGATAAGTGACAAACGAATGAAACGGACAAGCTATATAAGATACATAGAAGCTATAGAGTTTTTTCATCTATATTGCTTAAACCCGAAGGGGAGGAAGCTCCCCAAGTTGAATAATCGTCATATGTACCCCCTGTCACACCATACCCTACCAGACGGGGGTCTCGTTACCTGATCATCGAGCCTGGGGGTGTTGGGGGGCCAGGTTCCCCCCTATTGCGGGGGTGCAGGGGCAACGCCTCGACCCGAAACAAAATATATAAATTATTATGTATTTTAATATTGAGAATAGGTAAATAAGTAGTTAAATCAAGCTTACATAGATAATATCGCTGATATACAAAGATATCGGTGAAATTTCATCGATATTGGTCGAAATCCATGAAATTTTATACTGAAATCCATGAATTTCAACCGAAATGGGTCGATATGTTGAAATAGCATCGACATTTTGGTCGAAATCCGAGAAATCGACATATATAGGAGTTTCGATACACATGACCTCTCGAAATCAAAATTACGGTGAAATTTCGCGAAATTTCAATCGATGCTTGAGATGTATCCACTGCCAAGGTTACAAAAATCAGTATTCGGTGCTCGGTCAACGAGTTTACTGATTAAGGATCAATCGACACTCAGGAAACTAATCGGATTTAGTCGGCTATTTGTCGATTTTTAATTTTTGAATTAGTTAAATATATAAACCATTTTTGTACATATATTCTTATATATTTGCATGTATTTGTACATTTTTTATACTATCATAATGAAATAAAAGAAGTAATTGGCCTTTAATATAACATTAAGCATATTATAATAAATTTGCTTTTTAAAAAGTAATTTTTTTAAAAAAATTAAAACTCTATGTGAAAATCGATCGACTATGCCGACTAGTTGACCCGATTAGTTGGGTTGACCGATTAGGTTTAGTTGAGTCGGCTACCACCCCCCTCTACTCAACTAGTCGCCCGACTTGTACAATAATTCCATTGCCGTCGAGTAGTGCTGGCATGCCCCAAACGTGCTCGGGAAGAAGCATGCTCTACACCCACTAATGATCATCCAATCCCTTATCATCAACCGAACAAAGATCATATCCTCAATGTCACCTTGCACTTCTAAATCTTTATGTACTCTATCGATCCCAAGGTTGAAGACTGGGCTAATATGGAAGGCCTTGTGAGCCTTTCCTAAACACTAAATGCCCATCAACCCAAACCTAATGATCGCAACCCGTCAAAATCCTATCAATCTTGGCCAAGGTCTCCATCTGATACAAAAGGTCAGTACCACACCGATTTGAGAAAACGAAGGAACCATCTATATTTCGTATTCATATTATATAGTTAGAGTTACACCATAACCACTAATCATTTTATTATATTGTATTATTTGTATGTTTATCAACCCAATATTTAATAATGTAACTCATCTTGCTAGATCTCTTCCTAAGTTGTGGCTGTTGTAAGTATTTTTATGTTATCGTTACTAATATATCTATTAGGCGAACACCTCTAGATTGTTTTCTCCTCGTTTGGCTTAAAAAAGTAAAAATTTAATCAAATATTTTAAATGTTAAATTTATACATTTTTTGTCTAGACAAAATGGTTTTTCAAAGAAGTTATTAATCAATATGATAAAACTCATAGAAAAAGTTATGGGTATGGACTAGCTCTTGGAATGGAATTTCATGTTTGAAACAAACAAATAAATAATGATGATTGTGCAATGCATCCATTTAGTTACTCTTTTATGGTTATTCTAGTTTAAAATTGTCAACTTTTTGGTTTAAAAAATGTCAAATTTTCGTATCATTGATTGGATAATTTAATAAATAAATCAAGTTGTTGTAGAAGTTAGTAGGGTTCTATCAATCTCTTCGAGCGAGGGTTGGGGTGCTGAGGTTCATGGTACGAACACGGCTCCGTTGATTGAATGTTGTGTAAACTTATTTAAGGCATTTATGAATGTGCAACGAGTTTAAAGGTGTCACTTTTCAATGTGAGATCGTTGTATGATTCCTTCAACGAGTGCTTGGTGTTCTTTCCAATTTGGGAGATTATTGGACAAAGGAAGGTGCATTATAAATCATGTCCTTAGGTTTTCTATGGCTATAGATAATGATGCTATATTGGTCGACTGGTGGATTGGGTTGGGGGAGGGGACTGATGTTTGGTCCTTAAGGTTTGTTTTTATGTTCTCATATTAAAATTTTTAGGTGTGTGTGATATTGATGGAAAAGCTAGGCTCTAATTATGTCACATTGACCCTTAAGGATCACTAGACATGATTGTATGTGGAGTTTCCCGTCAAGGTGTACAAGGATCTTTTTGCACAATCCTTCTAAGTTGATGCTATATTGATCAAAGATTTGTATAGTTAATCTGGATCTCAAAGACTATAATAAAGGCTATTGTTTTCCATCTCTACATAATTGATATCAGACGAGTATTGAACGTTGTCTTGAGGGGATCATGTGGGATAGAGCTTGAAAACGTCGATCGACTAGTCAAATCGGGGTGGGATGGGTATGACCGATCCTACTAGTTGTAATCAGCCATTAGTCGGTTGACAACATATCCATCTATTTTAGATGGTTTAATAGGTCGGCTTGGAGCCAATTATTGTTTATATGTGACCCCTTAACAACCCGATTAAGCCTCATATCATTCATGACAACTAAAACCTTAAGATTCTAGCACACTCCTCCCCTTCAAATGCTTGAGATTGAAGATTATTACCCTTACATTTTTTCAGAGCTACATCTTGCATACATTTTCGTCGAAACTCTTTCGAAGATGCACATTTCACTTGACTTTTATGTTGAGCATGGTTGATTGATATTCTCCAAGTCGAGGGGGAGTATGAAATTTCTCTATATTTAGACATTTGTATTTGTTTATTTTGTGCTTTCTATTCCTAGTATACTTTTTTATACTCTATTATACTTTCCTCTTTTGTATATTTAGGGTTTTAGGGTCTCACTCATAGGAAACCTTACAATGACAACAATAAAGCCTTTTCCCACATTAATTAGGGCCACTTACATGGATTCTTTGCCTCCATTGGGATCTATCTTAGGCCATTCTCGGGCTTAGATCCGAAAAACTAAGATCCCTTCGTGTAGTCTCATTCCAACATTTCTTAGGCCTTCCTCGCCCTCACGTAGCTGGCTCAACATCCCAAAACTCGCATCTCCTCATTGGTGCATCAACTAAGCTCGTTTCCAAATTTCTAAACCACTTTGAGAGATTTTCTCGCATCTTATCCTTGATCGGAGCTACACCAACTTTCGTTTTGATTGTATCATCCTGAATCTGATCTTTACGTATGTGTCTACGTATCCATCTTAGCATTTTCATTTATATTACTAGAATTCTATGATGTCTATGATTCACAGGGCAACTTTCATATCCGTAGAGCATAACAGGTTTCACGACTGCTTTGTAAAAATTTCCTTTGATTTTCAAAAGAATTTTATCACATAGAATAGTAGAGGCTCCTCTCCACTTTAACCAACCTGCATTTATTCTATTAGTAACATCTCCAACAATTTCGCATCTTGTTGCAAAGTAGATCCCAAGTATCTAAAAAATCTCTCTTCTGAATGTTATCGTACTAATCTTCACATGGATTCCTTCACCACTGGTTCCATCAAAAGTGCACTCCATATATTTAGTCTTAGTCCTACTTCTTGTCTCCAATGCATGTTTCCATAGCTCAAGCTTATCATTTTCTCCATCTCTAGTCTCATCAATCAACATAATATCATCAACGGATAACATACACCCAGGTATCTCATCATGAATGTAACTTGTCAACTCATTCATAATCAAAGTAAAAAGGAATGGACTCAGCTGAATCTTGATGCAAGCCAATGTTAATGTCAAAATAGTCTATCTTCCCCGACTGCATCTTTACACAAGATGACGCCCTATCATACATATCTTTTATGAAGTTTTCTAATATAGGAAACCCTACCACATTATTAAATTATCTCCTTCCTTTCTAATGGCTTTTCCACAAAGGTCATTAGAAATTTAAAAACTGGAGTAAAATAGAACCTTGATCGGAAGTATTGCTATGTTACCATATGGAAATATAAGTAAAATATGTAAAATAAAAATACGAAAAATCTTGATTACATGAAATCTTGTACTCTAGACGAGTGAGATGAAACCACATGAGAGGTCACAAAGGGTTGGATATTGCATTATCTTTCTCAGTGAACACATGAGATGTAGCATTTATATATCCCTATCAACACAACCAAGTTCCAACACTAAACAATGCATGATTAAACATACATCCTAACCACGTGGTTCAGATTCTCAATTCTCTAAACAATTGTATGTTGGAACTTACAACAACTCCTTAGCATTCTATTCCTTGAATTTTCAGCTTGCATATTCAATTCATCGCTCAACTCTACACCTCCTTGATTAGACACAATATTCATTTTCTTTTTATATCCATGTTTATTGAACTTGTTTTTTTTGTGACTCTGACGAATTTCGTATTCATCATGCTAAAATTGATTTATTAGGTTATGTTCCTCACAAATCATTTGCATTTAATAATTAATACAACATCATGAGCATTCATATATGTGTAAATAATATTTGCATTCCATCATGCATACTTGCATAATGTGTAAATTGGCCTAAAAAGCTGCTAACTTCTCATATTTTTAGTTAATTCATCCGAACTCCGACTTATCCCAAACCACCTCCATTGTGTAGATACTACTAACAATAATAAATAAAAAATACAAAAAAATTACTAACTCAAATAAGTGGCGAATAATCCCAAAGTCTCATTTCACATATGGCGGACTAACATGCGCATATCTTCCTCATACAGTGTTCATTTTGGTCTACTCACTTTTAAAGTACTCCATTCTCAAATACCTTCAAAACAAGATCATTTTTGTAAAATTCGGAGCTCATATGTGAAAGTTGGGTTTTGGGTCTCTTTCGTGCATTTTAACTTTTTGCTATTTTTGACCGTTGTTTTTATGTACATAATTAACCCTTTTAATTTTATTTCTTCTTCATTCATTTTCTTTGATGAAAGTTCTAATAAGAGACACAAAAATTGAAATTTATATCAAGACTGAAATCAAAGAAACTGACTGAGTCCAAGTGTCCATTGCGAGTCTGTACAAAAGTTGCATGTTTTGTACTGCTATTTTATTTCCCTATTTTCTTATTTATTAAAAATCCGAAAAAATTAGATTAGTGTGTAATTAGTATTCTCGTATTTTATTGTATTTTTCTAGAATTTTTATCCTCTTTAAAAATCACAAAAATTGCAAAACTCCAAAAAGCTGGTTTCCAATACACTTAGAGACCACCAAAAATATCAATTTGCATAGATAACCTCTTTTGCTCCCGGGTCTTTCATGAAAGTTGTAGTTCTCGTCGAGACGGAAAACTTTCGTAAAGGAATTTTTTCGATCCGAGGTCTCCTATTTCTTTTCTAATTTTCTTCTTCTTTATTTTTGAAATTTTTTGGGGTGACATGTGGCAGCCCCTGAGCGTGCCACGTGGCATCCCACTTACCCACTCTCTCCAGGTCCCCCTCCCTTTACCATTCCTATATGCTTTTAATGTGTGGCCAAATTGCTTAACAATGGGAGCAAAATTTAAAGGCTTGGTTGAAGGCGGGCTATTTTATCATCTCGAATAGGTCATCTGGTGCTAGTGAAGGGTGTACTTTCAATAATTTCTATTTTTCCTTGTCAGCTCGTCACCTACCTGTTAGTATTAGATGTTGGCTTGGGTTGATTTTGCAGAGATTTCTTTGGGGTAAGACGAGCCAAGATGGATCGGGATTCATTTGGGAGAATGCTACAAAACCAAGGAGTGCCGGTGGGCTTGGGATTTCACGTTTGGAAACTGTGAATGAGGCACTTTTTCTTAAGTGGGTTTAAGTGGGTTTATAGGATTTGGGGCAGAAATGAAATGAAGACCTTTGTTGCATACTCATTTACAATATCTATAGTATCGACATTTAAAGTAGTATATCCCAACAACCATCTTTCTTTGCATTAGCTTTTTGGAAAGGCATTAAAGCTATGATGCCACATTTTACTAAACTCTTTCAGCTAGTGTTGTGTAACAACATTTCTTTTGTTTTTTGTACAAATAGTTGGACATGTGACGATCCTTTTTTCAACCAGATTCATGCGTTTCTATGCCTAAGGGCAGATTGTGAAGCCTGTGTCGTGGACTGTTGGGTTGAGGGCAATTGGTGCCTTTGTTCTTGACAAACTTCTCAGATCAGCATTTCGAGTAATTCCTTCTCCTTTTGGATTCCCTAAGATGAGTGAATGGCTAGTTAGATGGTCATAATCGTTGGATGTGGAAAGGAAATTCGTATATGTGAAGCCGGCTACAAAGCAATAGTTAGACACCGCCGCCTATGGCAGACTTCTTTGGTTCATTACTGTTACTGCAAGCTAAATTTACCAATCAGAATCGGAAATTTTTATTGGATGCTAAGACGAAATCGTATTATGACAAAGGGTCGCTGTTTGAAAATCTTTGCTGGGGTTTTGAGTATGTGCCCTCATTGTGATGACAGATCAAGACGATGGAGCATCTTTTTTTCCACTGTGTGAAGACTTCCCCAGTTTGGGATGAATTTGGCCTAGATTGGCTGAACCGGTAAAACCTGGACTTGTTATGGAACTCCTTGGTTACAACAAATGACAACACCAGAGCGGTGCTTTTCGTACCGATTGCAAGTATTTGGGCAAAACAACTAGATAGAAATGGTGCTCTATTCTCCTCTTAGCCTTTTTAATCCGAAAATGTAATTTTTCATAACACGACTCCTCTTGAGTCTTGGCTACTGTAGTCTTTTCGTGACACTTTCTTTTTTAATATATTTGGAGCAGAGACCATAGCGTGTTTCCCTTTTTAATGGCAGAGCTTTCTCCCACTTTAACTAGGGTCGGCTACATGGATTCTTGCTCAAAGCCATGTTTACGTTGGCTGTCGGCTACCTAATGCACACCTCACAAAGGAGGATTTGAACCCTGGTTTTTTGGGTGGTAGGCACATTGCACTACCACCAGACCACCACATGTTTCCGTTTTTTTTGACTAAAATAATTTTTAGGGAGTCTCTTTGACTCTGCTTGGAAGTCTTGTTCCTATCCATTTCTCATCATCACTTGATGTATAATCGATTTTAACAAATTTATTTCCTCAATTAACATAAGATGATTATCTTCTTTGTTCAATTAAATGCTGCGAGTGGTCCCATCTTGGAGGTCCAATCTTGGAGCTGCTCCCTTATTATACCTTGTGAACTCGAATACATCACATGATGGATTCTTGATTTCAACAAACCACTTTCCATTAATAATCCAAAGCAATTATGCCTTGTCAACTCCAAGGCATCCTTGTCAACATAGATTGACTTTCCTGCTTGCACCATGAAGAATGTACAACATGTGTGCGACTCCAGATTTTGGAGACCTACCCACATAGAATTTGATTTGTCTTTGGATTGGATATGAAATTTTAGAAACAGAGATCTTGTGAAGACACTGAATTTGTCCTCCATAATTTGAAGTCCCCCAAAGTATATGCTTTTACAAAATCCTATTCATCCACGAAGCTAACAAGGATGTGCTGAGAATCAAGCACCCTAAATGAAATGCTTCCTCACGTTCCATCCCACCACCAAAAACTTCCTGAACTTAAGCAAATCAGCCCTTGATTTTTTAATTGTGCCAAACAAAAAAAAACGGCTTTTGCAAGATGACCTCCTCCTCTTGGGAAGCTATCAACCAGAACTATCCCCAAATTTGGTTCTCTATTTGGAATTGAATATCAAAACACTGGTGCTAGATGATAATCCATCATAGAGCAGGCTAAGAATCCTTCATTTTCTTTTGAATTTCCTAGGTGCCTCCGAAACATCAGAGGAGATAAAGAAGGGAAGTCTCTATGTAAATTAAAAATTCCTTTCTGGATCTTTCTCAGTGCAAACACATGAAGGACAGCAGTCCAAAAAACCCTGGACAAAACACAAATGGACTCCTGGTTGCCTTTTCAATAACATGATTTGTACTTGATCGCACAGCAGTAACTAGACCTCCTTTATCTGGCTTTTCTGATCACCATCTAATCATTTATTTTCATTTGAGCGCACACCAAAACCCTTAAGACGTGGAGGCTCCACAGAAGATTCACGTCTTCCAACCCAGACTCAAAACTTAAACCCTAAACCACATGCATTGGAATTGCGGTACCTCCAGTTTGATGCAACAGCTCCAGTGCAAGGTTTGAGTGCCATCCCTAGACGTGAACATACTGGAATGTACAACCCTTTGAGAAAGCTAAGATGAACAGAATGAAACTCCTTGAAACAACACGGAATCCTCTCCGCAGCAGATCTTAGTGCCGAAATTAAAGCAGAATAGATGAGATCTAAACAAGATGAAAAACCTCCAAAATATGAATTCTTTGGTTTGATTGGACTTGGTCAAGATCTAGAGACTTGCAGGAAGCCAATCCGTAAGATCTGATACATCGAGGAGATGTCTCGATCATAGATTTGGTCCAGAGGTAGAGATTTGGAGGAAGCAAATCCGATCTGATATGAAATAGTTCACTTCCAGATGTTGTTAAAGGTGTGGGTGGACAGGTGAATCGCCGGGGGACACTATACGAATGGTGGGTGGGTGAATTGCCTAGAGGACACCTTAGGCATGGCCATGTGGCAGGTGGGCGAATCACTTGTGTGTTGTATCGAAATCACCATAAATACTTCAAAATCTGAGCCCAGTCATCTCTACCAATTTTCTTTTATAAGAAAAATTCATTAAAAATGATTTTGTTGTCTCATTGGTTGCAAATATTTCATGGAGTAATTACTGAAGTTGTGGATTCTTATGCTATGTATATCAAATTCCTGCCGTTCTTATATTTGTGTTGTACTTTTGAAGAAAATGCTTCTTGTGGAAAAACAACTTATGTTCATTGCAAAGCTGGTCGAGGACGTAGTACGACTGTTGTTCTTTGTTATCTGGTACATACATAATAGACATGTGTCCAAAGATTCTGTTGGTTATTGTTTTAGCAAGTAATCAATTGAATATGTTCCAGGTTCAACACCGAGGTATGACACCTGGTGCAGCATATGAGTATGTTAGATCAAGACGGCCAAGGGTGCTTTTAGCTGCCTCCCAGTGGCAGGTGTGCCCTGTTTAAATTTATGTTGTTTTTTTTGCTACTGTATATGAAATTTAAAATAATTATTGTATAAAGAACATGGTATTCTATGTTGGGGAAAATCATGGAACATGTTGAAATCCAGGTAGAGGGTAGGTACTTAGAACTATTTACTGTTGATCTGTATCATTCAAGTTTGCCGGAGTGTTTGTATATGTATAAATATAAAAATAATACATAAGTAAATACAAATATAAGTATATACTTTTTGAGGAAAACAAATCTATGTATATATACACATATAGAGGGCTGATCCTGTGAGAGCTAAAAAACTGAGAGCATGAGAGTAGTGAGTCTGGACCATTAGATTCCGCTGATTGATCAGAGGTGAGAGATGAGCAAAATTTAATTGTCCATACCCACTGCTCTCATTCTCTAGTTTTTGGCTCTTACAGAATCAACCCTCTACACACATACACACATATATATATATATATATATACATATATCTCAGCAATCTTTTAGGCATTGATACCTTTTTTATTCCAGAGATTCTGATGCTTCTATGGAATCATTAGCATGACTAAAGATTTTTTTTATTTTTATGAAAGAAAGGATGGCTTCCCAAAATGGGACCCACCTCAGTGTGCGAATACGTGTATGTGTATAAAGTATGGTGTTACATCAAGCTACATTTTTCATGGTAAACAAAGCGCCCTACAATGTTCAATTACATTCTCCGTGTAAAAAGGCTGCCTCCCAAAAATGACCTCGTTCCTACCGCACCATATTGCCCACAACAAAGCAAACAGAAAACAATTGTCATTGTGCCCAAAGGCACAAATCGCTCTAACATCTCCCCCCAAAAGTGGGACTGTCTAGCACAACAGACCATGAGATGTTAGCCTTGTTCCAGACATCAATAGAAAAGGGACACGAGAACAAGTGATGCACATTCTCTACCGTCGACCCGCATCTATCGCACCCATCGTCCTCCACCCCCAGTACCTGTCTCCTACGACCTTTAGTGAGAATCTTCCCAAGATTGAACAACCAAAGAAAGACTTTAATTCGATTTGGTACCTTGCTTCTCCATATCAAACCCATGTCAATCCTAACATCTTCATGCACCTCCACCCCTTCCTCCACCGAAAATCGACAAGCATTCTTCACCGAAAACTTTCCATCCCACCCCCCACACAAAATGATACTTGCCAGAAGACGGTCCCTCACACTGCATCAACTCTGTCTGAAGAGCAATGTACTCCACCCTAGCATTCGGTAAGTCTGAAGAGAACACCAGTGGACCACACTCCTCAGTCCCACACCTGCTGCACCGACACCTCGCTGTTGCGCACCAACCTCATGAGCCTTGGGTATCGAATCCCCACTGCCCCATCCCCAGTCCAGTCATCCAACTAGAAATGAAAGCCAGAGCCATCTCCAAGTATTGGTTTTAGCTTAATTGTCATCTCCGAAATAATTTTTGTAATCCCCTTCCACAAAGAGGACAACAAACGACCCTGGGTTGACCTCTAGCGACATAGATACCCTATAGTTCTTCCGCATCAAACGGCACACTAGGTCCTTCGACTTCCCCCAAAGACAAGCCACCTATTTAGCCATCAACGTTTTATTCGTCTCTTCAACCCTCAACACCCCAACCCTCCCTTCTTTTTAGAACTCGTCACCTTGGTCCAATCCACGAGGTGGAAACCCCTCCTAGATTGCCTCCTATCTGACCAAAAAAACCTTCTTATCAATGCTCCATCTTTGCTCTCACGTCAACGGGCAACAACTTCGCAAAACAGAAGAAGATAGGAATGACAGAGAGAACATGCTTCAAGAGCACCATCTTCCCTCCCTTCGATAACATTGTCGCCTTCTACCTCGCCAGCCTCCCCTCCAACCTCTCCAATAGAGCCTTCCAGTCCCTAGATTTCGGCTTACCCGTCACCAAAGGCAACCCTAAGTACATAATCGACAAGGAGCTAGTCTGACACCTCAGCACTGCAAACACATTAAGTTGCTCCTGCTACGTGAGACCAAAAGGAATCATGACCAACTTGTTCCTATTAATTTGTAGCCCTGACATCTCTCCAAAAATATCCAAGATAAGTGACGCTCATCGCATTTTTTCATCCTCCATACTCAGAAACATAATTATTTTATCCACGTAATGTAAAAGCGGTATAGCCATGTTATCCTTACGATACCCAGAACATCATTCCCAACTAGTTGCCAACCTCATCATCATCGACAATGTGTCTGCCATGAGCACGGATAAAAGTGGAGCCAAAGGGCACCACTGTCTGATACCCCACTAGGGATGAAAAAAAACGCCTTCCAATTTACCATTAACAAGCACCGCCTATGATGTCGTAGTGACACACTGCTTGATCCGGGAAATCCACAAATTCGGAAAATCCCTCTTCTCCAAAGAATCCCATATGAATCTCCAATTGACACAATCGTAAACTTTGGAGAAGTCAAAAGCACACCTTTAGCCCTTCTCTTCTAATCCGCCACCATTCCAGACACCATCACCAATCCATCCGCCATAGCTCTCCCTGGCACAAAAGCCGTTTGCTCAAGTGAGACAATATGAAGTAGAACTTCCTTCAAGCGGTTTGCGAGAATCTTTGAAATCATGAGATATATTGCATTCAAAAGTGTAATAGACCTGGAGTCTTTCACCGTGATCGACACACCCTTCTTTTGCAGCAGAAAAATGAGAGCCTTGTTCAATTTCTTAAAACCCATGTTCCCTTGTTGAAATTCTTCCAGCACCTTCATCACATCCTGCTTGAGATCCTCCTAGAACTCCCTGTAGAAAAATACCGGGAACCCATCTGGACTTGGCGCTTCGTCCGAATTAAGCTGGTACAACACCTGCTTGGCCTTTACCTCCGTAAATTCACGCATCAATGAAACCGAGTCTGCCTCCTGGATCCACGAAACTCTCCTCCCCATCCAACCCCATCTATATTGAACCTGCCACCTGCTAAAGCCTAGAAGTGTGACCGCAACACCTCTCTCACCTCCCGGTCCCCCTCTATCTCACCCCCAACGAAGATCGGATGAATCATGTTCCTGCGCCTTCTCCCAGTTGCAGAGGTAACAACATGACTAAAGATAAAAAGGAAAAACACGTCACATAAAGGGGCATTGATTTATGTTTAAAGAAAAGACTGTGATGGTTGGACCTCAGTGATCCTTTGATGGATGGATGCTCCAAAGAGGAAGTGCAACGATCGTTGCCTTTAATGTGGTTTGTTGGGGCCACTTTGCATGTGATTGCCATTAAATTGTTTGTTTCTGATATTTGCGAGTGAGTCGTGGTGCTTTGTGGGTAGGGGATGGGATGCCTAGTTGTAGAGGTCACCCCATGATAGTGTCACTTCTGTCAGTTGGTATTATTTTATGTCTAGTTGGGTGTCTCTAACCAACAACTAGTTTTCGATGGGTGACGAGGAGGCCTTTGCTCTGTGTTAGGTTCCTCGAGACATTTCAAAATTTTGATGGTGTGTTCTAACTAGGTATGCAAACGAACATATATATATATATATCCATTCACAACTATATCCATATTTTAAAGGATAGGAACACATTTATATCCATATCCATTCGCAACTATATCCATATTTTAAAGGATAACACTCATTTTGAAAAGTTGACGGAGATAGGTATTTACTCAAAAAAACATGATAAAATGGGTATGGATATAGTTCAATAGTTTTTGTCGGATATCGATATGGACACATATATTGAAAATCGTGATAGATATTCATCTATGCACGTATATTATGTACGAAGTCGGTAGTCAATATTCGGGTGGTTGAGTCATTGGCTAAGGATTAATTGGTGGTTTGGCGACATGGGATATAGTTGATTTTGTAATTTTTAATAGTTTTCAATATATAATTCATTTTTTATACATATATTCTACATATATTTACATAGATCCATAAGACAAATGTTTGTCGAAAACAAACAAGCCAGCTAGTCGGCTCACTAATGGAATTGATAGACTGGTTGGATTGACATTTTAGTCTCTATTCAATCGACCGCTCTACCAACCTGGCTTATCGAACCCATTAGTTGGTCTAGTCAGTGGATTTTTGCAAGCTTAGGAAGACTGTTATGTTGAAACGATGGCACCATTATTTTCTCTTGTTTGCAATATATGGACAATAGTCACAATAAAATTTACTTCATTGAGGGTGGATGTGATGAAGCCTGTGGGATAAGAACTTGTCTTGATGTTTTTGGGGAGGTATCAAGGATGAGGGTTAGTTAATTTCCATGTCATATGGATAGTTGCACATTGTTGTACTATGCGGTGCTATTTTCTTCTCTGTGCGGGAGGTTCCCAATCACTTACTTGGGACTGCCATCGGTTAACTAGATCAGAAGAGTGGGGACCAGCCCTCGAATAATCGGAGCAACAGTTGGACGTTTGGGTTTGTGAGGTATTTTCCGTGAGAGGTAGATTAGTCCTGAGATCAGTTCTGTCCTTAATACCGACACATTTCTTTTTAGGCTTTCTAAATTCCGCCTGATTGAAAAATCATGGATTTGGGCACCAAATTTGAGGCTTTGAAAGGAAGGATTCCTACAGAGAGGGCGATGGGCGATCGGGGGAAAGCACCTTTGTTTCTAGAGGGGGTGAATGCCGAGATCCCTCATTTTCGGGTGAAGAAAGGATTTGAGGAAGCGAGAAAGAGGAGGATTGGGGCGAGGGATGCCCTCTCGTCGTCGATGCTTCAAGTGTGGCCTTGTGGGCCACCTTGCATGGTGGTGCACGGCGAAGAGGGTGGTTTGCTATCGTTGTCACGAGGAAGGGCGTAGCGACTACCCGGTGCTCCTTCAGGTATGGTGGTTGACGGCGACACGCCCCAAAGAGTTGTGTTGCACGAGGCGATTCCCGGGGATCTTGTTAATGTTTCCTTATTGAGGGACCAAATGCGGATCTATGGAATATTATGGAGGTTTTGGACTTCGGTAGAACCGCTGGCTGTGTGGAGGACGGATTTGGCTTTCGGAGTCGGCAATTCACATCCAAGGACTGGAGGGGGAGAAAGTATCTGATTTTCTTTCCAATGGGAGTGACATGTTCACGTCGTCAGTGAGGTGGTCTTGGCCTCTCCCGCGAGATGGGACTTTGGAGTCTCCTTCGTGGTTGTTTATGGAGGTTCGTGGTCTTCCGATACGCTGTCATAGACTGGAAATCGTTAGGGAGGTGTTGCGGGAGATCAGTGATGTGGAGGGCATCTTCATCGGGCCTTTGGCCTGGCGAGGGGTTGGGAGCGATAGTTTCAATGAAGGGGACCTGGAGGCCAATCCCTATAGTGAAGTTCTTCCGCGTCGACAAGGTGCCTTTTCTTCTTTGCCTGAAGATGCTAGAGGAGCCCGATCCGACTCGAGAGCCAAAGCCATAGATGCTGGCGGCTGGGAAGTTGATGATGTCGTCGCAGTTGGTAGAACCTTCGGTAGTCGTTGTTGTTCCTTGTGATTTGCGTGCAAGCCTGATGATCTCATCCCCGAGATTGCAGCCGTTGATTGCGCAGTCTTTGGGTGGCTTTTCACCTTTTGTTGCGGAGCCGTTGATTGCGCAACCCTTGGGTGGCGTTTTGCCTTATGTTGTGCTGGTAAGTGGAGCGGGTTGTGACTCGGGTCCGATTTTCAGTTTTTGCCTCCAAAGCTCATCAAGTGGAGCTGTGATGGATCACATCAGTGATCTGGCTACGGATTTGGTTGCGGCGTTGGGTGGGGGGTTGGGTCATCTCCGGGTGACGGGCGTGTTTCGGATCCTTCTGTTCTCAAGAAGGCATTTAGGGCTTCTGCTCTAGACTCGACCTTGAATTATTCGCATGCGGTCGTTCTTTACAGGTGTTCTCTCTCACTCCATCGGCGGTACTGCCAGAGGTGGTGGTTACTTGGTGTTGGAACATGGCAGAGGTACTTTCAGCGGTGGGAGCTTCGTACCACCTCGCCAAGGCTCGGGTACGAGAAGGTGGGACAGAAGTTTTTCAGATGGCAAGAGTTTAACATGTTATGGGGTGGCTTCATTGGAGGACCTGCTGCTCGGCTCCTTGCAGCATCACATGTCATCTGGAGGGGGAGGAGAGGAATTCTGCAGTTTGAGGTGGGCGTGGATCCTCCTTCAGCTTCGGTGGAGCTTACTGTTGGGTGGACAGACCCTTCTCCATTGCATATGGAAAGTGTTGCCTTGGTTGGTGGTGGTGCGAGTGACGTTGGGGATATTGGGTTAGATGTCAATTCGTTGCCGGGGGCATCTACTCTAGCTCGTAGTTGAAAGATGGAGCATCACATTTTGGCAGTTGAACGGGAGCGGAGGGATGGGAGGTTGGCGCTAGGTGGAGACAACCGAAAGATGAGAGGTGATCTAATCTTTTCGTTCTCGTGTAAAAGGAGGAAGGCTGATGTGCGACTGTGGTTGGAGCGAGAAATGGAGGACAAGGAGGGGCGATGTGGCAATTCCGAGATAACAGAAACATATGCTTAGCTGCGACTTCTCCTATTGATGATAAAAAAAGCGTAGAGGGGAAGAGTGGTAGTGGTTTGCTGAACAGTACGACGACCTTTCACGTGCGGGTTGCAGAATGTCTTGGGGTGTCTTTGCCCACCAAAAACCCTTCGAGTGGATCCAAATGAAGATCGTATCCTGGAATGGGGGGGGGGAGAGGGAGGTTGGGGGACATGGAAAAAAGGCTGGTGGGGGAGCTTTTGGGATCATGGGGTGCTGATGTAGTTTTCTTGCAAGAGTCAAAGGTTGTGAGTTGGGACTTGGGGTCCTGGAGTACGATGAGATGCTCTAGGTTGTTGGAGTTCAGAGTGGTTCCATCTGTGGGAAGTGCTGGGAGCATGGTTTTGGCGTGGGATGGAGATTTGTTCTCTTTTGTGTAGGAGAGTGTGGATCTCATATCTATCTCAGTGTTGCTAGAGTGCAAGTCTGGGGCTGGCAAGTTCTTGTTCACCTCGGTTTATGGGGTTTCTAGCGGTGGGCGTGATTCGGTTTTGTGGGAGGAGTTGTGGGCAAGGTTTAAAAAAGCGTGATGCGGTCCGAGGCGTTTTCTCTGAAATTGAGGCAAGGTGTAAGCCTCAATTTTTGTAAAAAAATTTTTAAATTAAAGCAAAATACATTGAAAAAGATATATAATAATATTAAGCTTTGCCAAAACACATTCAAAAATAACTTAAAACTAGTAAAAGATACAATACGTAAGCGATGAAGGCATTGAAGTTCAAAAAAACTATTACTAAGCTGATATTATAGGGAATATCGAGTTCCAACTCCAACTTCAATGCTTGTATATGAGTATTGAACTAAAGTCTATAATTAATACTAATGTACAATAGAAACCATAACTTTTAGTGTTCGAAGTAAAAAAAAATTAATATGCCTTGAATCCCAACCATTTGTCTTGCTAGATGTAGTTGGAGAACCATCATATACATCCCCTCCTGCCATATCATACCCCAATAAGACGGGGGTCTCGCTGCCTGGTCAGCGAGCCTGTTGGGGGGGTCTAGGGGGGAGCATGTGCGTTCATCCCTTCAGAGGTTTGGGGGTAGCGCCTCCAGAGCTAATGGTTCTTATTATATTTGGCTATGCCTCAAGGCAATTTTAGTGTACCTCGCCTCGAGGCGTATGCCTTTGTGCCTCGAAGCGTTGCTTTTTAAAACAATGTTTGGGGGCGACTAGGAGGAAGTTCCCAAATACCCCTTGGGTGGTCGAGGGGGGGGGGACTTCAACGTGACTCTACTTGTATCTGATCGCCCAAATGATTGGGGTGGGAGAGACCCGGGGTCGGAAGATTTCATGGAGTGTGTCGATGCTCTGGTGTTTTTTTTTTGATGTTGGGAACAGAAGATAGACTTGGTGTAACGCTTCCTCGAGGTTGCGCTTGGATAGATTTCTAATTTCTACTGAGATCTTGGAGTTGTTCCCTTTTGTTGCAGCTCAGGCTCTTCCTAGATCGAGATAATGATGACATACCTATTTGTTGAAACTCAAGCAAGGGCGTGATTCCAAGGTCGATGTTCAGGTTTGAGAAAATCTTGGATGTTGGACGATAGCTTCAAGGGCATGGTCTCGGACTCGTGTCTCTCTATAGGTGGGGGGTTTTGCAGTGCAGAGATTGGCACATAAGCTTAAGTTGTTGCGAGAAAGGCTTATGGAACACAAAAGAGAGGTGAGAAGGCGCATAACTGAAAGGCAAGAGACAACAGTGGCCGATATTGCAAGACTGGATGTGATCGAAGATAGCCACATGTTGAATAGTGAGGAGATGAGTGCGCGTGATGATTTTCAACAAGTGGTCGTCGAGGATGACAAACGTAGGGAGGTGGAATGGCGTCAGAGATCCATGCAAAAGTGCGTGAAAGAAGGGGGATGCGAACACTCGCTTCTTCCATGTAGGGCTAGTGGAAGGATGAATCTGATACACAAACTAAGAATTGAGGATAATAATGTTCACGGAGATAAGGAGATTGGGAGGGTTCTTGTGGATCACTTTCGATGCTTTAGCAGGAGACTGCTGTCAACTGGTGCTAGATGGTCTGGGAGGGGGGCTAATCGCTTGAATGGTCAACAAGATGAATCTTCACAAGGGAGGAGGTTCACATGTCGGTTTTTGATCTCAATGCCGATGGTTGTCCATATCCATATGGATTTCCAGTATCTTTTTATAGGGAATTCTGGGAGATGGTGGTAGATGATGTTATGGCCCTGATGTTTGAGCTTAGAGGTGCAAACAGGGGTCTGAAGAAGCTTAACAAATCATTGATATTCTTGCTTCCAAAGAACGAGGGTTCTGAATGATGAATCCATGATTCATCATACTAAAAGATGAAAATAGAGCTTCGTTTCTGAGTAATTAGCTTCATTTCATCATTTATTATGTAGTTTTACCTTTCATGCACTTATAATTAATATATGTATTTTAGCATGCACAATTGCTTTCATAATCATCTTCACATTTTCATCCAACTTCATGCATTTTTAATTAATTCATGCTAACTCCAATTGACCTCAAACCACCTTCATTGTATGCATATTACTAACAAGATTAAAGAAAAAATACAAAAAATTACTAACTCAAATAATTGGCCTGTGAAATAAAATTCAAATTCCAGAATAAACAGGATAAAACGCGCATATCTTCCTCATAGAATGTCTGATTTAAGTCTACTAACTTTTTAAGTAATATATATTCAAAGACCTTCAAAACAAGACCAATTTCATAAAATCGGAGCTCATATGTAAAAGTTGGGTTTTGGACCTCTTTTGCGCATTTTGTGTTTTAGAGGTTTTTTACCTATTATTTTATGTACATAATTAACCCTTTTTATTTTATTTCTTTTTCATTTATACTCTTTGATAAAAGTTTTAATAAAATTTACAAAAATCCAAATCCAAAATACGACTAAAATCAAAGAAACTGACCAAGTCTGAGTGTCCCTTGTATGTACAAATATCTTCCAATTTCTACTTTATTTTATTCTCCTATTTTCTTATTTAGTAAAAATCCAAAAAATTAGATTATTGTGTAAATATTTATCTTCTATTTTATCGTTATTTTCCTTATTTTTTCTCTTAATTAAAAATCACTAAAAAATTACTAAACCTCAAATGTCGGTATTCTATGTACAAAGTACCTTAAAACATCACTTTGTACAGATGATCTCTTTTGCTTTTGGTCTCTTCGTGAAAGTTGTAGTTCTCATTAAGGTGAGCAACTTTCGTGAAGAAACTTTTTCGATCCGAGGTCGTTTGTCTCATTAAGGTGAGCAACTTTCGTGAAGAAATTTTTTTCGATCCGAGGCCGTTTGCTATTTCTTTCTAGATTATCTTTAGATTTAATTTCTTGAATTTTCTAGAATTGACACATGGCAGCTCTTGGAGCCGCCACGTGTCGTTCATCTTTAGTATTTATTTTTCTGTTTATTTTATTTAAAAAATAAATTAATTAAAATTAATAAAAAAAATAAAAAATATTATTTAAATTCCACGTGGCACGTTATCAACCGTCTGATCTCAGCCGATCAGACGGTCGATAGGCCACCATCCCCCATCGTCTCTTTCTCAGGTCACGTGACCATCTTCCCAAACAGAACCACGCATCTCCTCTCACGCAACGGCCACCGCACAACCCACGCTCCTCTCGCGCAACAATCGCCGCGCAACCTCCGTCGTTATCTCCTCCCTATGCCACCTTCTTGACTCCTATTTAAGACCCTACACCTCCATAAATTCGGGGTATCTGCCATGTCCAGTTGTAGGAGGACTCGTGGGTGGTGACAACCCCACGCCTGCCGGTAAGTACCCTTCAAGGCGAGATCGTTCTAGCCTCCTCCTTCGCCGTAGAGTCGAGGCAATCATCGTAGGAGTCGGCCTCCGCCACTCCGATCCCAGGTGAACCCCCGACACCTTCCTCCCCATTTCCTCTGATTCCCCCTTAGCTACACCACCTGCGTTCCTCTACCACTCCCACACCCTCTCACCTCCATCAACGTTGAGCCACGATTCATCAGCAACTCTGCCCAGTAGATCCTCGAGCTCCCCGCATCGGAGGGCATGCAACACCATCCTCCGCATGTGAGCAACCCTCCTCCACGCAGACGTCCAGCTTCGCACCACCACCATGCAGCCTTCGTCGACGCCTGCACATTGCCATCGACCTGAAGGCACCCCTAGAGTCCCTCACGCATGTTGGCCTCGCTTGACATTGCAGCCGCATCAACCCATCTCACCGACGACCGGGCACCGGCGTCTCGCTCCTCCATCGACAACCTTCATGGATGACATTGGAATCTCCTTTAGCCACGCCTCCGCCCATCGCGACTTTGACTCCTCTGTCTAGAGCCATGCCTTGCCCCCTGCTCTTCCATCTTTCTTCCTCACAGAGCAGACGACGCACCTCGCGGAGCTTCCTCCATATACACTAGGTCGGAGCCCTATCTCTGCCCTCGAGCTTCGCAGCCCAGCTCCGATGCTTCCCCAGGTGCTCAAGGCTCTATAATGCAGCGTCTCCATCGCCCATCGAACTCTACCACTCGCCACTTTCTTCCGCCAGACGAGAAGAATAAGTCCCCTCACGTGCTCCACATGTGTGAGGGGAGGACAAATTGCGGAAGAATCCCCCGCATTTACGCCAACTACATCAAGATCCAACCACTCTAGGGTCACGTGGGGCGTACGTGACCCCGGGAAAAATTGCAAACATACCCTCCCGAGGTTAGGTAATTACATCCATGCCCCTGTGCATGAATTTTTCTGTTCAGTTTATTTTCTGATATTGCATTTAGAACCATGTGTTGGGTGCATGAATTTTTCTGTTCAGTTTATTTTCTGATATTGCATTTAGAACCATGTGTTCTCTATTAATTTGGAACCTCTACAATACATCTTTTTATTATTTTAAAAATTGCACTTTGTTCAACAATTAATTCTTTACATTATGGCATGCTTGTGACATTTTTATTTTCTGTGATTAATTAATAATAATAATAATTGTTATCACGGGATCTTGCATATTTTGTCCATTCTGTGCTTAGAAATTCATATATAATTAACCAGCGCTCAAAAAATTGCCTAAAATTCATAGATTTTAGAATTAATTGTTAATTACAATGTGCCCAAAAAGAATTGTATTTGCTTGCATATTTTTCTCTATAAAAATCATTTTGTGTATTTCATTAAATAATTTTTAATAGGTATTAAATTCAATATTTTTAGGGTTTAAGATTTTTCTGAGATATATTACCTAGTGATATACTGATATGTCTTGGATAATTTTATTTGCTGAAAATAATAGTTTTAATATTTATTATAATTGATTAATGAAAATCACACTATTTGTATTCATAAATTCATTATTTACTCATCTTACATCTAAAAGATTCAAAAAAATTACAGTAGTCTAATTTCATCATATTTCACCTTTTGGCCAAGTTTGAGGATTCTTGGTATTCATTTGATTGAAATTTACAATTTAACCCTTGGACTTCGTCAAAATTGCATTTACCTCATCTATTGCGTTTAAAAAAAAATTAAAAAGATGCCTCTTTGAAAACCTAACCTCGAGAGACCAGCTAAGGAGACAATTGCCTCCCTGAGTTCGACCTTGGACTCTCCAAGTAAAAAAAGTTGTCTGTTCGCTTTAATTGACATAATAATTAAAATAGTGGTTTTTGATGAATCCTAATTTGTCCGCCTGCAGCGAACAATTTAGACATTAATTTTGACAAATTAACCAGTGAATTTAAGGGTTTTTCACTGAATGGGTCGACGACTTTCGCTCCATTGCGCTATCAAATGCTATATATTGCATAATGGCTATACAATCGGCTTTTATACCAGGACGACGGCAACTCCAGGAGGGAGTGGTTATGGCAGCTGAAATGGTCACTAATTGGAAAAGAAGAGGAACTACATGTTTCCTTTGGAATGTTGTTTTCTCAAAGACATGTGACAACATGAGTTGGTAGTTCATTTGGGTGGTGTTGGTGAGAAGAGGTTTTCCAGATGTTTGGATTGACTGGATGAAGAGGTGCATCATCACCACCTCGTTTTCCGTGTTGGTGAATGGAAAGCAGGAAGGGGGGTTACTTTTAGCCACAGGGAGGGTGAGACAGGGCTGTCCTTTGGCCCCTCTGATGTTTGTTCTAGCAGCGAATGCGTTAGCAGTTATGTCTATCGTGACAGAGGATGGTGGTTTTTTCATAGGGTACTCCAGGGACGGTCTCGCTGTGCCGCTGCTGCAATATGCTGATGACACCTGGGGTAGCTAAGTGCAGGGCTGTGAAGGTGGTGCTTGACTTTTTTGGTGACCTATCAGGTATGAGGGTGAATGGAACGAAGTCGGCATTTGTGACATTCAACATGTCGGCAATGGACTCTGCGGCTTGTAGCGAGATCCTGGGGACGACACAAAGGTCTCTGCCTATTAGTTACCTGGGACTACCTCTACTCACGGGGAGGACGCGGCAGGTTGACTGGTTGCCTCTGATAGAGAAATTAAGGATGAAGCTTGTAGGGTGGAAGTGATTTTCTTATCGAAGGGAGGGAGGTTGGTCCTGATCAAGACCGTCCTTTCTGCCATTCCTGTCTTCATGTCTTAAAGGGCCATGTCTGTGGGAATCCAAAGCAGATTGGAATCTTTAATGCATCATTTTTTTGGTCGTCATCTGGGATGATAAGGGTCTTTCTTGGGTGGTCGATAGTGTACACACTGATCAACGATGGCAACTTGGGAGTCTTGAGGATTGGAGATATGAACAAGGCGCTACCAGCAAAGTGTGTTTTGAAGATCTGGGGTCCCGAGAATGATCTCTGCTCAAAATTGATCAGGTCGATCTATGGTTTGTTTGCCGGCTTGGTGGCTCATACTGGTGGTATGAGCTCGCCTACTGCATTATGGAGAGGAGTGTGTTCAATCCTACTAGAGCTGACTGGTTGCTTGCGTCCTGTGCTAGGGGTTCTGGACGAATGACTGGTCAGATGACGGTGCACTCTGTCACCTATACTCGAGATTATTTCGGTTAGCGTCGAACAAGGACATTTGTGTGTCGGATGTGTGGTCAGATATAGCTTGGACATCAATGGAGCTTTTATTCATTGAACTGTTTTTTCCCTCAAATTCAAACACATAGTTCTTAGTGAACAACCGTATTAATTAATGACGAGAGGAGTTTGTACGTAAATGAATATGTAAGTTTCCTAAATATCATATCACTATCAGTTACATTCCTTACTCGGTGATGATCTGTAGCTGCTTTATTATGATTTACATGTTATTGTTTCTCAAACAGCTAGTTATTATTTTCAATCGAGGTTTATATTCTCACCCTTGTAGGTTCACATGTGCTCCCATTCATTGCGTTGTTCTTGCAGGCTGTTCAAGAATATTACCAATTTAGGGTGAAGAAGGCCGGAAGGTCCTGCTGTTTAGACAATCCTGTGATAAAAACGACTGCTCTGGTTGTCCCTAGAAACTTTGTGGCCTTTGATGACAGCTCCTTTGTAATAGTTACAGAAACGGATCTTAATGGTTATATTGGGGAGCTCAACCATAGTGCAAGAAACACCATGTTTGCAGAGTTCTTCAAGGTGCAGTTTTCTGGGCATGCAGCTTTTGCGGGACTTTCCCGCATTTGGGTCCGTTACCGTGCACGTGAAGATGCAACGGTTCCGGAGGGCAGACTTCGGAGGGAGACATGTTCATCAGAGGTGGACCAATTGAACCTTGGGATCCATACCTTTTTACTCCAAGGGATGGAAGTGAAACTATGATTTTAACAAGTAAGCCCTTCCAGAGTTTCCTGTCTAAGTAGAGACGAGGAATTTCGATTTCTTTAATTCCAGCTGTTATTCTGTAAGGTGCTTTATATGTTTATTATATACGAGGAATTCCGGTCTCCAGTATTTCTGTTATTTAACCTTAAGGTGATATGTATATGCGGGTGTATGTAATTTTCATCCATTCTCATGTACAGAGAACATTGGGGCTCTGACTTTGGGTATTAGCTTATTTAGTGAATATTAAATAAGTTGCCCCAATGATTTGTTTCTTCCGTGTTATTTTTTAACTGGAGATTGATTCCTGCAGGTAGTGTTTCAAATTTTTCGCTGAAATTTTGGTTGACATCTTACCGAAATCGAAATCAAAATCTCGATATATACATTTCCTTCACAAATCTAGGACGAAATTGGTAAATTTTCGTTGAAATTTCGAAATTATTTTATTTTTTCACCATCTCGAAACGAATTGAAATCAGGATTTAAAATCTTCCCTGCAAACAAAGATTAATATTAGAAATCTTTAGTATTAACTCATGAAAATTGAAAATCTGGGAGGGAGTTGATAGGCTAGGCGTTCACTTGGAGAATAAGAAAAGATAATCAGGGTTTTCCATTATTTTGGATTTTCCTTACGCATGGAATAAATTTTCCCCTATACGATTTCCCATCTATCTCTGGAATAGGCATTTCTTTTTCCTTTCAAGTAATGGCTCCTGCTTATATATCGTTTACACCAACTATTTCACCATAGTCGCCACTTATTTCATAATAAATACTATTTATTCCACATTTTTTAAAAAGAAACAGTCTAAGAATAAGAATAACCCCTTCATTTTTATCTACCAACACAAAAGAACGGGAACTAAGAACAAACTTTCTTATAACTTATTTCACTTTATTTGGCATTTCTTATTCCCCGACGGCTTCAGTTGTAAACTGCTTATTATTTCTAAAACCTGTTTCAGTTGAAATTTAATTTTCCATATAATCACTAGGGAGCATTCAAGTATACTAATAATATTAAGGAATTTTTATCCTATAATCTTTTCGAATTACCGCTACGACCTTCGAAACATCCTAATTCCTCCCTCGACCCTGTAAACTTGCTAACCCTTACCCTATAGACCCTGTGGTTAACCTCCGTTCATTTACCCGTTAAAATTAACCCGATTTCGTTATGTTCATTTATATTATACCCAATTTGTTTATCAAATTTACATTTAATGCCACTCCATCATCTCAGAAGAGTTGATCTCTCTGCGCCGCTCCCCCGCCAGCCTCGCCACTTCCGTCACCGAAGAACCTTACGAACAGCTCCTCCATCCCTGCTCTCCCCTCCGCCGCCGCCGAGCCCCGTGCCCAGCTCCTTCCCTCCTCTGCTCGAATGGTCTGTATGAGCCGAAGCTCCCCGCGGTCCCACCCTGTCCGTCGTTGCTCCTGCCGCGACTCTTCCCCCTCGCGGTGCTGCACCTCCCCTCCCATCCTTCCCCCCGCGGCACTGCACCCTGCCCACACCCTCCCGTCCCAGCGTGAGCCGCTGCAACCCCGCCCCCCCTGTCCCGCGCGCGCCGCTGCAACCTCCTCCCCCCCTCCCTCGCCCCAGCGCGCGCTGCTACAACCCCCGCTCCGCCCCGCGCGCCGCTGGGCGCACCCCCCTCCCCCCGCGCACGCTGCTGCGCAAACCTCCCCTCGCGCGCCGCTACACCCCCTCACTCCGGCGCCGCTGCACCCTGCCCCTGCGTCGCTGCCCTTGCGCCGTCCCCTCCCAAGCTCCCTGGCCACCCCCTCGCGCTGCTGCTCCCTACGCCGCCCCCTCCCAAGCTCCCTGCTCAGCCTCAGCGATGGAGCCTCCCACAGATGCTGCTTCCCTGCTCTCCCCTCCCGATCTACTTTGGAGGATTTTTTCTTTTTTCTTTTGGCTAATCCTAACCGTTAGATGGTAAATTGGTTAGATTAACTCAAGACTAACCCAAGTAATTGACTCAAATATAGTTAAAATTGACGGCAGGATTTGTTGGGTAAGACGGACCAAGTTTACAAGGTCGAGGGAGGAATTACGATGTTTCAAAGGTCGTAGCGATAATTCGAAAAGATTATAGGGTCTGCCGGGTAAAAATCCCTAATATTAGTCAGGAGTTGATCCCTACCTGATTTTCACGTTGTCTTGGTTTCTCTTTGACACAGCATCTTCATATAGTGTCGTCTCAAGGGACGCACAGTCGTTGTCAGGCAATGTAAATTTATACTTTATTTGTGCTCTCGCAAGCGTCATATAGTAAGTCTCTACTTTTTCTTGCGTTCAGTTTCTCGGACAACCTATGACAACTTATTCCTTCTCCCCTCAAGCCGGTATATACTTGATGAGGCTTCTATTTTCTTCGCTTTGTCATGCACCACTGTTTAAAGAGATTTTCACACATACCTCTATATAAATTTATATGGTTTTTTTATTGTTGTGCCCTCTTTAGATACCGTAACATCATTTTTGTCCCTTGGAATATTAGTTGCACTCTTGATTTATTGTTATTTTTTAAAAGAGCATTTCAATGTCTTAAGTTTATTTTAGTCATTTTAGATTCGTGATGGATGACAATGAACAATGTCTCATAGAGGAGTTGGAGCACGAAGAGGAAGTATTGGATCCGGATTATTAAGATATGAGATATATAGAAATGCTAGATTATTGAAATCTCGAACAATCAACCAAACCGATTATTAAGATATACAAATGTCTCAAACCTCTATAATTTATAATACTACTTAACAAAATATTAGTCTAAACATATCCGTGACGTTTGATGTTTCAACGGAATCATTTTTTATACTCCGGTTCAATTCAAAGTTTGTGGGAAGTTTTTTTGGCATCATAAGAATAGATTTAGTCGCGTGCCACATGACGAGTTAAACGTACTCTATGGGATCCGTTAACACATGATTTAATCGCGTGATGAAATACAAGATTTAGAAAATGAAATCACACTGATAACTTATCAGATTCCATGAAGTATAGTCCTGTAATGTCTCGAGCTTATATTTCAGCTGTTTGGGATAACTTGCAGTGAAATTTTGTGGGGATCGAGTGTGATTGGATCCTTAAATGGCTTAAGCTTGAGCAGTCAAGTAGTAATCACTCGCTCTAATCACCCAATCTCACACTTCACGAGTATTTTTAGCATACCAATCCTATACATGAAAAGTTATCAGAGAAAACTGGCTACGACAGCTTGTTTGGTATGTGTCTAATTGGATTCGTCGACAACCATCTGAAATGCTTAAATCCAAGTTATCAAATAGTGTTCACATAGTCTTGTGACCCATTGTCACACTTCGTGAGTATTTCTTACATCCCCAACCTACACACGGACATTTATTGGGAAAATTGACCTTGCTTAGAGTCCAATTGGCACTGTTGACAATCACCCAAACTATTTTAGCGTAAGTTGTTAAATAGTGATCCCAATAATTTAAAATACACTCTCAGATTTTGTTTGTACTAGATGTGACACTATGTTTAGGATGTAAGAGTCAACTGACTTGAAAAGAGATGGAAAGCAAGGAGTAGATGTGGTGCTTAGGGTTCTGGCTTAAACTTGACTCGACTAATAGGAAGATGGAGTTGGACCACAAAGTTGTCTCACTTAATAAATGGAGGGGTTTCGGTCGATTTCAATTCAAACCGATGAGTCCACAAGCCTGAACCAAATAAGGATCTAACAAAGTGTGCCATTAAATAATATATGGCCTCATGATATAGTACTTCAATTCTTGATTATTCCCACTTATTTTTATTACGTAGTTGCACATCCTTTCTATCCTCTAACTACGTACTTGTGGTCAATGTTTTCTTCATCGTCTTCATTGCATCATCACACGCACGATGACCTTCTCCTTTCTTCTCCTACGTTTCATGTGTAACCCTCCTATATGTGAATCATTAGTTTCATTCGTCGTTCGCTATATCAACATGTCCTTGTTTGTCCATTTATCCTCATTGCTCAGTCATCAATAGAGACGTCTTTAGCTACTCTTTTTTCTTCTCCGTGCTCCCACCCTAAAAATAATAATGGACACGCCCAAGCTAAAGGCGAGCTCATATTAGGTCAGGTCAGGCCGTGGATTGGTTGGGATAAGAAGTCATGAGTTGGGTTACTTGTGATTGAGAGAGGTCCAACCTAATTCTCATCCCTACCTTCATTCTAGATGAACTCCACGGTATATTAAACCAACTTCAATGCAATGTCCGTTCCGTAACGGGTTGGGCTGGAGTAATCTCTTTTGAAAGCATTAATAAGATGGGTGATCTTTTTGTAAATAATAGATGTTCCCATATTTAGAAGGATTGAAAAGGTAAATGTGATGCGGTGCAATAAAATACCCACAGAAGAAGCAAACAATTACTTTTAGCTGTTGAATATATCATGGATCGTTGGTCATCCGAATGGACATTTTATAGCAAACTTCCCACGTTACCTAGATTTGTCGCTCATTACTTTGGCAGTCATGGACACTCTAGTAGGTAATCGATAACATCCATACCACACAAATTAGGTACTCCTTTTGCATCGAATCAGATAAATTTTTAAGGGTTTTTATCACTTGTGCCTTTCTATGAATATTGCAATATCAATTATACTTCTTTTTTTTGGGAATATTAGTTGTGCCCTTGAATTCTTATCATTCTATCACTTGTGCCCCTCCGTTACTTTGGTCGTCAATAAGTTGAACTTAACCAAGGTTTGGGTAAGATGGGTAAAATTGGATATCAAAAGGAACACCCCAAATTTCGAACATACAATCGGAGATGGAGAAGACAACGAACATGAAGGCCCATTCGGCCACATCACCCTCCAGGGTCATCATCGTCGGTGGCCGAAGAGAATTAGTGTAATGCGCATTTGAAGTTATTGTGAGTTTTGTAGAATATAACTATATATACTTTGTTTCTGATTGTAAGTAGTGTTATTTCAAAGAAATATTAGATGGATAGTGTTCACACATTACGTTTGACACAGTCAATAGATTCGTCTTCATGAAACGATACATTGAA
>JAZKJV010006099.1:0-227737 GCA_037367405.1 Ottelia alismoides
TCCTCGTTGACCCCACCGTGTCTTTTTTCCTACATCGATGTCCCTCTTGCTTCACGATGTCAATCCATAGATGGTTCAGTCGGGACTCCACCGATGCCTACATCAATTCCATAGACTCGACTTCGTCAATAATTCGAGGCGATTCCCGAAACCCGAACTAGATCTTGCGGGGTCGATCTCCAGACTCCTCATCGTCTATCCATCCTTTTGACCACCCAATAAACTGGGAACATTCATGTCCTACCTTCGCCGTTGTGAATGAGAGTCGATTACATTCCACATTTATTTCATTCACAACACTCTGGGATTGACCCTAATTCCAGATTCGTCTTGGAAACTGGGATTCAATTACAAGTGGTTTGATTGGAAATTTTTCACATTGCAGATAGAAACCAACCTCAGTCCTGGATCCTAACACATAATTCATCTCTTCAAACTCAGACCCTGAAATGGCTCCCCAAGGAAAGAGGCAAGGGTCAACAACCACCTTCCCAGCCGGAGCAAGGATAAATGCCTGACCAGAATCAGGTAAATGCTCAGTTGTTGGCATCTATCCAGGCCATTCAGCAACAACTGACAGGTCAGGCCCTAGCACAGAATACATTCCAGGACATGATGAATGATGTCATGAATAAACAAATAGGAGGAGGTGGAGATAGACTAGCAGGAGGAGGAGGTGGACCCCGTGAGGATCCCAATGAAGAAGAGACAGACCAGGGGAGGCCGAAACCCACACTGAAAGAGATATATAATCCTGGAGATATCAGATGACCGAGTGGGTCCTCATTCCGTCGGTGCATGCTCACTTTGAGCTAAAGCCTCAGTTCCTTGCTCTTCTCCCATCTTTACATGGGAACACTAATGAAGAATCCTACATTCACCGCGACAGTTTTCACACATCTGCCATACTATCCACTACCCCAATGTTCCTTTGAATGTAATAAAGATGATGGTGTTTGATGAATCCACGATTCATCATCTTAATATCTTAATCTTAGCAAAATCCATGAGTAAAATCCCAAATAAATGTCCATAAAATCAATAAATTAACAAAATAACTCTTGTAAATAAAACTCACTAATTACTGTATATAAGATTGTACAAAATAAATTAACAATAAAAAAAGCCGTAAATCAAAGGAGTTTTATACCTGTAAATAGCTCAAAACTTCATGTATTTTTAATAATTTCATTTCAACTCCTTTTTGGCTAATTCTTTCTCTAACCTATCCATAAAAATGTATATAAAAATACAAAAACAAAACCAATTATATCTCAAATAAATGCTCCTAGATCCCAATGGGAAAAAGCCGTTAAGACCAACTTCCAAGCTAAATTCCCGCTCCGTATGAATCGAAATTCACCAAACTCACTTTTAAAGTTCAAGTTAGAAAATTATCTATCCAACGGAAGTGGTTTTCATTAAAAATCGGAGCTCATTTGCAAAAGTTGGGTTTTGGGACCTAGATGTACATTGTATACCATGTATATATTCATTCTTTCTTTAATTTTTATTTTTATCTTTCTTAATTACTAAAAATACAAAAAAATCATACTTGTGTTGTATTTTAATTTTAGTATTTTATTGTATTTTTCCGTTGTAAATATCTCTTATTAAAAAGACAAAAAAAATTACATATTAGAAAAGTAAAAAATGTGTACATGGTGTTTTGTATTCACTTGTAAATTCACCATTATTTTTCCTTCTTTATTTTGTTGTAATTAAAGTAGCCTACTTTATTTCATTAATTATTTTACATTCTCTACAATAACCACCATTCAACTCTCTTCCACCACCAACTTCCCATTCAACTCCACCATTTCTTAAACTCCCATTCAACTCCATTAATAATCCAACTTCCCATTCAACTCCACCCACATAATAACTTCTCATTTCATCATCTATATATACATTCCATCCTCCTCAATTTGCTTTTGATCCATCTTTATGTGAGGAGAGCCTAGTTCCCTGAGTTGAATCGGTGACAGCGACGCAACCGCAGTCGAGCGACGACGGCCCTCTCTCCGGTGTGATCCGTTGGCTTTTTGGCCAACATCGCATCCGCAACCGCGCGCTACTCGAGCTCATCGCGCGCCGGCGATTCGAGCGAAGACCGTGCTCTCACGAGCACATCATAGCATCCGTCCATCGTAGGTAATTTTTCTTTTTATCTCATTTATCATATTGTCATCTTTGCATTTTTTTTAATCACATCACAATACCATCACCCCACCACATTTTATTTCATCACATTATTTTTTTCCCATCGTGTACATCCTCTAATTAACAAAACAAAAAAATTTAAAACAAAAAAATATTATTTCATTACCACTTAGCTCCATTCCAACATCACCACCTTCATCATATTACCACCATCCTCATCATACCCCTTTCATCACCACACCATCTTCTTTTTTTTCTTTTATTTATTTTCTGTTTATAAAAAAAATTTTAAAAAAAATTAAAAAAATTAAAACAAAAAAAGTTTTTTTTGTTTTGTTTAACACAGCAGTTAAAAAAAATTTCAAAAAAAAATCAAAGAAAAAAAATAATAACGAAGGAGGCAGCAGCCGCCCGCCACCGCCCCCCCCCCCCCCCCCGTCTTCCTCCACCGCCGCCAGCCGGCGGCCTCGCAGCCGGCGCTCCAGCCAGCCGCGGCTCCGCGCCGCCCTTCAACCGCCCCCACCGGCGCGCCGCCCTCGCCACCGCCGCGGGCGGCCACTCCATCAGCGGCGACCCGCCGCGCGGCCCCGCAACCCGCATCCATACCCGCACGGCTCCAGACCTCCCCCTGCCTCCGCCGCTTCCCCCCCCCCCCCCCCCCCCCCCCCCCGCCGATCGCCTACCCCCGCGCGCGCTGCGCGTGGCCGGGCCGCCAGTCCGCCGACGCCTCGAGCCTCCCCTTTGGGTTCTTCCATCGTGACCCAGGGAGGAAGAAGAAGGTGTTTTCCCCTTTCATTTTTTTAATGTAAAATTTGCACTTTCTTTATTTTATATTTTTTGTAATTACATATCAGTCTTGTGCTTTTGTTGTGTTATTCAAGTCATTTACAGTTTGCAAAGACACCCCTATGTTTGTGTGTTAATTTGGACCTTATTTCTGCATCTTTTTATTCAATAAAAAAATGGTTTAATGTTGAGCAACTAATTATCTATATTGTGGACATTTATTTGTATTTTTATGGTAGTGGGGTATTAATTAAAAATGGTTAACTGAAATATTACATATTTTACCCAATCTGGACTCTTAAATTATATCTCACACACGGTTGCTTTAAAATTCTAAAAAAATATATGTGATGCCTTGATGAGTGCTTAACATACTGTCCAAATTTCATTCAAAATGGAGTTGTGTTGTGTCTTAAATAAATTGTAGAGTGATTTTAGTAATCGATTTTTAATTAAATCCACATACATGCTTTTCACGAAATTTCAAGTCTCCTGGATTGCTCATCTAAATATCTACTTGAGATAATTCGCAAGTTGATTAACTTGATAACGTGGATTTAATAGGAATTAATTACTCATTTCCACTCTGTTTTCACTAAAAAATTCATAAAAAAATCATAACTTGTCAAAATATTCCAAAAAAATTACTGTAGCTTCCTTGCATCATGTTTTCATTCCAGTAATTTTTTCATGATTTTTGCTTTCTGCTTGTGTGATAAATTGCAAAAAGACCCTTAAAAAAGTGTGCATTTTTAGTTATTGCATTTTAAACCCCTAAATTCCAAAAAATGTGTTTGTGTTCCCCACTGGATTAGTATTCTAGGAAAAATATAATTTGGCTGAATGGAACTGATTTGACATTAAACTTAATTTGGCTAAGTTGTATGCTTCCTTAGTATATTAGTTCACTTGCATTGTGCATTTTGGCGTCTTATTTGCATTAAAAAAATCAAAAAAAAATACCGTTTGGATATCTAGATCTTAAATTTGTAAATTAACCCCGAAGTTGTTCCTTTGCCTCCCTGAGTTCGACCCCGGACTTGCCCGGGATATAAATTAAGCCGAGACACTCTTCACGGAGATCTTCTCTCGGTTCTGACCGAATCGCTAAGTACACGTATTACAACGTGACCTAATTAAACAACGTATCTAGCGACTCGTCAGATGGCGCCGTTGCCGGGGAGCCGCGCGGCCGGGTCGCCGCTGATGGAGTGGCCGCCCGCGGCGGTGGCGAGGGCGGCGCGGAGCCGCGGCTGGCTGGAGCGCCGGCTGCGAGGCCGCCGGCTGGCGGCGGTGGAGGAAGACGGGGGGGGGCGGTGGCGGGCGGCTGCTGCCTCCTTCGTTATTATTTTTTTTTATTTTTTTTGAAAATTTTTTTTAAACTGCTGTGTTAAACAAAACAAAAAAACATTTTTTTTGTTTTAATTTTTTTAAAAATTTTTTTATAAACAGAAAATAAATAAAAGAAAAAAAAGAAAGATGGTGTGGTGATGAAAGGGGTATGATGAGGATGGTGGTAATATGATGAAGGTGGTGATGTTGGAATGGAGCTAAGTGGTAATGAAATAATATTTTTTTGTTTTAATTTTTTTTGTTTTGTTAATTAGAGGATGTACCACGATGGGAAAAAAATAATGTGATGAAATAAAATGTGGTGGGGTGATGGTAATGTGATGTGATTAAAAAAATGCAAAGATGACAATATGATAAAATGAGATAAAAAGAAAAATTACCTACGATGGACGGATGCCTATGATGTGCTCGTGAGAGCACGGTCTTCGCTCGAATCGCCGGCGCGCGATGAGCTCGAGCAGCGCGCGGTTGCGGCTGCGATGTTGGCCAAAAAGCCAACGGATCACACCGGAGAGAGGGCCGTCGTCGCTCGACCGCGGTTGCGTCGGCTGTCACCGATTCAAACTCAGGGAACTAGGCTCTCCTCACATAAAGATGGAATCAAAAGCAAATTGAGGAGGATGGAATGTATATATAGATGATGAAATGAGAAGTTATTATGTGGGTGGAGTTGAATGGGAAGTTGGATTATTAATGGAGTTAAATGGGAGGTTTAAGAAATGGTGGAGTTGAATGGGAAGTTGGTGGTGGAAGAGAGTTGAATGGTGGTTATTGTAGAGAATGAAAATAATTAATGAAATAAAGTAGGCTACTTTAATTACAACAAAATAAAGAAGGAAAAATAATGGTGAATTTACAAGTGAATACAAAACACCATGTACACATTTTTTTACTTTTCTAAATTGTAATTTTTTTTGTCTTTTTAATAAGAGATATTTACAACGGAAAAATACAATAAAATACTACAATTAAAATACAACAAGTATGATTTTTTTGTATTTTTAGTAATTAAGAAAGATAAAATAAAAATTAAAGAAAGAATGAATATATACATGGTATACAATGTACATCTGGTCCCAAAACCCAACTTTTGCAAATGAGCTCCGATTTTAATGAAACCACTTCCGTTGGATAGATAATTTTCTAACTTGAACTTTAAAAGTGAGTTTGGTGAATTTGGAGTTCATACGGAGCGGGAATTTAGCTTGGAAGTTGTGTGTTTTCTTAGGTGCTTAATTCACCTGCATTGGCATCCTATTGGCATTAAAAAAAATCTAAAAAAAAATACCGCATTAGATAACGCATACCTCATTTTCACACCGGGAGAGGGCCGTCGTCGCTCGACCGCGGTTGCGTCGCTGTCACCGATTCAACTCAGGGAACTAGGCTCTCCTCACATAAAGATGGATCACATAAATATGGAGTGGAATGGCATGATGAGGAGAGCCTAGTTCCCTGAGTTGAATCGGTGACAGCGACGCAACCGCGGTCGAGCGACGACGGCCCTCTCTCCGGTGTGATCCGTTGACTTTTTGGCCAACATCGCAGCCGCAACCGCGCGCTGTTCGAGCTCATCGCGCGCCCGGCGATTCGAGCGAAGACCGTGCTCTCACGAGCACATCATAGGCATCCGTCCATCGTAGGTGACGCCGCCGCCCCCCTTCTTCCACGGGCAGGCGGCGCCACCCGCACCTCCGCGCCCCGCCGGAGACGCCGCCCTCCTCTCTTCCATCCCGCGCGGAGGCGCCGCCCTCCTGCCACCTTCGGCGCCCCTCGACACCAGCCGCGCGGCCGGCCTCGCCCTCGCCAGCTGCTCCCTCCAGGACTCCATCACCGCCGGTGTCGCCCCGCCTCCGCCGGTCCCAGCCCCTCTTCAGCGGCGCCGCCGCGAGCCACCGCCGACCTCCGCGCGCGGCTGCCGCGCGACCCCCTTCCGCCGCCGCCGACCACCGATCCTCTTTGGGTTCATCACCTGGGAACGAAGGAAGAAGAAGGTGATTTCCCCCCTTTTTTATTGTAAAAATTATGTAAATATTTTGTATAGTTTCCGTAATTACAAAATAGTCCCTGTGCATAAGTTTGAAGTTTTCTTTTTAAATTCTGTATTGCACGTAGACCCCTATGTTTGTGTGTTGATTTGGACTTTATTTTGGTATCATTTTAATCAAAGAAAAATACCATTGTACTGAGCAACTAATTCTCTACATTGTGGGTATTTATTTATAATTTTTGTGACTCGTGGGTAATTAATTATAATTGTTTAACTAAAATTTTACATAGTTTACCCATTCTATGCCATTAAATTAATATCTCACAAACGGTTGCTTTAAAAATTCCACAAAAAATATATATGATGCCTTGATATGTGATGTAATTACAATCCAAATTTCATTCAAAATGGAGTTGTGTTGTGTCTTAAATAAATTGTAGAGTGATTTTAGTAATCGATTTTTAATTAAATCCACAAATATCTTTTTTGCGAAATTTCACCTCTCCTGGATTGCACATCTAATTATCTTTTTAAGATAATTCACACTTTGATTAATTTGATAACGTGGATTTAATAGGAATTAATTACTCATTTCCACTCTGTTTTCACTAAAAAATTCATAAAAAATTCATAACTTGTCAAAATATTCCAAAAAAATTACTGTAGCTTCCTTGCATCATGTTTTCATTCCAGTAATTTTTTCATGATTTTTGCTTTCTGCTTGTGTGATAAATTGCAAAAAGACCCTTAAAAAGTGTGCATTTTTCATTGTTGCATTTTAACCCCTAAAATTTTAAAATAATGTGTTTTGTGTTCATCACTGGATTACAACGTGACCTAATTAAACAACGTATCTAGCGACTCATCAGATGGCGCCGTTGCCGAGGAGGCAAACGGCTTAGGGACTAATTTAAAAATTTGGATTTAGTTTTCCGTTTACTCGGGTAGTCTGACCCCCGAGCCACTTGTATTTATTCCATTTTTTTTTGCAATTATTTCTCTTTATATTTTTGTATATATCTTGTTGTTTATCTCTCTAACATAAATCTTTGTTTCCTTGCGAGGGCCCGGTGGACTTGGAGTGCATCGGAGGTCGACGGACGCGACGCGCGCCGACTGCTGAAGAGCGAGGAAAAGCAATTTATTTTTGAGAGAATTTTGTAATAATTGTTGTAATTATTTAGGTAGCTTGCTCATTTATAGCGGCTCTTGTTTGAGAGCTCGCGCATGTAAAAAGACTTAGACATTATTTGTGATGTGTCGAGCCTGTTTCACTCTCCGGCGAGGGTGGGGCTTGACTTGAGTGGCGAAATTAAGGATTAGGCACACGGTAGTTTAGATTCAAATTTACTTGTGCCCATCGTAATTTAGGCCACACATATCTTAAAAGATTCACTTATCTTATAAGATTCATAATGAGACGCACATAGACACGTACTACTTAGCTCAAATTCAATCAATTCTTCCCCGTTAATAGTATATTGTTTAGGTGCGGTTTCCTCGATCTGCATGCATTTAGTGTAATATTTACAAATTCTGTTCTGCATAACGCATGAAGAGTGCTGGGATTCACTGTAAGTATACCTTCTTCTGAGCATGCATCATAGTTTCTCGTTTGCATTCTGATTTCCGATTCCCATCTTGTTTTACAACTTAAGGTTAAAGGAAATTGGGACTGAACGGTAGACGTGCTTGTGTGTTCACATAAATTCTAAGTGATAACCTAACTCTAAAATTGGGACTGAATTGAGCAGGTCGATCTAATTAATTGGAATAAAAAGAACCCTTGTTCTCAGGTGCATAAAGCCCTCATTGTTTGTTTTAATTGCAAGTGAGAGAGAGACGACCCTAGGATAGAGCCAAGTCTGGATTTCTTACTTACTACTGGTTCTTTCTTTTTAGGCGATTAGCTACTTTTCAGTGAGGAATACGGGTAGCCGGTAAACGGTCCGGACTTCCTTAGCAGAGTGGGAGGTTTAGAGGATGCCTTAGTCCTCAAGGAACGGGTAGCCGTATTTATACGGTCCGTACTTACTCCTATATTGGCTGAAAGTAGGTCAAACTAGTCGTAAGAACCGGGCCAGTCTGTAGGAAAATACGGGCACCTAACAACTCGTTAATCTTTCTAAGATTGTATTCTCACCAACTAAAATTGACCAGATAAATCGGCCGAACTCTTACGGCCATCACGTGTTGAGTTGGTGAAATTGGGGGTTTGAATTGCGTTTGTATTATGTGAGTTCACTCCGCACATTTACGTGCACCGTAGAACTAGTGCCTCATTGACTATCTTGATCTAATCGGTTCTTTTGACATCTAAGATGACTGATTGGGGGGATATTTATTCAGACTTTGCGAATCTCTCGTTGAACCCTCCAAATAGTACGTCTTCAAAGGTCCAAGCGCAACTTGGACCAACCTGGACTCATGGCCCTCTTGAGCCCAGGATCACTCATTCTCGGGATGGTTACCCTCAAACCATTCCATTTCTCTCTTCCCACCTCACCGAGGAAGACCATCGCCTTGGTGAGAATATCGTGATTCATAAATCCTCTTCTAATCAAGAACACATTGCTGATTCAGGCCATATAGAAGACACGAGTAAAATGCCTCTGATGAATCCCGTATTCATCATGCTAAAATTGGTCATTTAGGCTCTGTCCCCGATCATCCACTTGCAATTAATCATTAATAGAGCATTATTAGCATTCATACATGTGTAGATAATATCTGCATAAATTGCATTAAAAATCCCTTGTGTAAATTGGCCCAAAAAGCCGCTAAATTCTCATATTTTTAGTTAATTCATCCTAACTCCGATTGACTCAAAACCACCTCCATTGTGTAGATATTACTAACCTTATCAAATAAAAAATACAAAAAAATTACTGACTCCAATAAGTGTCAAATAACCTCAAAGTCAAATTTCACATCTGACGGACTAAAACGAGCATATCTCCCTCATACAGTGTCCGATTTTGGTCTACTCACTTTTAAAGTACTCCATTTTTCAATACCTTCAAAACAAGACCAATTTCATAAAATTCGGAGCTCATATGTGAAAGTTGGGTTTTGGGCCTCTTTTGCGCATTTTAACTTTTTGCTAATTTTGACCTGAGATTTTATGTGCATAATTAACTCTTTTAATTTTATTTCTTTTTCATTTGTGTCCTTTGATAAAAGTTTTAATAAGAAATGCAAAAATTCAAATCCAGATTAAAACAGAGATCAAAGAAATCGACCAAGTCCGAGTGTCCGTTGTCGGTCTGCACAAAAGTCGTGTGATTCTGACTTCTATTTTATTTTCCTATTTTCTTATCCTTTAAAATTCCAAAAAAATTATATTAATGTGTAAATAATTTTCTTCTATTTTATCGTATTTTTTCTAGAATTTTTATCCCCTCAAAAACCACCAAAAAATTACAAAACTCCAAAAATGCGCTTTTTCGTACACAAGGAAAGCCACCATAAATACCACTTCTCACAGTTGACCTCTTTTGCTCCTGGGACCTTCATGAAAGTTGTAGATCTCGTCGAGACGAACAACTTTCGTGAAGAAAACTTTTCGATCCGAGGTCATCTTCTATTTCTTTTTCCCCTTTTAAATTCTGAAATTTTTTTGGTGCCACGTGGCAGCTCCAGGGCGTGCCACGTGGCACCCCGCCTCACTCTCTCTCCCAGGCCACCCCGGGTCACGTTCCCAGCACGTGACCCCGCCCTCTTCTCCTTCCTCTGGCCTTCACGCCCGCGCCCTCCCCCGCCGTTTCTTCTCCCCCTTGTAACCGCCGCCGCCATGCGCGGCCTTAATCACCCCCACCTCGCGCATCCTCCGCCCCCTCCGCGTAACGCCCTCCGACCCACCTCCTATAAAACCCCCTCCTCGTCAGCCTCTACAATCCATCCGCCTTCGCTGCAGGTGCCGGTGACAGCGGCCATCCCTCGCCGGCGCGATCCGCGGTGTTCCCCCACCACGTAGCAGCCGTTACGAAGCTGCACAGCCGCGTCGTGCTCCACCCACGACCGCCGGCGAAGACGACGAGCGAGCTTCTGCTCCTCGAAATTCAGGCGAATCCCTCCAGCCCCTGCTCCTCCGCTGCACCCCAGCTCCTCGGCGGCTCCGCTTTGCACGGTGGCCGGATCTGCTCCAGCCCCTGCTCCTCCGCCGCCTGCTCCGCCCTCCGCCGATCGCCACCACCTCCTTCCGCATCTCGCGCCGTGTGTCGGCCGAGGTGCGGCTTCGCCGCCTCCGCCTCGGGGCACCGCCTCGCCTTCACCGCCCCCGCGGTCCTTCCGCCTTCGCCGCCCCGCGGCACCGCCGCCCCGACCGCACCTCCGCCTCGCTCGGCCCTCGCCATCGACTTCGCCGCCCCTCCGCTCCGACGAAGGCGCTGGCTCGCCACCGCCACCTCTCAGCCGGCCCTCGACGCACAATCACCGTTGGATCAAGGGCCAACCCTTGATCCAACGGTCCAAAGGCCCACACGTCATCCATTCCCAGCCGGGGCCCGAACCTCAGGGTCGATCCCCCCGAAGCAACGCCAGAGCTCCGCGCAATCCGAGCCTAAGCCCTGCTATCCGAACCTACGCCTCGTCACCGTGCCACAGGCTCGGGACTCCGAACCAAAGGCTCGGGAGCCTCGAGCCTCCGCCTCGCCTCCAGGCCTCCTGGCGCACGTGCTGCGCACGTGCGTCAAGGGAAAATTGCAACCGTGCCCTTCAAAGTTCCAGAAACTGCAGAAATACCCCCGCTAGTGGGTAAATTTCAGAAAGGCCCCTCAAGTCTTCATTAATTACAGATAAGTCCTCCCAGGGACCTCTTTGCAAAGAAAACTTTATTTTATTTACATTATAGTCCCTGAAACTTCATTTTGTCATATCTTCTCCATCTGGACTCCAATTTTAGCGTATAATATGTCGTTTTGAAGCTCTTTTCATGCTCTACCATTTAGCATAGTTTGGGGACAGATGTGAGGCTGTGTATTGATCATTATTATTGAGTACATCTGTTGACATATGCATGCTTAGTTCGACATATCTGAGTCACAATTACCTTGAAAGATTGATGATTTCTCTTGCAGGAGTTCTATTGAGGATTTTAATTTTATCAACCTCTCGATATCTTTGTGGTTTAATAAATTAATCTGTGGAGGAGGCTAGATCGAGGAAGAAGAAGTTAATTAATTTCCTTATCACTCCTTTGCTTAAATTGTGCTTTTGAGGAGCGAATTACAAGGAGTCCTGACAGGATAATTCAATACCTCCTTGCAACTTGGATTTGATTGGATAGATTACATTTTGAATTTCTTTTTGATCTGTGATATATTTTGAGGATTTATTTATTAATCTTGTTTGGATTAAATATCATTAAATCACAGATCCGGAGCATAAACTCTGTTTACTTTCCTTGCATAGCATTTCCATTATTGCATTGTATATTTTTGCAACACACAAATTAATCGAGCATTAATTGATTATTAAATTTGATTTAAGACCGCGCAACTAAAAATCACCGTTCCCTGAGTTCGACCTTGGTAAACTTGCCAAGTAAAATATTCCACAACATTCAAAGCTTGTGGTTTTTGATCGACCGATTTTCACCTCCTATACTACAATTCATCGATATAAAAGAGGTGGATTTCGCGCTCATCAAATGGCGCCGTTGCCGGGGAACGGCGAATTTTTAGGGTTTTGAATCATTTCTTAATTAATTTTTGTGAAGTTAGTTTTTGTGACATTTTTTTTCTCTTTTGCATTTTTTTTCATTATTTTTTTTCTTTTTTTTTTCTGATACTAACCGCAATCTCTCTCTTTGCAGAATACCGGAGCGGAATTTACAGATATAAATCAAGGATCTGCGAAGAAGACGAATCAGTATTTTTTGTGAGGAAGAGTAGCATAGATTTAATTTTCCGCAATTTTCACAGGGTCCCTCTCTCCTTGTACCCTGTCAATTTGTAATATTCAGGACTGGACTCTCTGTGGCTTGGCGTAGAATTTAGGAGCACATACGGTAGATTAGAATTATTTGATTGTGCTCGTAATTTTTAGGCCACACTCTCACTAATTAAACGCACTGTAGATCGTTCAACATTAGCCAAAAAAAATTCAATCAATTCTTCCCGCTAATAGAACTATCTGTTTAGGGCGTTTTTCATCTGTGCATATCATTTAGTGTAAATTTTAATTCCTTGTCTTGCATCCCGCATGAAGAACGCGAGGATTCACTGTAAGTCCTTCTCTTAAGCATGCATCATTGATTTACGCTTGCATTGGCTTTTTCGATTCTCCCTCCTCAAGTTTTACAACTTAGGGATTAACGGAATTGGGACTGCTCGCTAGGCGTGAATTTCTGTGCTCACATAAACTACAGTGATAACCTTAATCTAAAACTGGGACTGCTAATCAAGGTGATTGTAAATAAATTGACATAAAATTAATCTGTGTTTGGTGGAGAGGAACCCACTCATTGTTTGTAAGGACCAAAACGCACACTTAGGAAAGAGTCCAAAACCGAAGCAGTTCATTCAGACTACTGAGTTTAAATAATTAGCTACTTTTCAGTGAGGGTCTCGGGTAGCCGTTTACGGTCCGACTTCCCTTAGCAGAGTAGGTGGTTTAGAGGACACCGCGGAAGGCACCGTCCTCAAGTAACACGGGTAGCCGTTTACGGTCCGTACTTACACCTATACTGGCTGAGAGTAGGTGCAACTAGTTGTATGAACTCGGGACAGTCTTTGTGAAATATTTCGGCACCTAACAACTCCGCTTAATCTGCAAGATTGTTTTGTCATTAAATTAAAATTGAAAAGATAAGCGGCCGAACCCTAACGTGCCTTCACCAGTGTTGAGTGGGTGAATCAACGTGTTTGTTTTGTGTTTGATTTGTGTGCGTCAAAGACCTTGCAATTGCAAGCAAATCGTGGTTCGCTGATCAGTCCATCCCTCTTGACAAGATGTCGGCACAGTGGTCTTCTTTCCCGATCTCCACGACCATGTCCCGATATCCTTCTTCCCCTCAGCCATCATTCTCTTCCCGCCCATACATCCCACCCTATGACCACTCTTCTTCTTGGAATAGTCCTCTCTCACATTCTGACAATTTTATGGACACGAGAGAGAGACCAGAATCGAGGATGAACAATAGAGTGACCGCTATTGATAGAAGAACACAATTTCCGGTCACTAGGATCTCACAACCTCTTGAACCATCCTCTACTCAGGATGAATATCCTCTTGAGTATAATCAATTTTCCTTCGACACTCCACGAGAAAACCAAAGTCAAGGAAATACAACTCATGACCAGACCATAATGTTTATGAACAATCAACACTCTACTCGAGGTTACATGCCAGAATCACGACACATGGAGACTGATTATTCAATCACTAGTCATGAGATGTTTGAGGATGAGATTGCTCGGATTAATCATCGAGCAGACACCTTAACTATGAGAATATATGATCTCATCCAGTCAATGCAAAATTCAGAAGAAGTGAGGCCACCACCATGCGAACCACTAGATCATCACAATTAGACACAACCACTGACCTCTGACCCCCCGACTGACCATATTACAGAAAATACCAAAAAAATTGAAAAATTTGAAAATTCAAAAAAATTGGACTATTCGGAAATGGAAGCGTTTTGCAAGAGTCTGATCTTAGAGCTTCCATTAATCAAAGCCATAGAATATGTGCCCGATCTTAAGAGATTTGTGAAGAGTCGACTGATACCCAAAAAGACGGGCAAGAAACGATCTAGGACTGAATATCATGTCATATCTATGGCTAGTTCTTTGGTGTTGAATCATAAACTCAAAAGCCGCAAAGTCAAGCGGTTGACTCGGGTCACATGTGAAATTGAGGATTCTATATTCACTCATGTTCGGTTAGACGACGACTCTACATTAAACATCCTCCCCAAGTCCGTCTTTGACCAACTCAAACTCGGACAACTCAAAAAGACTAGGGTGGTCGTTCAATTACCCGATCGATCTACCAAAAGACCGCGGGGGATCATTTCTGTCGTCGTAAATTTCCGAGGGGAAAAACACAAAGTGGACTTTATTGTCCTTGACATTGAGCACCCCGGAAGGATGTCTGAGTCTCCTATTATTTTAGGAAAGCCGTTCTTAGCCTCCGCTAAGGCGATCGTCGATTGCGAGACTCAGGAAATCAAGTTCCCGAACTCGGATCACAATGAACACGAACCCAATGACACATCCGGCTCTGAGGAAAACCAACTTGAAACCAACAGTTATGATCAGGATATTTCATACTATCAGACATCTTCGCATGACATACTGATAAAAACAATAGGAGAGTCACCCAACAAACTGACTGTTGAACAAACTTTGGATTCTCACCACCCTATCACTGCTCCTAGGAAAATTCAAGATTTTGGAGCTTCTGAAGAATTAGACCATATTTTTGAAGATCACCACGATTATTTGAGTGGTCCAATCTTTGAGTCGGAAGTAATTCATGAGATAATTGTACCATATAAGGAACCGACTCTGGAAACATCCGATGTCACCAAAATTCATGATCATACGAAGGTGACATCAGCGCCCCCAGCCTTAAACCACAGAAACACCAGGAACAATCTCCCTCGACCGAAGCGGTGCATGACCCTTCAAGAATTGGTCGACTTTTATGGGGATTCATCTGATGAGGAACTCACAAATGCCACATCGGTTACTCAAGACAGGAAGATGAAGACTGTCCAACTTCCTCCCAATATTTCTCTAGGAAACAAACCGACCAAGAAAGTTACCTTTGACCTTAGACATCAGGTGATTTCTGAAGAGTCCTCGTCCGATCATGATGTGGTTCATCAGATAAGTGCAATAGGTACAGCTCTGATCCAAGGGCACTTACCTCTGATCGACAAAAGTTGGAGATCCTCTGCAGACAACTACTATTCTCCCGAGGATGACTCCGACGATGGCTGGTCTTCTTCATCGGCCCCCTCTTCATCACACTCCACATCTCCATACTATCTCCCTCCACACTCCCGCAAGAAGGTCCGTCGCAAACCTCCTTGATCTTGTACATCCGCAAATCTACCCGGTTCTCCATCTGTATTTATCCGATTATACTTAGGCTGACCTGAGCCTAAGTATAGGGGGACCGCTACCATTGTTTATACATCACTTCTCTTCTTTTGTTTTTATTCCCTCTATATTTAGTACGAGCTATGTCAACATTTCACGTTGTGCCATGGGGACATAACACAAGCTAAGTATAGGGGGGTGTATTTGTATATATTTTATCTACTTTATCCATAGCCCGTACTTTAATCGTTTTTATCTAACATTGGGGATGGGTACAAGTAGTGTGTGTAATACCTGTTTAAAAAAAAACAAAACAAAAAACAAAAAAAAACAAAAAAAAAAACTTTTTTCAAAAAAAAAATCCTTTTTGCATCAAAAAAAATCATGGTCTTGCATTTCATCAAGCATTTCATACATCCCTTGGTCGATATATTCCTGACACGTTCACTATCACTCAAGGCCTGAGGATTTTTGAGGACACTTGATTTCTGAGATCTTGAGATTCTGCGTTAGCCTGCCTTACTCATTAGGGTTTTGAACTTAATAATCCACACTTCCCTAGTCTGAAAGATTTGAGCGCTATATTGCACTCTTCATCTCTAACATTCAAAAAGAATATGATCAGCACAATCACTTTCACAACTGCATGATTGATGAGATGAGTTGAGATATCACTTGAGGAACTAGGACTAGAGATTTGAGTTTAGACCCGATCTGATGATATTCGAGGATGGGATAAAGTTAATGAAGGCTGCAGAAAACCTGAGTGTCAGCAAAAAACCCAGCCAGTATGTGAACAAGTTCATATGCTATCTTTTTGATATTGACCTAAGTGCCAGGGTGTGATGAAACTTAATGAAAATTGTTGATCAGTGTGCGCCAACTTTTGGTAAAAGCAGTGGAGCTAGCCAACAAAAAAAAAGAAATGTCAAAGAAAAGCTCTATCATCCAAAGTCAAATTCTAAATGAGCTTCCACCAATGGCGAGTGCTCCCAAACATTTTCAAAGTGTCCACTTGGACCAAACGCTAATTAGGACCAAGGAGTCGGGCTGACACCATAAAAGGGCTCTGCATCGTAAGCGATACAAGTCTGGGTGTCCAAGGTATCTTAGATACTCAAAAAAGACACACCCGGTGTACTCCCAGAAAAACAAGTGCAGACGACTCCAAATTCTCTTAACGGACACATTGATCAACAAAATAAAATATATTTGTGTTGAGTAATAAGGCACTCGAGAGTCACCTTGTTCCAATGAAAGGGAGAGAAAATCAGACACAATCCTATGCCCTCCATCAACTGGCCGTCCATCTACACCTTCAAGTCTGACAAACTAATGAGACGGTTGACTGAAGCAAGAATAGACTTATTCCCTAAGGTTGAGGGTCATGTCTAGAGGAGAGTCTCTTGGATTGGAACTTTGGGTGATGCCCCAACTCGACTCTCATGAAATGCAGTACACCTAAAATCATATCCTTATATTATATGTACAAACAGAGAGTCTGAAAATTAGAGAAGTTGGGTTCCTTTTGATTAAAGCTTGGTTGAGCCAGAATTTTAGGATCACTCAAATTAAGGGTCTTCTAAGAATTAAGCCTTGAAAATTCACATGCACAGTCAGGATGTAATCAACTAAGTCATTCATTCATGCTCGGGGACGAGCATGGTCTAAGTATAGGGGTATGATGAATCCCGTATTCATCATGCTAAAATTGGTCATTTAGGCTCTGTCCCCCATCATCCACTTGCAATTAATCATTAATAGAGCATTATTAGCATTCATACATGTGTAGATAATATCTGCATAAATTGCATTAAAAATCCCTTGTGTAAATTGGCCCAAAAAGCCGCTAACTTCTCATATTTTTAGTTAATTCATCCTAACTCCGATTGACTCAAAACCACCTCCATTGTGTAGATATTACTAACCTTATTAAATAAAAAATACAAAAAAATTACTGACTCCAATAAGTGTCAAATAACCTCAAAGTCAAATTTCACATCTGACGGACTAAAACGAGCATATCTCCCTCATACAGTGTCCGATTTTGGTCTACTCACTTTTAAAGTACTCCATTTTTCAATACCTTCAAAACAAGACCAATTTCATAAAATTCGGAGCTCATATGTGAAAGTTGGGTTTTGGGCCTCTTTTGCTCTTTTGCGCATTTCAACTTTTTGCTAATTTTGACCTGAGATTTTATGTGCATAATTAACTCTTTTAATTTTATTTCTTTTTCATTTGTGTCCTTTGATAAAAGTTTTAATAAGAAATGTAAAAATTCAAATCCATATTAAAACAGAGATCAAAGAAATTGACCAAGTCCGAGTGTCCGTTGTCGGTCTGCACAAAAGTCGTGTGATTCTGACTTCTATTTTATTTTCCTATTTTCTTATACTTTAAAATTCCAAAAAAATTAGATTAATGTGTAAATAATTTTCTTCTATTTTATCGTATTTTTTCTAGAATTTTTATCCCCTCAAAAACCACCAAAAATTACAAAACTCCAAAAATGCGCTTTTTCGTACACAAGGAAAGCCACCATAAATACCACTTCTCACAGTTGACCTCTTTTGCTCCTGGGACCTTCATGAAAGTTGTAGATCTCGTCGAGACGAACAACTTTTGTGAAGAAAACTTTTCGATCCGAGGTCATCTTCTATTTCTTTTTCCCCTTTTAAATTCTGAAATTTTTTTGGTGCCACGTGGCAGCTCCAGGGCGTGCCACGTGGCACCCCGCCTCACTCTCTCTCCCAGGCCACCCCGGGCCACGTGCCCAGCACGTGACCCCGCCCTCTTCTCCTTCCTCTGGCCTTCACGCCCGCGCCCTCCCCCGCCGTTTCTTCTCCCCCTTGTAACCGCCGCCGCCATGCGCGGCCTTAATCACCCCCACCTCGCGCATCCTCCGCCCCCTCCGCGTAACGCCCTCCGACCCACCTCCTATAAAACCCCCTCCTCGTCAGCCTCTACAATCCATCCGCCTTCGCTGCAGGTGCCGGTGACAGCGGCCATCCCTCGCCGGCGCGATCCGCGGTGTTCCCCCACCACGTATTAGCCGTTACGAAGCTGCACAGCCGCGTCGTGCTCCGCCCACGACCGCCGGCGAAGACGACGAGCGAGCTTCTGCTCCTCGAAATTCAGGCGAATCCCTCCAGCCCATGCTCCTACGCTGCACCCCAGCTCCTCGGCGGCTCCGCTTTGCGCGGTGGCCGGATCTGCTCCAGCCCCTGCTCCTCCGCCGCCTGCTCCGCCCTCCGCCGATCGCCACCACCTCCTTCCGCATCTCGCGCCGTGTGTCGGCCGAGGTGCGGCTTCGCCGCCTCCGCCTCGGGGCACCGCCTCGCCTTCACCGCTCCCGCGGTCCTTCCGCCTTCGCCGCCCCGCGGCACCGCCGCCCCGACCGCACCTCCGCCTCGCTCGGCCCTCGCCATCGACTTCGCCGCCCCTCCGCTCCGACGAAGGCGCTGGCTCGCCACCGCCACCTCTCAGCCGGCCCTCGACGCACAATCACCGTTGGATCAAGGGCCAACCCTTGATCCAACGGTCCAAAGGCCCACACGTCATCCATTCCCAGCCGGGGCCTGAACCTCAGGGTCGATCCCCCCGAAGCAACGCCAGAGCTCCGCGCAATCCGAGCCTAAGCCCTGCTATCCGAACCTACGCCTCGTCACCGTGCCACAGGCTCGGGACTCCGAACCAAAGGCTCGGGAGCCTCGAGCCTCCGCCTCGCCTCCAGGCCTCCTGGCGCACGTGCTGCGCACGTGCGTCAGGGGAAAATTGCAACCGTGCCCTTCAAAGTTCCAGAAACTGCAGAAATACCCCCGCCAGTGGGTAAATTTCAGAAAGGCCCCTCAAGTCTTCATTAATTACAGATAAGTCCTCCCAGGGACCTCTTTGCAAAGAAAACTTTATTTTATTTACATTATAGTCCCTGAAACTTCATTTTGTCATATCTTCTCCATCTGGACTCCAATTTTAGCGTATAATATGTCGTTTTGAAGCTCTTTTCATGCTCTACCATTTAGCATAGTTTGGGGATAGATGTGAGGTTGTGTATTGATCATTATTATTGAGTACATCTGTTGACATATGCATGCTTAGTTCGACATATCTGAGTCACAATTACCTTGAAAGATTGATGATTTCTCTTGCAGGAGTTCTATTGAGGATTTTAATTTTATCAACCTCTCGATATCTTTGTGGTTTAATAAATTAATCTGTGGAGGAGGCTAGATCGAGGAAGAAGAAGTTAATTAATTTCCTTATCACTCCTTTGCTTAAATTGTGCTTTTGAGGAGCGAATTACAAGGAGTCCTGACAGGATAATTCAATACCTCCTTGCAACTTGGATTTGATTGGATAGATTACATTTTGAATTTCTTTTTGATCTGTGATATATTTTGAGGATTTATTTATTAATCTTGTTTGGATTAAATATCATTAAATCACAGATCCGGAGCATAAACTCTGTTTACTTTCCTTGCATAGCATTTCCATTATTGCATTGTATATTTTTGCAATACACAAATTAATCGAGCATTAATTGATTATTAAATTTGATTTAAGACCGCGCAACTAAAAATCACCGTTCCCTGAGTTCGACCTTGGTAAACTTGCCAAGTAAAATATTCCACAACATTCAAAGCTTGTGGTTTTTGATCGACCGATTTTCACCTCCTATACTACAATTCATCGATATTAAAGAGGTGGATTTCGCGCTCATCAGCCTCCAAAGAAGAAAGAAGAGGAAGAAGAGAACCATGAAGATCCGATGAGAAGTATACTAGCCCGATTGGCTGCATCTGAGCAGCAACAAGCATTATTGAGAGCTCAGTTGGGACAGTTAAATGTTGGGGTCCAACTACCAATGGATGCGGCATACAACCCCGGACAATATCAGATTCATAACTACTTGAGTCCGGCCGAACCCGAGGTTGATTTTGAATTGAAGCCGCATTTCCTGAACCTGCTGCCACATTTTGATGGGAATGCTTCTGAGGAGCCATATGCATTCCTAAGGGACTTTGAGCTCATCTGTGCTAACCTCAAACATAACAATATTAGCCAGGATTATATTAGGCTCAAAGCCCTTCCATTTGCCTTGGGTGGAAAAGCCGATTACTGGGTGAAGAATCTTGGAATCATCGTCACCACTTATGCCCAGTTCAAGGACCTATTCCTAAAGAAGTTCTACCCTTTGAGTAGAACTAACATGATGAGGACGCGAATTACGAGATTTTCCCAATTACCCAATGAAGCCTTCTGTGATGCTTGGGAAAGATTCAAGGACATCCTGCAAAAGTGCCCTTGTCATAGATTAGATGAAAACATCTTGGTCCAATCCTTCTTCACTGGTCTCAACCCTGAGATGCAGGGTTTAGTGAGCGCTGCCTGTGGAGGCAGCTATACATCACGAGGAGCGGATACCGTCTAGAGGGTATTCGAGCAGATGGCTGAAACTAGCCGCTCACAGATGGCCAGCAGGGCCTATACACCATCCCCCAGTTCACTCTCACTTGGAGGGGGAAAATCAGCTGTAGTCGATCTCTCTCACGACGTGATCCCTAGCATGGGACTTCTTGCTGACAAGCTTACTGTAGTCGAGAAGATCGACAGGAGGATTGATGAGTTAGACCGGAGCGTCTCCAAACTTCCAAAACAGATGGAGGAGTTGACTGAGAAGGTATCTAAGATAAAGATACCTGCCGTGACTGCACCCGCTGCTCCTGTTTACCGAGTTCACCATGTTCAGGAGCAGTTGGTGTCAGGGCAACCCCAGCCGTGGGAGCAGGACCAATCCTACAACCACTCTTTCCAGCAACCACCTCCAGTAGCAGAGACAGTCCAGGAGGAGCCTCCACCAGTTTGGGAGGTGAATGGGATATGGTATACTCAGGACCCTGTCAGGCAGGGAAGTACGGGAGACCGACAGACCTATCAGCGTCCCCCGACCTTTCACAACACCGCATTCACCTCCGCACCACCTCCTTCACAGCAGAGCCCTGGATTCCATCCACCCCAGCAGCAGAGGCAGCAGTACCAGCAGTATGGCCGACAGGGCCATTACCAGACGGGCCAGCAGGGCCCGCAACCCCAGCAGCAACAGCAGAGGCAGTACACTGGCCAGCAGGGCCAGTCTTCCCGTTCTTCTTCCCAATCTTATCCACTTCCTTCATCGTCTAGTCCCGTAGATATTCAGCAGCAGATACTCGACGAGTTACGTTCCTACAGGAACGAGGTTCAGGACTTACGGGTGGATGTCAACCGCCTGTCCAGATGGCGAGACGAGCAGACTGCACCCTCTACCTCGATCCCAGCCCAAGTTCAGGCTAACCCCAATAGCCTGAACCGTTCTAGTTCTCAGCAGCACTTTGGTCAGGTATACTATTCAGCATCTCCTAAATCTGAACATGAGATTCTTTCGTGTGACGAGGCTAACCACATGTCACTCAGGAGCGGAAGGACCGTGGTCGTACCTGACCGGGCGAGGGACACGAGGAGGGGCATCTCTGGAGCTCTACCTGAGGAGTCTTCAGAGGACGAGGAGGAGAGGCATCATATCTCAGAGTCCCATCAGCATCATTTGAGGATTTCTACTCAGGGAGCCGAGAGGAGGAGGAGAGCACGTACGCAGCATCGTCAGCATGGATATTCTTCTGAGTCTACGGAGGACCTTGCATCTCCGGTTGTGGCGGATACCACTCCAGCTTCTATTCCACAACCTGTAGTAGATAGTTTTGATTTCGAGTCCATGTTGCATCACAAAGATTCATGTATGAAGAACTCTGTTTCCGTTAATGCAAAGAATGATCTTTCAGTTCATGATTCAGATTCTTCATCCTCTATTTCCTTAGCTTCAATCCCTTTCCCCCGTGCTCTTACGGCAGGAAAGTGCATCAAAAAGATTCAGAAAGATGACCCCGATATGGCACGGTTTTGTAAAGAAAACATCACAGTTAAGGTGCCATTTGATGAATATGTGGCTAACCATCCTGCCTTCCAAAAATACCTTAAGGTGAGATGCACACCTAGAAGGGTTAGCAGGAAGAAAGATAACCGAAACATAAAGACACATGTCTTATCGGTAGCCACAACCTATTGTCTCAAGAATCAGACTTTGCCAAAGAAAAAGAGAGACATGGGTGCTCACTATGTGGAGAGTCGTATTGACGACATTGCGTTTGCACGCACACTCTTAGATAACGGTTCTTCGATCAACTTACTCCCCTTAGCATTATATCAGAAATTGGAGTTGGGACCACTTCGCAAATCTAGAGCTTTACTCCAATTCGCAGATCGTTCAATGAAGAGACCTAAGGGAGAAGTGAAGAATGTCGTTATCTCGATTGAGGGGCAGAACTATCAGGTGGACTTCACAGTCTTGGACATGGAGACCCCCAACCATTGGAGAGAATCTCAGATCATTCTCGGGCGACCCTTCCTTAGGACCGCAGGCACAGCTTTCGATTATGGTACGGGAATGATGAAGTTCCGTTCTCCAGGCGGAGAAGTGAACCTTGATATGAAGCAAACCAAGTGTCAGCGACCCGATTCAGAGAGTAGCACAGAGTACTCATCTTCAGAGGCAGAATGCAGTTTGATTAGCACAGTTGGGATTTGGGGACAGATTCCTTCAGGACAGAGCGAGACCCTTTCATCTGGAGAGGATATAGTGCATGATGCAGTTTGCCAGGTGTTGTCTGATCTTGCTAGAGATGCATCAACCTATTCTCATGATGACTTAGAGATCCATCCGGATCTGTCAGTTCCATCCTCTTCGGAACAATCATGGGACATAGATGACGAGTCGGACGTGGCTTTTGCCGATTGTTTGGATACTTTTGACGATCCGACTCCCGATACTTCTGATTTGGTGGCGAGTACTACTCAGCTTAGCCTACCTTCATGCAGCATGGAACCAGATTCAGATTCAGTTCAGCCAGATCTGCTTGATGATACCACATTGCCAGAACTGAAATCACTACCTCCTATACTTAAGTATGCCTTTCTTGCGGGACCCAAAGAGAGATATCCTGTCATCATTAGCTCAGACTTGACTTTAGAACAGGAGTCTAGGTTGTTAGAGGTCTTAGAGAGGAACCGCAAAGCAATAGGCTGGACAGTGTCGGATCTCGTGGGCATCAACCCCGCTCTCTGCTCGCACCACATTTTTACTGAGGATAACGTGAGACCTTCCCGTGAGTTTCAGAGGAGACTTAACCCCAATCTACGGGAAGTGGTGAAGAATGAAATTGAGAAATGGTGCAAAGCAGGGTTTATATACCCTATTTCTGACTCCAAGTGGGTGGCCCCGCTTCATGTTGTCCCGAAGAAGTCGGGAATTCAGATGGTCACCAACGAGGAGGGGGTAGAGATCACGACACGAGTACCCACGTCGTGGCGCGTCTGTGTCGACTACAGGCGCCTGAATGCTGCGACCAAGAAAGATCACTTTCCCTTGCCTTTTATTGATCAGATCTTGGAGAGACTCGCAGGGAAAGAGTTCTTCTGTTTTCTTGATGGGTACTCAGGCTACAACCAGGTGGCCATAGCCCCTGAGGACCAGGAAAAGACCACATTCACATGTCCATTCGACACTTATGCTTTCAGGCGCATGCCATTCGGGCTCTGCAATGCCCCGGGCACATTTCAGCGGTGCATGATAGCCATATTTGCCGAGATGGTGGGAGATTTCCTGGAAGTGTTCATGGATGACTTCTCGGTCCATGGTGATTCTTTTGATACATGTTTAGCGCACTTGGACCGAGTCCTCACGAGGTGTAGAGAGGTGAATTTGGTACTCTCCTGGGAGAAGAGTCACTTTATGGTGACGGAGGGTATCGTGTTGGGGCATGTTATCTCCAAAAGGGGAATGGAGGTTGACCCTGCCAAGGTGGAGGTGATCAAGAAACTCGATCCACCTACCAACGTGAAGTCAGTGCGGTCATTCTTAGGGCATGTTGGATTCTATAGGAGATTCATTCAAGATTTTTCAAAGATCGCCCGCCCATTGACTGCGCTCTTAGGGAAAGACATAGAGTTCATTGTAGATCACAGGTGTCTAGAGGCCTTTGAGCTCTTGAAAAGGAAGATTTGTGCCTCGCCTATCCTACAAGCTCCTGACTGGTCTCTCCCCTTTGAGATCATGACTGACGCTTCAGATTTCGCTATAGGAGCTGTGCTAGGACAACGGCGAGAGGGGATTCCGTTTGCGATTCACTATGCGAGCAAAGTTTTAGATCCTACACAGAAAAATTATACAGTGACTGAAAAGGAAATGCTCGCGGTAGTATGGGCCCTCGAGAAGTTCAGATCATATATTTTGGGCTCTAAGGTGACAATTTATACTGATCATACAGCCATTCGATACTTAATGGAAAAGAAGGACGCGAAGGCGCGTCTTCTTAGGTGGATTTTACTCCTCCAGGAATTTGATTTGGAGATAAAAGATAAACCTGGAGTGAAGAATGTTGTGGCTGATCACCTTTCTCGGATTGAACTTAAGGATTCTCCTGATCATGAGCGGATTAGAGAGACCTTCCCAGATGAGTCAATTTGTGTTATTGACTCCCTCCTGTGGTATGCCAACATGGTGAACTATCTTGTCTCCAAGCAGGTTCCCCATGGTTGGACTAGGAGCAGTATTGATCGACTGAAGTCGGATTCGAGGAGATACCACTGGGACGATCCTTTCCTTTTCTTCGAAGGACCGGATTGTGTTTGGAGAAGGTGTATTCCTCAGTAGGAATACCAAAGTGTCCTCACATATTGTCATTCACTTGAGGCTGGAGGACACCATTTGGGAAAGAGAACCGCTCACAAGGTACTTCAATGTGGATTGTATTGGCCGACCTTGTTTAGAGATGCCATTGATTTTGTACGGTCGTGTCCGATCTGTCAAAGGATGGGAGGGACAGTTGGACAGAGAGATGAGATGCCCATGCAACCGATGATTATTTGTGATGTTTTTGATGCATGGGGCATAGATTTTATGGGTCCCTTTCCCAACAGCCATGGACATGAGTATATTTTGTTGGCGGTTGATTATTTATCTAGGTGGGTGGAGGCTATCCCAACCCGAATCGCAGACAGCAAGACTGTCTGTAAGTTTGTGAAAGACCATATTATTGCTAGGTTCGGGGTGCCAAAAGTTTTGATATCTGATGGGGGTAGCCATTTTGTGAATCGAGATATGAGATCTTTAGCTAAGGACTATGGATTTGATCATAGAGTTACTAGTTCTTACCACCCACAGTCCAACGGCATGGCAGAGGTTTCGAACAGAGAGGTGAAGAGTATTTTGCAGAAATTGGTTCGTCCCGACAGGAAGAACTGGTCTCAGCTCTTGGACCAAGTTCTGTGGGCCTATAGGACAACCTACAAGACACCATTGGGTACTTCACCATTTAGAATGATCTATGGCAAGCCATGCCATTTGCCCGCAGAATTGATTCATAAATCCGAATGGGCAATTAAGAAGATTAATTGGAGTTGTCACCTAGGGAAGCTTTGTCGAGACTTGAACTTGAACGAGCTCGTGGAAATCCGAAACAGGGCATATGACAACAGTTTGATTTATAAGGACAAAGTAAAGAGATGGCATGATCAGCACATTAGGTGCAAAGACTTTGTCCCTGGACAAAAGGTATGGTTGTTCAATGCCAGGTTGAAGATGTTCCATGGGAAGCTCAAATCTAAATGGACGGGTCCCTTTGTGGTTAAGAAAGTGCACGAGAATGGAAGTGTAGAGATAGCTGATCTCACAGATGGTGCACAATCTCATGTGGTGAATGGACAACTGTTGAAGCATTTTGTTGATTCCAAAGAGCAGTTAGTCCAAGTCGAGGTCATCAACTTCATACAGAGTGAGCACAGAGCAGATACATCTTATTACTCTTCATGAAGATGCAGCATCAAGATTCAACATCTTAAAAGATTCAATCACTCTTGTACATATTCTCCCTTCTTTGTATATTCTCGAGATCACGTCGGTTCTCACACTTACTCTTGTCCTATACTTAGGCTGACCAAAGCCTAAGTATAGGGGGGACCGATGCCCGCCATATGTATTTACTCATCATTTCTCCTCTTGACCTCGTCCGCCCCATTTTTGCTCTTCTTCTACACTTAGGTTGTCCAGAGCCTAAGTATAGGGGGGGCGAATCGACTTCTATACTTTCTATTATTTTAGCTTTCCTACGCTTAGTACGAGCTATGTCTTTTTGTCACCTAGTGCCATGAGGACATAGCACAAGCTAAGTATAGGGGGGCGTGTATATATTACATATATACTTTACCCATACCTCGTACTTTCACGTATTTTTTATATATATTATACAATAATTATGGGGTGGGTAAAAAAAACAAACAAAAAAAAAACCTTTTTCCTAAAAAAACTCTTTTCTTTATTTGCTTAAAACAAAACTTTTCAAAAAAAAGTCTTTTCTTAATCACCTATTTTTTTTCAAAAAAAAACTTCTTTGCCTTTGTTTGTCAAAAAAAAAAACAAAAAAAAACCCTTTTTGAAAAAAAAAACTTTTTCTTTTAAAAAAAACAACAACAAAAAAAACATTCATAAAAAAATAAAAAAAACTAAAACTAAAAAAAACTAACTAATAAGTTGGTTTAATCCCTGACACAATTCACTTTCACACAAGACTAGTGATGTTCAAGAACACTTGGTTTATGAGGTCTTGAGATTTTGATTTAACCAGCCTTAGTCATTAGGGTCCTTGACTTAATTATTCACATTTCCCTAGTTTGAAAGATGTGTGTGCTATATTGCATGCTTAGTCTCTACCTTAAGAATATGATCATCACCTCACATACACGACTGCAGTTATGATGAGATGAGTTATAATTTCACTTGAGGAACTGGGATGAGGGATTTGAGTTTGGACTTGATTTAATGATGCTCGAGGATGGGATAAAATCAATGAAGGCTTCATGAAACCTGAGTGTCAGCACATTTAGCCAGTATGAGAACATGGTTCTTGTACTATCTCTTGATATTTACCTATGTGCCAGGGTGTGATAAAATAAAAAAAAATGTTGATCAGTGTGCGCCAACTCTTGGTAAAAGCAGTGGAGCTAGCCACAAATACTACAAAGCAATGAAATGTCAAAGAAAAGCTCTCATTCCACGAAGTCAATTATCAAAAGAGCTTCCACCAAAGGCAAGCGCTCCCAACCATTTCAAAGTGTCCACTTGGACCACCGCTATTAGGACCAGGAGTCGGGCTTGCACCAAAAAAGGGCTCTGCATCGTAAATGCTACAAGTCTGGGTGTAGAAGGTATGATAGGTACTCAAAAAAGGCACACCCCGGTGTACTCCCAGGAAAACAAGTGCAGACGGCTCCAACTTCTCTTGACGGACGCACTGATCAACACCAAAAAAATGCGTTGCGTAATAAGGCACTTGAGAGGATCCTTGTTCCAATGAGAGGGAGAGAAGAAATGACACAATCCTATGCCCTCCATCAACTGGCCTTCCATCTACACTTTCAAAGTCTGAAAACTAAAGAGATGGTGGATTGGATGCAAGAAATGATTTATTCCCTAGTGTTGAGGATCGGGTCCATAGGAGAGTCTCTTGGACTGGAACCTTGGGTGACGTTGTGACTCTACTCTTGTAACTGCGGTCAATACTTAAAGTCATATCCCTTATATATACGTATACAAAGAGAGTCTGATGATTAGGGAAATTGGGTACCTTTTGACTAGAGCTTGGTTCAGCTTAGAATTTTAGGATCTCTAAAACCGAGAGTTCTTGAACGGATCAAGTCTTGTATTCACATGCACAGTCAGGGGTTAACCCAGCTTATTCATTCTTTATTTGCTCGAGGACTAGCAAAGTTTAAGTATAGGGGGGTGATGAATCCACGATTCATCATCTTAATATCTTAATCTTAGCAAAATCCATGAGTAAAATCCCAAATAAATGTCCATAAAATCAATAAATTAACAAAATAACTCTTGTAAATAAAACTCACTAATTACTGTATATAAGATTGTACAAAATAAATTAACAATAAAAAAAGCCGTAAAATCAAAGGAGTTTTATACCTGTAAATAGCTCAAAACTTCATGTATTTTTAATAATTTCATTTCAACTCCTTTTTGGCTAATTCTTTCTCTAACCTATCCATAAAAATGTATATAAAAATACAAAAATACAAAACCAATTATATCTCAAATAAATGCTCCTAGATCCCAATGGGAAAAAGCCGTTAAGACCAACTTCCAAGCTAAATTCCCGCTCCATATGAACTCGAAATTCACCAAACTCACTTTTAAAGTTCAAGTTAGAAAATTATCTATCCAACGGAAGTGGTTTCATTAAAATCGGAGCTCATTTGCAAAAGTTGGGTTTTGGGACCTAGATGTACATTGTATACCATGTATATATTCATTCTTTCTTTAATTTTTATTTTATCTTTCTTAATTACTAAAAATACAAAAAAATCATACTTGTGTTGTATTTTAATTGTAGTATTTTATTGTATTTTTCCGTTGTAAATATCTCTTATTAAAAAGACAAAAAAAATTACATATTAGAAAAGTAAAAAATGTGTACATGGTGTTTTGTATTCACTTGTAAATTCACCATTATTTTTCCTTCTTTATTTTGTTGTAATTAAAGTAGCCTACTTTATTTCATTAATTATTTTACATTCTCTACAATAACCACCATTCAACTCTCTTCCACCACCAACTTCCCATTCAACTCCACCATTTCTTAAACCTCCCATTCAACTCCATTAATAATCCAACTTCCCATTCAACTCCACCCACATAATAACTTCTCATTTCATCATCTATATATACATTCCATCCTCCTCAATTTGCTTTTGATCCATCTTTATGTGAGGAGAGCCTAGTTCCCTGAGTTGAATCGGTGACAGCGACGCAACCGCGGTCGAGCGACGACGGCCCTCTCTCCGGTGTGATCCGTTGGCTTTTTGGCCAACATCGCAGCCGCAACCGCGCGCTGCTCGAGCTCATCGCGCGCCGGCGATTCGAGCGAAGACCGTGCTCTCACGAGCACATCATAGGCATCCGTCCATCGTAGGTAATTTTTCTTTTTATCTCATTTTATCATATTGTCATCTTTGCATTTTTTTTAATCACATCACATTACCATCACCCCACCACATTTTATTTCATCACATTATTTTTTTTCCCATCGTGTACATCCTCTAATTAACAAAACAAAAAAAATTAAAACAAAAAAATATTATTTCATTACCACTTAGCTCCATTCCAACATCACCACCTTCATCATATTACCACCATCCTCATCATACCCCTTTCATCACCACACCATCATTCTTTTTTTTTCTTTTATTTATTTTCTGTTTATAAAAAAAATTTTAAAAAAAATTAAAAAAATTAAAACAAAAAAAAGTTTTTTTTTGTTTTGTTTAACACAGCAGTTTAAAAAAAATTCAAAAAAAAATCAAAAAAATAATAATAACGAAGGAGGCAGCAGCCGCCCGCCACCGCCCCCCCCCGTCTTCCTCCACCGCCGCCAGCCGGCGGCCTCGCAGCCGGCGCTCCAGCCAGCCGCGGCTCCGCGCCGCCCTTCAACCGCCCCCACCGGCGCGCCGCCCTCGCCACCGCCGCGAGCGGCCACTCCATCAGCGGCGACCCGCCGCGCGGCCCCCCAGCAACCCGCATCCATACCCGCGCGGCTCCAGACCTCCCCCTGCCTCCGCCGCGTGCCCCCCCCCCCCCCCGCCGATCGTCTACCCCCGCGCGCGGCTGCGCGTGGCCGGGCCGCCAGTCCGCCGACGCCTCGAGCCTCCCCTTTGGGTTCTTCCATCGTGACCCAGGGAGGAAGAAGAAGGTGTTTTTCCCTTTCATTTTTTTAATGTAAAATTTGCACTTTCTTTATTTTATATTTTTTGTAATTACATATCAGTCCTTGTGCTTTTGTTGTGTTATTCAAGTCATTTACAGTTTGCAAAGACACCCCTATGTTTGTGTGTTAATTTGGACCTTATTTCTGCATCTTTTTATTCAATAAAAAAATGGTTTAATGTTGAGCAACTAATTATCTATATTGTGGACATTTATTTGTATTTTTATGGTAGTGGGGTAATTAATTAAAAATGGTTAACTGAAATATTGCATATTTTACCCAATCTGGACTCTTAAAATTATATCTCACACACGGTTGCTTTAAAAATTCTAAAAAAAATATATGTGATGCCTTGATGAGTGCTTAACATACTGTCCAAATTTCATTCAAAATGGAGTTGTGTTGTGTCTTAAATAAATTGTAGAGTGATTTTAGTAATCGATTTTTAATTAAATCCACATACATGCTTTTCACGAAATTTCAAGTCTCCTGGATTGCTCATCTAAATATCTACTTGAGATAATTCGCAAGTTGATTAACTTGATAACGTGGATTTAATAGGAATTAATTACTCATTTCCACTCTGTTTTCACTAAAAAATTCATAAAAAATTCATAACTTGTCAAAATATTCCAAAAAAATTACTGTAGCTTCCTTGCATCATGTTTTCATTCCAGTAATTTTTTCATGATTTTTGCTTTCTGCTTGTGTGATAAATTGCAAAAAGACCCTTAAAAAGTGTGCATTTTTAGTTATTGCATTTTAACCCCTAAAATTCCAAAAAAATGTGTTTTGTGTTCCCCACTGGATTAGTATTCTAGGAAAAATATAATTTGGCTGAATTGAACTGATTTGACATTAAACTTAATTTGGCTAAGTTGTATGCTTCCTTAGTATATTAGTTCACTTGCATTGTGCATTTTGGCGTCCTATTTGCATTAAAAAAATCTAAAAAAAATACCGTTTGGATATCTAGATCTTAAATTTGTAAATTAACCCCGAAATTGTTCCTTTGCCTCCCTGAGTTCGACCCCGGACTTGCCCGGGATATAAATTAAGCCGAGACACTCTTCACGGAGATCTTCTCTCGGTTCTGACCGAATCGCTAAGTACACGTATTACAACGTGACCTAATTAAACAACGTATCTAGCGACTCGTCAGTGTTCCCCTTCAGTCTATAGGACAAGGCCCTATACTGGGTCAATCATCTGGGAAAGGTTGTGAAGACATGGGAGGAACTGAAGTCCACCTTCATGCACAAATTTTATCCTCTCGGTCGGCTCAACTAGATGCGAGCTAGAATCAACAACTTCTCCCAGGGAGCCCACGAAACCATTCATGAAGCATGGGAGTGATTCACATATCTGCAGGAGAAGTGCCACATCATGAAATTCCGAGGACCATCTTGGTCCAACACTTCTTCGAGGGGTTAAATGTAGAAAGACAAAGACTCGTCGACGTAGCCTATGGGGGATCACATTTCAACAAGCATGAGGATGTACTCTGGCAAATTTTTGAGTAAATGGCCAAAGGAGAGACCGCTCTCTCTTCATCCAAAGCATATCAGAAGCAACCCCGGATCCTCCATAAGCAAGTCCATATGGCAGCATTTTGTGAGGCAGAGAGAGACGAGAGCTCCAATCTCAGCATCATTGGGGGTCATCTCTCAAAGGTTGATATTATCGAGAAGTAATCACATGATCTCGAGAAGCTCGTTGTGATCGAGAAGAGGACACAACACCTAGACAAGCTGGACCACATCACCAAGAAGTTGGAGCTGCTGGTAGGCACCATCAGCTTTGTCCAGTCGGCGACACCATCTAAAGAGACTCCAGCCAAGAAGAAGGATGAGCCATCACCGCCACAACAACCTCAGTCGAGCCAACAACCACAGATAGTCCAGCATGTGTATTACATGCAGGCATCTGATCAGGGCCTGCCGCAATAGAATATGGTGGTCTATCAGCCATACTTCCTTCCATCGTCTGATCCAGCCTTCCTACCAACACCCTTGATTCAAGAAGTCTACGGTGTTTGGACCAATGATATACAACTGGCCCGTCCTACCAGACATCCACAAGGTCAGCAACAAGCCAACAAGGCCTACCACCAACCACAGGGTGGTTGTTTCGAACAGTCCTCTCAACCCTCGCCTCAGTATCACTAGCCTCCACAATACCACAATCAATGGAGGCTGAATCAACAGTACCAGAAGCAGCAATACCGCCAGCCACAACTATACCACCAGTATGCGGCTGCACCATCTCAACAATATCAACATTATCCTCCTCCCTCCTACCACCAGTACCAGCTTCCTCCACCTCCTCAACCACATCAGAAGTCACCACCTCGGCCACACAACAATCAGCCACAACATGGTCTGCACGTTGAATCTTTGGAGGCAAGTCTGATGAACCCTGCCCTTGATTGCTTGGCCTAGCTTGTCAAAGGCCTAGCATATATGACGAAAAAACTTGACGACCTAACCGCCACCAAAATATCCATTCCGACGCAGGTCGAAGCTAATCCCAATAGCTTCAAGAGAAAAGAGCAGGTAGAATGTGATGTCCCGTGCATGCTTGTTGAGTCAGATAATCATAATTTTGTTTTATCTAATGTTGTTACTCTCAGGAGCAGTAGGACTTTGCATCCATCTGCCGCAAATCAAGGGATAAATAAATCTTTAACAGGAGAATGGTCATCTTCTGCATCAGTCGTGCCAACTACATGGACGCGTGAGGAAGAAGAAGAAGGAGGAGCCATGCCAGCAACCACTCACCACCATCTCCACCAGCAAAAAGAATAAAAAATCAGAAAAAGCAACAAAACCAAAAAGATAATCACCGTCGAAGTAAAGCTGCACTAGCCATTGAGGAGCTCGCTACAGCTGCCGATCCAACACCAGCCGATGGAGCGGAGAGCGCGCCTTTTGCTTGTCCACCTGTAGCTGAATCTTCACTTCCTGCATGTACATATTTTTGTGATCCAAATGTACAAAATATTTTGGACAAGGATTTTGATGTAAATAAGAACTCTATTTCTTATTTCAGTACTATAAATATTCCTTTTCCTGAAGCAATCGAAAATTCCAAAAAATGCAAAAAGAAAAAATGCATTATCTGATCCCGAGGTTGTGGATATCATAAATAATTTGACTATTGAGATTCCTTTAATAAAGGCCATAGAATACATGCCAGTTGTGAAGAAAGGTTTGAAAGTGGCATGTACAAACAAGCGGACTCGAATAAAACAACCGACGCCAACAGGTTGAGAAGCAAGTTCTTACCATGACCACCATCGCAGCCATCAGTAGCCTCCCACAGAAGAAACAAGACCAAGGAACATCTTGGATCAATTGTAAGATTTTAGTTCAAGTCTTTGAGCGAACCTTGCTTGACAGCAGTTCTCCCATCAACCTCCTGCCCTCGTCACTATTGCAAGAATTCGGGCTAGGTCCTCTCAAACAAACGTGAATGATCCTTCAGTTTGCTGATCGATCCATCAAGCGACCTCGAGGCCTTTTGGAAGATGTTGTGGTAAAGGTGCGGGACATGCAATTTCCAGTTGATTTTGTAGTCCTTGATATGGACTCATCTGCACCCTTACTCCAGACTCCTATCATCCTGTACCGGCCATTCCTGCACACTTCAGAAGCCGTGGTTGATTATGGATATGGAAAGATCACCTTCAGCTCGGGAAACAACAAAATTACTATAGACATGATCAACAAGCCCAAAGTCGTAACTGATAAGGGTCATGCAGTACCGTCCGAAGCAGATTGTGAATTCATTGCAGAGAACAGAGATACACCACTCTCTTTGAATGATCCATGGGCACATGAAATCCTCTCTCTCTAGAGGAGGACTTGGAAAGCACAGTCGATGTAAGCTCTGAGGATATTTGGGAGACCGAGTCCAATTTGCCTATGCATCTTTTTGAATCCAATGTTTCACTCCATCCCAAATACATGATTTCATTATAGATCTGTTCGGCACATTGTCAGAATCTCAATAGGACACTGAGGTCAACAACCCTACAAAAGTTCATGCATAGCATCCTCCAACCAACACTGTTTCCGAAGTGACCGAGAAGCTGCCCAGATCAGAATCAGAACTAAAGCCACTTCCAGCAGGCCTGAAGTATGCTTTCCTTACGGGTGTGGAAAACTTGTATTCAATCATCATCAGTAGCAGGCTGACCTCGGAACAAGAATCTTGACTCCACGAGGTTCTAGAGAAAAATCACAAGGCACTTGGTTGGCATGTTTCAGATCTCCACGGGATAAATCCTGCGTTGTGATCACACCACATTTACCTGGAAGAAGATGCCAAGCTGTCCTGTAAGTTTCAAAGAAGATTGAATCCAAATCTTAGGGATATCGTCATGAAAGAAATCATGAAATGGTGTGATGCAAGCTTCATTTATCCCATCTCTGACTCAAAATGGGTGAGCCCCTTGCACGTAGTTCCAAATAAATTCGGGTTCACTGTGGTTACAAATGATAGAGGAGAGGAGATATCTACTTGAGTACCAACATCATGGCGTGTATGTGTTGACTACCGTTGTCTTAATGCAACAACGAAAAAGGACCACTTCCCTTTGTCGTTCATTGATCAAGTATTGGAAAGACTAGCTGTCAAGGAGTTCTTCTGCTTTTGGATGGATAATCTGGGTACAATCAGGTGGCAATCGCCCCAGAAGATCAAGAGAAAACGACCTTCACTTGCTCGTTCAGCACCTATGCTTTCAGGAGAATGCCCTTTGGACTGTGCAATGTCCCATCGGCATTCCAGAGATGCATGCTTGTAGTTTTTGCCGAGATGGTAGACATTTTTCTCGAGGTGTTTATGGACGAATTCTCCGTCTATGGTGACAACTTCGATTCTTGTCTCGAGAACCTGGACAGAGTACTTCAGAAATGCTGTGAAGTCAGTATGGTATTATCAAGGAGAAGATCCACTTCATGGTCACTGAGGGGATTGTGCTGGGCCACTTCGTTTCCAAGCGTGACATGGAAGTAGATCCGGCAAAGGTGGATGTGATCGCCAATCTCGAGCCACCTCATACAGTCAAGAATGTGAGATCATTTCTGGGGTATGTGGGATTCTACAAACGTTTCATTCGTGATTTCAGCTGCATCGCCCGACCTCTTACAGAGTTACCATACAAGGAGACTAAGTTTATTGTTGATCAGCAGGTTCTCCATTCATTGAATCAACTGAAGGAGCTATTCACTCAAGCTCTAGTCCTACAACTGCCAGATTAGTCTCTTCCTTTTGAGATCATGACAAATGCGCCAGATTTTGCAGTTGGGGCTGTTCTGGGACAGAGAAAAGACAAGACGTCATATGCCATTCACTATGCCAGCAAAACATTAGATGAAGCTCAGAGAAACTACACCGTGATAGAGAAAGAACTACTGGCTATGGTTTTCGCCCTTAAGAAGTTTAGATCCTATTTGCTTTGATCAAAAGTCACGATTTACACTGACCAATCTGCTATCAGATACTTACAATAGAAGAAGGATGCCAAGCCCAGACTAATCAGATGGACCCTTCTCCTCCCGGAGTTCGATTTAGAAATAAAGGACAAGCCTAGAGTTCAGAATGTGGTAGAAGACCATCTCTCCAGAATAGAGCTGCAAGATCCTTCACTAAGCAATGCACCCATCATAGACACCTTTCCTGACGAGCCAATTCTGGTAGTGGATTCACTCCTTTGGTATGCTGATATTGTCAACTGCCTCGTTTTGAGCGTAGTACCACAAGAGTGGATAAAGATTCGGAAGGACAAATTTTTATCGATGATCCATTTCTACCAATGGAAAGATCCTCTATTATTCAGGGAAGGAGTATTTGGCGTAGGTGCATTCCCCAGGCAGATCATTATAGTGTCCTCGAGCATTGGCACTCGCTCGAATCTAGTGGACACCATTCTGGAGACAGAAGACAACAAAAATATTGTAGTGTGGCCTCTGGTGGCCTACATTATTTAAGGATGCAACAACATTTGTCGAATGATGCACTGACTGTCAGTGATTGAAAGTCACCCTTACAACCAAAGATTATATGCCCCACAAGATCATTCTGATTGCTGATGTATTTGATGATTGGGGGATCAATTTCATGGGACCTTTCTCAAACAGTCAAGGATATGAGCACATCCTTCTTGCCGTTGATTATGTGAGTCGCTGGGTAGAAGCTATCCCCACTCGAGTCACAGACATCCATATAATATGCCGCTTTCTGAAAGAAAATATCATCTCGCAGTTCGGGTTTCTGAAAATGCTGATATCCGATGGGGGTAGTCACTTCATTAACAAAGAGGTCAAGAAACCAACGAAGAAGTACGGCATCGAGCACTGTGTCGCATCTCCTTATCATCCTCAGGCCAATGGAATGGAAGAATTATCTAACAGAGAAATCAAGACGATACTTCATAAGCTTATCAAGCTGAACAGAAAAAATTGGTCCCACCTTTTGGACTCAGTTCTTTGGGCATATCGAACCGCTTACAAGTCTCCGTTATGCATGTCGCCCTATTGCCTTGTGTATGGAAAGTCATGCTACATGCATGTAGAACTAATTCATAAATAATTGGAGATAGTTAACATTTGCAACTTGAACTCACAACGAGATGGTCAGAAGAGGAAAGAAGATATGAAGAGGCTCCTGAAATTTCGAGACTATGCATACGATAACAAATTGATGTACAAAGAGAAGGTGAAACATTGGCATGACCGGCACATCAGACGAAAGACCTCGAAGTTGGACAGAAAGTGTGGTTATTCGATGCAAAGTTGAAGATCTTCCTGGACAAAAAAAGCAAATGAACAGGGTCGTTTCAAGTTCGAGAAGTGCATGACAATGGCAACATTGCAATATCAGAAGTGTCTCCCGATGCACAACTATTTGTCATCAACAGTCAACTACTGAAGCCTTACCTCGAGCATGACACTTTCTTGGTCGTTGTCAATTCTATCCAAGTACTGCGCTATGATGATACATTCACAACAGTAGCCGCATCAAAATATTTAGATAATGCAACTCAAAAATATTTCGTTTAAAGCCCTTATCTTTTCTTCTTTTCTTCTTTTTGTTTCAGCTTTCGTTCTCTATTTTTTTAAAAAAAGTGTGTATCACCCTTCTTGTCAGTCTGCTATACTTAGGACGTACTTTGTCCTAAGTATAGGGGGTGTGCACCTCGATTTCTTTCATTATTTTATTCCCTCCACTGTCTCCTCTCTTGTTGATTTGCTCTAGTATACTTAGGGAAATCTCACTCTAAGCATAGAAGGAGACATAACGAGCTGTGATCTATTTATTCCTACCCTTGACCCTCTCTTCCTTGCGTACAGTCTGCTATACCTAAGATTATTTGATCCTAAGTATAGTTGGGACGGTCAACTTCTTATTCATTTATTTCTTCATTTTTTCATTTCTTATGTTGTTGTTGTAGTATAGGCTTTTCTATACTCAGTACAAGTTATGTCTTCTCTTTTTTTTCCGATCTATGAGGACATAACTCAAGCTAAGTATAGGGTGTCGTATATACTCTATATATACTTTAGCCATATTCATATTATTAATAAATATGGCTAAAATACCATATATGCACATACATATACAATTCATTAATAATAAAATAATGCATATTATTCCTCAAATTCTTTTTATGTATATTGATTAATAAATCATGTTAAAGATATATTTGCAAAATGATTTGAAAAATGATTTGACCCGTTTGAGAAACTTTTCGTAAAATGTTTTCAACCTTTGTAATAACATTTTTTATTTATAAAAAATTCTTTTCTTTGGGTGAAATAAAAGTTTTGAAAACCTATTTGCAAATGATATTGAAAATGGTTGTAAAATTATTTTGAAAATGTATATAGACAGTGTGAAAAATCTTTACAAAATGGCTTTCAAATGTTTGTAAATATTGGCAAAAATTATTTTGTACTACAGTTTTCAAAATTGTTTTTAAATAAGTGTGAGGAATATATGCATCATTAAATTTATATATTTATATATCTACCCAAAATAATTATATATACAACTAAAAATTCTTTACCAATTATATATACATACCTATAACAATAAAGATTATTCAATCTGTAAACTCTTTAAACTTTTACATTCCTGTAAATAAATAAAAGAGGCGTGCCCGTGTAAATAGTTATACATATTCTATATTTTTGTGCCAAAATTCTTTTTATTTTCAAATTCTTTTTAAAAATTGCATCATCTTTCTGCATTGTACATAGCATTTGCATAACATTAGCATTCTTTTCGGATTGAGCTTAATAATTGAACTAGTCTGAGTGAAGTCGAAGATTGGAGCTTGGTTGGACCTTACTGCACCTAACTTCACTGGAACCTTATGGGAACTAGATTTAAGGTACTCCAGGTCCATTGGGACTTAATTCTTTGAGACTAAGGGCTGGGTTCAAGATACCTCAACTAACTAACTAGAACTTTTCGAGATACACACATGACTCTTGTCGGTCGTGACCTAACTTGGACACTTATACCTTTCACTTGTCTCAGCTCAGTTGGAGTAGTGAGGGGATTGGATTTTTCGGTCTGAGACGCACATGAGCGTTAGCATTTGTCCTCGTCTAGGGAGGGAAGTGCACCCCAACCCGATCCAGTTGCCATGAGGTCTAAAGACAGGAGAGTGTGGGTTTCGATAAGGCTTCAAAAGAGGGATAGTCTTCTGGCTCAAGAGGAAAAACTCCTTATGTAAATACTGTTGTATATAGTATTTCAAACAAAAAAACTCCAAAAAAGTGGATAGGCCTGATTGAAAATAAAATACCTACCGGAGTGTATGTATGTTGTATAATCAATAAGCAAGCTTGAGCTTCAAAGTCATATCATGTGAGCCTGCAGCGGGATAACTTGACTACACTGGTCATGCATCCCAGGATAGGTGGCTACACTGGCTACCGTCCATTCTTCTCTTCACCCCCTCCTCTCGAGTCGGATGCCACTTGAACTTAGAAGGAAATACCTCTCTCCTCGAGGAAAGAGTTGCTGGATTGGGGAATCATTGGGTTGTCATTCTGGAGAAGTCAGTTCATTTGCCACTTCAGTTGAGGAGAGCCACTATCACTTACACTGTACAAGTCAGCTTCATAGTCATAAGGGTCTGCGTATGATGTAGGCTAGTTCTGACCTGGCTATTGAGGTGGTTTGAATCGAGTTCTTTGACTCTCGAAGGCTGTTGTGCTTTAAATTTGGTTCTCGACCAGGTTCCACACACATTCTTATACCAAGTTCTGACCTGAGCTCCAAACGTTGATTCTGTGAAGACAAGTTTAATAATTAAAATCAATTCTATTTATTCTTTCCTTTTCTTTTCTTCTTTATTCTTTTTGTGTGCTTATTGCATAAGTGTTTGCTAGAGACTACCAAATGCAAGTATAGGAGGGTGATGAATCTCCATTTCATCACCTTTATTCTATCATTTTGGCCTTAAAGACCCTAGCTAATGCATGTAAATATCATCCATCATTTATTGCATTTAGTGTGCAAATAATATTATTTTTAATGCAAAAAATATATAATAAAGAGAAGAAAAGAAAAGGAAAAAATAGCAAAGGTATTTTATGACCCTAAACCCCGAGACCAAGTCAAGAATTGAGTTGGTCGGCAAGGAATAAAGTAGGGGAAATAAGGGCAAAAAGTACAATAAAAACCCAATTTATTTATTCATCAATAATTCATTTTTGACACCCATTTTATTCTTTATTATTTATACATCAAATGAAGAAACTTTGTACATGAAACTTGTAGATAATAATGTAAATAAAAATACAAAATTGAGTTTGTACAAAAATAACACACACTGTACTTTTTATACACAAAATAAAAGCCAAAATCCCAACTTCATAGACCCATATCTCTCAAATGAAAACTCAAAATATATCAAAATCATCTTTAATTGTATATAACTTTTAATAAGATATTTAATGAAGGTGGTTTCATATTTTTTGGAGTTAAGATGTGAAAGTTAGGTTTTAGACCCCTATTGTACATTATACACGATTAAAATATTTATTTTATTTATTCTTATTATTTTCACAATTTTATATTTTTGCGATTTTGTAAATATTATTTAGAATACATGTACATATTAAAACTTGAATAAAATATTAAATAAATCATTAAAAAATAATATATATAATACATAGTTGAAATACCTATAAGTATACCTATATAATATACACCCCTATTTATTTTAGTATACAAATAATATCATAAAAATATAATAAAATATATTTATGTACCTAAAAATAAGTTATAAATATATAAAATAAGAAAATAAAATATAAAAAATACCAAATAAAAATAAAATAGTAAAAATATTGGTGAATATACATATAAATACACCCTTAATAAATAATTTGTAATAAATAACCTTAAAAATAATTAAAATCATAATAAAATACTAAATAAAATAATAAATATTTTTTATTTTATACTGAAAAATTAATAAAAATCAGTTATTATTTTTAAATATTTATTTTTGAATCAAATAGGTAGTTTTGTCATGTAGCGAGCTTCTGTGGACCAATCAGAGACTTTCATTCGTTGATCGCGGGTCAACTCCCCCTGCGCCTCTGACCCACGCCAGAAATGTCTTTCCCTTAATTTTCATGCAATTTTCCCGCTCGATACATAGATCCATAACACTTGCTTTCTTCAGTAACATTCATCATTGATCCTCCAGGATCCACGCCGGCCTTCCAAATCGTTTGTACATAATCTTGATTCTCCCCATTCCAACCGTAAATAAGGGTGACCTTGCTTGTTTATAAATAACCCACTCCACCTCCTCTTGCTCTTTGGTCACTGTTCCGAGTCTAGGAGCTCGATTTCTTGAGCAAGGAAGTTTCCTCGTGACAGGAGGAGCGTCTTTGCAACCGGATCCGCTCCAGGAGGACGGAGGTGCACCCAGGCGACCATCACCAGCCACCTCTGCTCCTTGCCCTCACCGACAGGTAAGAGCTACGCTTTTTCCCATTTTAGGTAGCTTTTAGTTTATGCATTTTAATTCTGCTATTAGTTTAGCTATTAGCCTAGCCTTTTAGCCTGAATATCTCAACTCGTAGTCCGTTGGAGCTCCGCTCCGACGAACGTGTTCATCGTGCCTCACCTGTTCTCCGCTAATCCTTCCACCCTCACTTCATTCCTTGATGCCTGTTGATCACTCCACACATCTTCGCTCATCTCGATCTTGCTTGGATCGAGCAATCACTCCCTCCTCCTCCACCGCTCGTCGGAGGGAGCCCATCTCGCCCATCTTTCGTCCATTTTCCCTTCTAATGTGACAAGGCAGTTTGTCCTCATCCCAAGTCTTGTCCTGTGAAGGTTCAAGGTGCAACAAGGCACCTGGAGGTGACTTTGCTGCTCACCGGAGGTACCTAGAGCACCACCTCTACTCCGACCTTGTGGTGGCGCTCCGGTGACCCTCTGGCCATTCTGAAGCCTCCTGCAGATAGAGGGATGCTCCTGCTTCCTATTACAAACCTTGGAGATGAAGAAGACTGCCGGAGTTGTGTCGTGGCGACGATCAAAGCTCGCCTTTTGCTATGTTGTTTCCTATTCTTATAGGGAGGTCCAGAGTCGTCGGATCGAGTCTCTCCTCCAGTTTCTCCAGGCACCGTTGGATACAGCTGCTCCTGACCGTCCGATCACCTCTTGCGATCTAATCTGCTCCGTCCAAGACCAAAGCGGTACGCCTTAATGGGGGTAAATTGCATATCATAGCCTTTCCTTTTTGTATTTGTCAATTAGTCCTGTAAATCAGATGTAAAGTTTAAAATAAAATGAATTTTTCAAGCAGGCCCCTGACTTATTTTATTTGCATTTGTTCCAGTCCAGCTTAGCTCACATGGCGTCCCACACGAGCTGAGAAAATAGCACATAATCCCCTGTAACTTGTGTATTTATTTTTAGTCCAATAAAATTTGAATTACGTTGTATATTTTAGAGAAACCTGTACTTGAGCCCCTGGACTTTATTTTATTTGCAATTATGCCCCTGCTAGTATATGAATTTTGGTACTTGGACTTCATTTATTAAAAATAGCTAAATTTTGCAAAAATAGGGTTAGATGCCTGATAACATGTACTTTCACGTCATGTATTTATTTCGTATTTTTATGCATTTTAATCATTTAGTAAAAATCAAAAGGAGCTCATTTTTGTTCTGTCTATAGTATAAATCACCAAAAAATATAAAAATGCCTCTAAAAATTCCAAAAAAAATATTTATTGTATATTTTATCATATTTTTACTCTATATAAAAAATCACTAAAATGGGAAAAGAAAAGCTTAAAACTGAAGAACCCCAAAATCCTTCATAAAAATAAAAAAAAAATCATTAAAAAATACAAAAATATATTTTCTGCTTTGTAATCTTCTTTATATTAATATTTATATATTAAAATCGATTTGAGTAATTTTGAACCTTATTTCCTATTTTTAAAATTCAAATCAATTTCATATATTTATTAAATCCCTGATTTGGGATATTTTTGATTTAAAAATATATAAAACTAGCAAGGATTCCATAAAAATTATAAAAACATTAGAAAAATATATAAAACCCAAAACACTATATTTTCTATATTTTTACTCTTTATATATATGTATAATTATATTTACTTACATCGTGTATATAGCCTTATATATAGCTATATTATATATATGTTTAAAAAAGAAAATATGAAAATATAAAATTAAATATACATATATATAATATTATTATTGATTAATTTTAAAAAATTAAAATTAAAACCCCCAAAAAAGATATATGTGTATATATGATAAATGACATGGTTGTATATAAACACTTTGTTTATAAATAACCATAGGCTACCCATATTGCTCTATGTGGTTTGACCTCTATGTGCTTACTTGCTATGCATCTTGTAGTAGAGAATAATAAATTTTAACTCACTGTGTGCTATTCATTGCCTTTATTTATTTTGTGGGTTATTTGCTGATTAATCAGGGAATTATGAGTGGTCAACATATCGACTGCGGTTTCGCCCTGTGAAACCGTACAACCCACGGATTATTTCTTCATTTATCAATATTGTATATTTATTTTGGATTTAAAAAGAAATTAAAAATACAAAAAATAATAAACACTTAAAAATTAAGTGTTTCTATCTATAAAAATACTTACTAAAAATATTCCGTTGTAGAAATGACCTCTTCTGACTTTTTGGTCAACATAAAACTTGTAGATCTCATCGAGATCTGCAACTTTCAGGTTTTGACTTTTTGCTAATTCTCATTCTTTTTATTTTTTTTCTTAATTTCTATTCGTTTTGGCATTTCTAAATAGTCTGGTTCGACCATGTGGCATCCTCTGGGCCGCCACGTGGCCGCACCTCCTTTTTCCACCCACCCTCATCTCAACCACACATCCCCACTAGCTCCTCAGCCCTTAGATCTACCTTCCTGATCTCATCTCATCCACACCCTTCCGCCCTCATCCAGATTGCACGATCATCCCTCTATCTAAAGGTTGAGCCTCCTCCATGTCATCCCCTAGCCACAGGATTTCTTCCTCTTCCATCATGACCGCCCCCTTGCGCCTCATTACCCGCCGCTCGATCAGATCATTTGATCTAATCTCGATCGCTCATCTGCGCCTCCATCTGGACCATTGGATCACATGATCCAATGGTCCAGGCCCCATCTTCCTCCTCCAAGCTCCTCCTTCCTGTCTATTATGCCTGCAACCACCTCGCCTCCTTCTAATTCTAGCTGCCTACCCTCAATGCCTCTCCATGACCTAATAACGCCTACACATAGTATTCACGCCCACCATTTTCGTATAAAACCCTAACGTCCCCATCCCCAGCTCAGCTCTTCGTCATGACCATTTCAAAAGCCTCGCACCACCTCTCCTGAAACCACCAACACCACCTATAAAGACACCCCCTCCGCTCCTCTTTCCCTTGTCCACTAATCCTAGGAGTAAGCCCAGCTTCCCCTGCCCCTCCGTTGACAGCAGAGGGGCAGTTCGTCGAGGCAAAGACGGCTGTAGCCCTCCTGTGTTGACCCATGGCTTTCCGACTATGTCGCGGTGCCTCCAACTTGTTGAGCAACTCGCTGTGGTTGAACGAGTCGTGTGATGAACATGGCTTCATCTGAAGCCCAGTCTAAGCCACCTCCTCCGCCCAATTTCTACTTTGATCAGGTAACTGTTCTTCCCTTCTTTCCCTATGTTTTCTTCTATTTTTATCGCCGTCTATGACCATCCTCACAGTCTCCTGACCACCTCATAACCTTCACCAGATCGCCTCCATATTCACGACCTACTTCGCTCACCCTCTCCCCTTCTCCAGAGCCCTAACTACTTCACTCCCCTTCCTCTCTGCTTCACCGGATAAGAAGAACCTGTCCCCCGTGCCTCCACCTCGTTGGGACCTCATTTCGCTCACAAACCTCACACACTCGCTTCAGCTAAATCTAACGCTTGCAGTCCTAATCATGAATGGCTGGAGCTTGCGCTTCCACGTCGATTTCGAGCAGCAGCTCCGACTACCCTCCACTACCTCACATCTCCAGCCACTGTCAGGTGTTCGTCTCACTTCTAGTTCATTCACGACCCCTCCAGCATCGTTCCTCGACTATCATGCTCACGAATGGAGCTCGGAGGAGCTTCAAGGGACTCATCGGAGCCTAGTCCCCTCGTCGCCGCAGGAGGCGGAGCATGAAGAAGAAGGTACCGTCCGATCATCTGGATGGGACGGTGCAGATACTGCATGAGCATCCATGGCTAACCTATAGGCTTGGGTGGACCAAGATGCCCCTGATCCGCCAGCAGCCACCACGTAGCCCAAGCCTCCACTTCGCCCACCGAACTTGGCCCTGCACCGGGGGGTTGGTGGGGGGTAAATTACAATGCTGACCTCAAAACTTGCAAGAATTACATCGAGGTCCTCTAGCTGCATGCCTCACGTATGTGCCTAGGTAATTTACATGGAGGTCCAGCCGGCTTTGATAATTATAAAAGGCCCCCACGCCCAAGGAATATTTATAGGGAGGCCTTTCTGACTTCTAGAAATTGCAAATAGGTCCCTCTAGATGCCTATTTGTGATATTTATCCATTTATTTTCATGCATTTAATTACATTTATACCCTTGCATTATTCTGATTATATCTTAAGCATTCAGTCTTCGTTTCAGTTGATTTCAGTTCCATTTTGTTGCTAATTTTATTCTCTATCTAATGGCATCCTTTATTTCCATTTTGTTGCTAATTTTATTCTCTATCTAATGGCATCCTTTATTTACTGATTTGACACTTAATTATACATGTTGTATTTTAAAATCCATTGTGTCAATTACGCTCAACTTCTTAATGTCATTAATCTATTTTGATGCAGCACTTGTCTCTGAAATTAACCTCTATTTTATTGATCATTGATTTGGTAATTTTATGACATATTTCTACATTATTTTCTGCTTGATCATCTATTGCATATTCTACACCATGCATCTCATTTTAATTGCATTTTAAACCAAATCATGCATCATGTTATTTTATCTCTGCATCATTTTGTGTACATAATGTGTCTGCATATGAAGACCTCGGTTTAGAATTTAATCGTCCATAATTTATTCAGTAATTTTTGATGAATAAATGAGGATGCTCGTATCCTTGAGTTCGACATTGGTACAATTATCAAGTAAAATAATTGCCACATATTTGAAGTTGTGGTCTTTATTGAATCGAAATCTGTCTCCTGTACTATGACAACTATAACTTGTTAAAGAGACGATTTTTCAGTTCATCATGTAACCCAACAGCGGTGGAGCCATCAGCGACGACACACCCCAGCTCCTCACCAGGCACTGCATCAACACTTCCCTTTGCGAACTCTACTCAACAAGCTAGCACCTCCAGGGAACCTACATAGTAGGGTGCCACCTTCTGCGACCCGCAACAGGGAAACACTCAACCTAAATCGCTGAAGTGCACAACTACCCAAGGTAATCCCATCACTGCCTTCTCTATTGGCCCTAGGCCTCTACTGTGGGGGAAGCTTGCTCCGTCTCATAAGTCCCCAACCCCTGCTCCTGAGGAGGGCGGGAGCTTAGGGTTTGACCTGTACAACCCATCCCCCAATGTTGCGGACAATAGTGCTGAAGCTCCTCTTGTTGAGAGCTATATCCCAGAGGTTATCTCGGTGGTTAATCTCGCTTGGTCCACTGCTACCCACAAGAAAAGGAAGCCGCCAAAGGCCTCTTCAAAGAACCCCGGGTCTATGCCCCCTCCCACAAACGCTTAATGTCCGTTGATATTTGCAACACCTGTGGGCTTAATAAGCCCAACAAGTTGAGAGCGCTCCTGCGATATCTTCACAACAAGAATGCTGAAATCATTGGTTTGGTGGAGACCAAGATAATGTCGGAAAATAGAGAAAAATTTGTTGCTCTGATCCCCAGAGGTTGGGCATTCTTCCACAAAAATACCCCGCTAGGCCGAATATCTTCCTCTGGAAGGAAGCCTGCTGGAAGGGCGCCCTGTTGGGGGGTCTCCTCACAAGCCATCTCTATGGTCTGTTCTAACCAGGGGGTTTCACCTTCTCTATTTCGGTCATCTACGGAGCGAACTACCATGCCCAACGCAGGAAGCTTTGGGCTCACCTCTCTCAGAATTGTCGTTCTATACAAGACTCTTGGCTCATGATTGGGGACTTTAATGTGATTAGATACACCTACAAGAAGCAGGGCGACCAGGCTCCCCTAAGGTAACCCATGGAGGACTTCAAGTGTTGCAATAATAATTGTGCACTTCTTAAATTGGAGTCTTGTGGCAGCCCGTGGTCCTGGTCTAACTCATTGGTTGGACCTTCAAGGATTGTTGCTAGATTAGACCGTGCCCTCATCAACTCATCCTGGCTCTCTCTCTTCCCGCAAGCGAAGCTCATTTACACTCCTCTTCCATTGAGTGACCATATGCTCCTCTCCGTGGAGCTAGCCCGCATCGCTAACTGCCCCAAGCCTTTCAGTTTTTTTGACTACTGGGCTGGCTGGTTGGAGTACAAGATGTCGTGGACAGGGGTTGGGCCCTCCTTGTACATGGAACACTTTATTTTCTTGCCTGAAAGCTCAAAAATGTAAAATATGTTTTCAAGTCCTGGGCAGCTAAGGAGGCAAACGTATTCTATGATGTCAAAACTACGGAGGAATTCCTAAAGCTCATCAATGAGGCACTGTCGCTTGACCCCTTGGACCCTTTCCTAGCACAATTGGAGGTGGATGTGAAATGCCACCTTGATGGCCTGGACTTGGACCTTGAATCTGCTTTGAAGTAGAACAGTCGAGTGGATAGGCTGAAACTTGGAGATCGAAATACCATGTTCTTTCATCTCTCAGCTAAAATTCGTGTCACCAGGAATATCATCCCCTCCCTCTTCGATGACAATGGGAGGGTCATTAATAGGCCGTCAGAGGTCTCCTTGGCGGCATTGAATTACCACAAGCCACTGTTTGGCACTGAGTTGTCGCGTCCCCTTAGGGATGCCCCACTGTCGCCGAAGTGCTTGTTTTCCAACCAAACGAGGACGTGGTTAATTCGACTTTTCAATGAGGAAGAAATATGGAGTGCGCTACGCTCTATCTCCCCTTCCAAGTCCACTGGGACAGATGGTTTCAATGCAGGATTCTTTAAGAGGCATCTGCTCGGCTTTGGAGTTTATCCATTATGGTGGAAGCATGGTCAAGCAGGTGAACCATACCTTCCTGACCCTGGTTCCCAAGGCTCTGTCCCCCCACGATTTGGGGGATTTCGCCCCATATCTTGTTGCAACGTAACCTACAAAATCTTCGCCAAGCTTCTGGCTACCCGCCTTGGTGTGGTCCTCCCTCACCTAATATCGTTGAGTCAGTCAGCCTTTATCGAGGGTTACTCCATTAGTGACAACATACGTCTTGCTCATGAGCTCGTGTGGGGGTTTGACAGACGAGCTATAACATGGCTTGCCTGAAGATTGACTTATTTAAGTCCTTTGACTCCATTGAGCACTCATTCATCCTTAGGCTTTAAGGGCCATGGGGTTCTGCAACACATGGATTAAGTGGACCGAAGCATGGATATCCACTGCCTCCTTCTCTGTTTTGGTGAACGGCTCCCTGTATGGCCTTTTCCGGGGCACTCGTGGTCTGAGGTAGGGGAATCCGCTCAACCCCTTCTATTCTCTCTGGGGATGGAGTCCATTTCCTGCCTTGTGGACGAGGCGGCGAACAATGGGCACCTCAAGCCTCTGGGTAGAGGTCGTTCTACCGCCCGACCCACCTCATTTATGCTGGTGATCTACTATTCTTCTGTAAGGTCGCCTCATGCTGCCTCCTGGCAGTCAGAGATATCCTTTTATCTTCCACTCACTCTCGGGGCTGAAAATGAATGCAAGGAAGAGCAAGCTCTTTCGTCCCAAACGCTACCCTGATGACTTCGCATCTAACCCTCCAAATGGGTATCCTGAGGCAGACCCTGCCGACAACCTTTTTGGGGCTCCCTCTCGCCTCATCCTTTGGAAGGAGTAACAACACTAGGGCACTTGAGGATAGGGTGAGGGCCTTGCTTGGTGCCTGGAAGGCAACGACCCTTTATTTGGCCAGTCATATGCAACTACTGAATTCTGTCATCCCTGGTGTCACCATCTATTGGGTTGTCGGTACTATTATTCCCCTCCGCTTTCTCAACATTCTCTGTGCAGATTTTCTTTGGGGGCGTAGATGACATGACATCATTTGGGCTACATTCTGCTTTCCCAAATTGGAAGGGGGGCTTGGCCTATCGTTGGCTATACTCTGCAATGCCATGGTTGCCTCTTGGACTTGGAGGTTACTTTCATCTGACTCCTCCAACATGACTCTATTCATGCAGCGGAAATACCTTTGTGCTTGTTCCTTCTGGGACGTCCAACCTTCCAATTCTGGCCAGAGTATTTGGAAAGTGATCCTTAGGAGTAAGGATGCTCTCCATGGGGTTATTACCGGTGATGCCCCTCCCCCCCTCCCCCTCTACGTGTGGACGCACTCATACAAGGGCTTCTCCTTCTCTGATGTCTTTGATCTCCTTCGCCCCAGGGGCGAGATCGCACCCTGGGCTACCTGCATCTGGACGAAGGTACACCCCATGTGTTCTCTTGCACTGTATACAGGGCGGTCCTGAAACACCTCCCTACCACGAACATGCTTGCTAAATTTGGAATTTGTGTTCCTTCAACTTGTTACCTCTGATCTGGTGTTCAGGAGTCCCATGCTCATCTACTCTTCAACTGCCCCTTCTCCTCTACTGTTTCGATGGGAGCCTGCTTGGCCTTATGCTTGCCAACGCCGCCGCCCTGTCGCTCTTGGATACTTTGGCATGGATAAGAGACCTCCTAGACTCTGTGGCCCGTGAGAGACTGTGCATAACCCTTGTCGCTGCGATGTGGGGCATCATCAACGTTGATCCTCTGGATGCCCTGGCCCAGCCTTTAAGACTTTGGATTTTATTGTCTATACGGTTCACTTAATGGAGGTTTAAGGTTGGGCCTAAGTTTTTGTCTCCTCGGGCTACAACCTTCCCCCCCAACCCTCTCTAACTCAATATCAAACTATATTCCCTGGACTGGATGAGCCCATTTTGTATACTTTCCTTGTGCTTTGGAACATATTGAATACTTATATACCAAAAAAATTATTCTTTTACAAATATAATATTTGTTGCTAACGTTTCATATATCCTTTTGAGTTTGGAAATATACAATTTGCATGCACTCTTTGGCCAAATCAAGATAGAAAACCCGTGCATTTATAGGATCTGATAAAGAGGAAAGCGTACTGCAAATATCTAACAGACATTAGGTCTCTTTCTTGGTACGAGAATAGGCAGGTGAAGGTCGAGCATCTCTACATATCCCGGAAAATTAAAATTCTCATAATATATTTAGATCTCTACATCTCTACATGATCAGATTTTTCGTTCTTTAAAGAAGATTGGACTATTTAATGAAATCAAATTAAAATGGGCAAGATGGGATCGAAAAAAGATGGATTCCCAACACATCCGCACATCTTTTGTGTTATTTAAACATCTTTTGGAATGTTGCTGACAGGAAAATAGAAACAGCTGGATCATCATATGAAATTACTATTCCTACTACCAATGTAAGTTCCAACAGAAATCAAAATCCTACAGTTAAGCAACTGAACATTGCGACCAGACAAACAGACATCCATTACAATGCGGAAATCAAACAAGAACACCTTGAGAAAGAGGTGCATAGATTATCATTGTCAGTTCTCCTGGGCCTCTTCCCCTTCCTGGTCTTCGTCGTAATACTCTTCATCCTCTGCAGTAGCATCCTGGTATTGCTGGTACTCAGACACCAAGTCGTTCATGTTGCTCTCGGCCTCAGTGAATTCCATCTCATCCATTCCCTCACCAGTGTACCAATGCAAGAAGGCCTTGCGTCGGAACATGGCTGTGAACTGCTCACTGACACGTCGGAACATCTCCTGGATCGACGTGGAGTTACCTATGAACGTAGATGCCATCTTCAATCCGGTTGGGGGGATGTCACAGACTGTGGACTTGACATTGTTCGGGATCCATTCTACAAAGTAGGATGAGTTCTTGTTTTGAACATTGATCATCTGCTCGTCAACCTCTTTGGTGCTCATCTTTCCTCGGAACATGGCGGATGCAGTGAGGTAACGCCCATGACGAGGATCAGCTGCACACATCATGTTCTTGGCATCCCACATCTGCTGGGTGAGCTCAGGAACAGTGAGCGCACGATACTGCTGGGAGCCACGGGAGGTGAGTGGTGCAAAGCCAACCATGAAGAAGTGGAGACGAGGAAAGGGGATGAGGTTGACAGCTAGCTTGCGGAGGTCAGAATTGAGCTGTCCTGGGAAGCGGAGGCAGCAGGTGACTCCGCTCATTGTAGCAGAGATCAGATGGTTGAGATCTCCAACTGAATCGGGCAAAAAGAAAAGATACATAAATGAATTATCAATCACATTGGGAAAAAAACGAGTGAAATCTAAACAAATTATTATAGAATATTTCAAAATAATTCAAAATCAGATACATAATACAATCAAGTATTATAGAATATCGGATCCACTCAGTTCAAGCAGTATGGTTAAGAATCACAATTTCACTTTGGCGAGACAAATTTGATGGCAAGCCGCAACCAATTGTAACACCAATCAAGCGCCTATACAACAGACAGTTTCCTAAGAGGAGGTCCAAGGATCACTCCCACATCCATCTTGTAGGAAAATGTCAGTAGCCAATAAGCTTGATCATACTACAATTATCCCATAATACTTCTATAGCAAAAGAACATGTTACAATATTAAATGATCATGAGGTGCTTAATTTACTTACAGCTGGGTGTGGTGAGTTTTAGAGTGCGGAAACAGATGTCATAGAGAGCTTCATTGTCTAGCACCATGCACTCATCAGCATTCTCCACAAGCTGGTGGACAGAGAGGGTGGCATTGTAAGGCTCCACAACCGTATCAGACACCTTAGGAGAAGGGAAAACAGAGAACGTGAGCATCATGCGGTCTGGGTACTCCTCTCTTATCTTTGATATCAGAAGGGTGCCCATCCCTGAACCGGTTCCTCCACCCAGTGAATGGCACACCTGAAAGCCTGAAAAAGAAATCAAAATTGAATTCTAATTCCCATCATGGAAGCTCACTAAACAAAAGTATACATAATAAAATGCTGCATTCCGCAACTGAGCGCTAATTACAATACAACGAATATAACTCTATTATTTAGTGAAATTACGATCATTTACTACAAGTGGATAAATTCAGCAAAAGAATGATACCACCCTCGTTAATTAAGGGTTCCAAGGATAACTAAAACAAAAAAAACTTTAAAATGAAAAAAAAATCAAAATACAAACAATCGATAAATCCATAAATAGAATATACAAGTATATAAAAGTTGATGTGATAAGATGGAATATATGAACACAATACAACTAATACCCTTCCAGTTCTAAACAAGAACATGAACGAGTTTAAATGATGAGGAGACTACATAGATAAATAAAAAGGTTAGAAACACAAACTAAGCAGCATGCATGAGAAGAGCACCAAATGCATAGTTAAAAGCTAAATAATCAGACACCAGTTAAGAATTCCTACAGAAATAATAATATGGCAGAGACAAATGAAGCAATTAATGGCAATGCTTTGTGATTCCCGTAGAAAGAAAAACGATCATAACAATGACAAGAGCCAAAGGACCAACCAAGCAATTTACTAAGCTTAACGCTCCAGATTCTATTGATGTTTCGGTATAGATCAGAAAACCAAAATAAAATAAACTTCAGTATGTGCAATTTTCGTGGAAAGGAAGCTTCTATTTCGACTTAAATAACGTAACGAGCACAAATCACGCGCATCCAATCATTAATTAATGCAAAATTAGGAATACAAACCGAAAGGCATTTCATCAAATACCTTGCAGGCAGTCGCAGTTCTCGGCCTCCTTACGGACGACATCAAGGACAGAGTCGATGAGCTCGGCGCCCTCGGTGTAGTGGCCCTTAGCCCAGTTGTTACCGGCGCCGCTCTGGCCGAAGACAAAGTTGTCAGGGCGGAAGATCTGGCCGTAGGGGCCCGATCGGACGCTGTCCATGGTGCCGGGTTCGAGATCCATGAGGACGGCGCGGGGGACGTAGCGGCCGCAGGTGGCCTCGTTGTAGTAGACGTTGATACGCTCGAGCTGGAGCTCGGTGTCGCCGCTGTAGCGGCCGGTGGCATCGATGCCATGCTCGGCGCAGACAACCTCCCAGAACTTGGCGCCGATCTGGTTGCCGCACTGGCCACCCTGGATGTGCAGGATCTCACGCATCTTGGGAGGATCGACGAGCTAGGGTTTGGCGGACGAGAGAAGACGGGGGGCTCTTTGGTTCGAGCGTTTGGGACTGTGAAGGAGAGAAGGGGAAGGGCGAGGGGTTTTTATAGATGAAACGGTGGGGAGAGTAAACGGTAGGAAGAGCTGGAGTGTGGATTTTGAAATTTGAATTCTGGGGGTTTTGGAGCGGAACGAGAAGGGGGGTGTCGTTGAGGATTTTCTGAACTTTGAGGGGCTTTATGTAATACTCTTTATTTTTTTGTGATTTTTTCACTGCGCACCCTATGAGTTTTCCAATTACACGACAACCCTTACAATCTTTGTAGCAATTACCATGCCCTCTATATACTTTGCTTAACTCTTACACCATGACTATTGTGAGGTTAACTTCCATTATATCAATGTTAACTTTAATGAAGCATGTTAAAATTTCCTGATTTTACTCTTTGAAAACCTATCAAACTCCTTGACCACGGTTCTGTGTTTTGATACTCCGTCCTATGATGTCCACTTTCTTGAGCCCCGCCACGGCCCACGGCCACTCCTCTCTTGCCTTCTGGCCACGTGTCTTCCCCTCCGTTGCAGCTATGCTGCCCTCGAGACATCACATGAGCTCATCGTCTCTTACAGCAACCCTTGACCTTACCCATGTCCCCCACCCCCCTCTTCGACCTCATTAACTCCACTATCCCATATATTGGCTAGGATGTTTGCTTTGTCTGCCTCCCCCTATTCGCCCTCGACCTGGATAAACCCTTTTGAAAGCTCTTATTTGATATCCTCCTAACCCCACTTGATGCACCAACCTCATCCTAACTGTCGAAGGCAAACCTCCTCTAGCTCCAAGTTCTCACCCTCATAGTGCATGTCATATTGCAACGCCATAGAGTTGTGGAGCTCTAGGAGCACAACCGGCACGCCACTTCCTCTGTCGCCTCGCCGCCTCTCTTCTTTTCCTTTGCTTTTTAAAAGAGCACGCATAGAATTACATGCATTTGGAGTATACATTGTACATTATTTTTTAAATCATAAACAAGGAGGCAACCACATTCACGTGGTTAGTAGATCAACCAAAATGGCACTTAGAAATGTCCATTTAGGGTGGTGACTCGAAATTAGGGTGGAGCATTGGGCCGGGCCGGTCCGGACCCGACCCTGACCCGACCCACAAAAGCCCGGACCTGGTCCGGACCTGATATACATGTGGACCGGGCCCGGGTCTTTAATTTGTCCAATTTTCAAGCTCGGACCGGGCCCAACTGAACCCATGTTGACCCGCTAAAACCCGACCCGGCCCATCAATTTGCAGATAGGCGAGCTTACTAAAATATTTTACGACAGTTTCCATGAGGATCTGCTCCATGTTTGATGATATAAAAATACGTGAGCATATTCGTAAACAAACAGGCCTCTAATGTTTGAAATCTAATTTAATAATATAGTCTAAAATTTGTTTCTCCTACTTCAAATTTGTCACTTTGACAATTTAAGGTCTTTGTTGTTTAATATGCATCAGATGGATGGATGCCATAACATTAATTTGAATCAATGGAACAATGTTTTGGATTTCTGGCTTTCTATTGGATGGTCATTTCTGAACATGGAGGCAATACAACGAGGTTGGTCCAAATCCTGACATCCTTTGGAAAATCCTTACTGGTGTTATACATATTTCGTTGCTTTTGATTAGCAGTTGATCTCTCGATATGGTTTTTTTAATTCCCGACTAATATCACCATTGCTAACTTACATATTTCGTTGCTTTTATATCATCAAACACATAGCAGATCATCTGCATAGCAGGCCTTGTTTGAAAGGATTCAACCCAATATTTAGCTTTTTAATAAGTGAAATGGGAGTGGGCCGAGCCTGGCCCGAACCCAGGCCCGACCTCGTGGGCCTTGGGTCGGGCTCGGGCTCTAGACTTCCCAAAAAACCGGATCGTGACCCGGCCCAAGGCCCGGTGAACTTTTTGACCGTGGAGACAAAATGAGGAATAAAATCTCCCTCGTTATTCCTCCATCATAGGTTGCTTCGCCAAAAAAATATAAATAATTACCATTTATCTAGTAATCTTACGTAACGTAACCCTCTTATCATCTCCCTCGTATCAACAAAGAATAGCAAATAAAAGCAACTTATCCCTCCTTATTCCTCCTTATCCTTTTCCTTCAATCAGAAATAGAGTCGTACACCTCCCTATCTCTTTTTCGTATTCTTCTACCGAACGACAGCTTAGGAAAGGGAGATTAAATATAGTTTGTTTTTCATTATGTTTCCTTGATGTAAGTGGTGTTTGGAAGGAATAGATTTTTTTTTGCTAAGTAAATGTAAGCTCTATATTTCACAAGTAAAAAGGAACATACAAAAAAAAACTTTGTGGCTATCATGCATTCATAGCCATAAATGGAACATCGACAAGATGGATGCATTGTACAAGATATAAGACCCTGAGGATAGCAAAAACTCAAGAGTCTTCCATAATCTTGTTCTGATTGAAAGTGCTCAAAATATCAGCAATGGTGCGGCCAGTAGATTGACAGGACGAAGAAGTTCATAGCCGATTGCGCTCACGCCAAATGTGCCACACCACAGTGGCGAGGAGAATGGCATAGGAGGAGCGTTGACGATGGGAAGGCAAAGAAGGGATCCAGTCCACCAAGACAGCCAACGAGGCCGGAGCAATTGGCGGCATAGGGAGCAGGCCGAAGCAAGTGCTCATCCACACGGAGTAGGAGTAAGGGCATTGAAGAAAAAGATGTTCGTGAGATTCTGGTTCGAGATCACATAATCTGCAGGTGCAAGAGAGGGTAAGGCCGAATTTAGAAAGCCTATCCAAGGTAGGAAGCCTGCCGCGGAGGGCTCTAAATAACGTGAAGGCAAAGGATGGTAGGGTACTCTTGTTCCAAACCACAGAAAACCAAGGGACCGGGGAATCCCGAGGCCTTAGGAGATCGAAGGCATTAGCGAAGGTGAAGCCCCTTCTTGAGTGAACCCAGGTTGCGTTAGGTAAATAGATTTGTAGAGCGGAAAAAACGAAGAATAATTGAGGAGGAATATATGTCATTGTCGAGGGATCAAAGATGGAATAGGTTTGTACTTTGTGATGGAATACTCACATTATTCTATTGAAGACAAAAAAACGGTCATGCATTTTACATGATAATATCCCAATAGGCTTTCTTCACGTTTGCAACAACATGATGCCACACCACATGTTTATATTTTGGGTTTTTAAACATGTGCCCATTCGAGATTATGTTATGCCTTTACCTTTTTTTAATAACTCATGTATCTTCTCTATTCTTACAAAAGGGATTGGCGGCACAGCTTGTTGCCCGTCTCTCAATTAAGGATGTAAACGGTTATGGATATATCTGTATCCGATCCATCACCGTATTCCTTTTATACATATTTTAACATCCGTATCTTTATCCGTTTTATGGATATATCCGTATCTGATCCGTCACCGTGTTCCTTTTATACAGATTTTGACATCCGTATCCGTTTTAAAATGGATACAGATATTGATACCGTTTTGATATCCGCAAACAATTGTATCCGTATCCGTATATCCATTTTCGTATATAAATATAGTCATAGATATTTTTAACCCTATATAACATAATTCTATACCTTCTTTTAAGAATACAAACATATTTAGTAAATTTATATCTTGTGTTTTCCATCTACTTCATATATATTTAAGTCGATTCTATAGAGTATTTCTAACATTACTCGTATGCGATAATATCCGTTTTACATCCGTATCTGTTTTTTAAGGATATGATAATATAGTTTTAATATCCGTCAATATCCACATCCGTATCCTTATTCGTATTCAAAAACAGATAGGGATACAGTAATACCAATATCTGCATCCGCAGCCATCCGTTTGCATCCCTACTCCCAATAGTCCCTCTGTAAAATGATTTGATTTTATAAATATTACAAAATCTACAATTCTTCCCTTCTATTATTACATTTATGTCCCTGTATTACTTCAATATAAGGTCAACAATGTGAATTTTGTAAGAATACACGGGAACAAATGTTATTGGAAAAAAGCAATGTTGAGAACAAGTTTTAGTTTTCAAAGTATTAGATGTATTCTCGTCATCATCAAAGGAGTCAAGATTGTTGCAATATGTGACTTGATTTAGTTTCTTCTTAAAAAAATGTGCAAAAGAATTTTATCATAGGTAGATTATTTCGATGACATTTTTACAAACAATCTACACGATGTCTAAAATATTTAGTCAAAAGCAAACACTAAGTAGAAATAAAGATGTGGAGTGAGGAGAATAATGGTCTATTCTCTTTTCGGTTAGAAATATAGGAATAAGGAAAATAAGGTAGAATAAAGATAGGTAAGGTGGAATAAAGATATGAATAATGGTGGAATGAAGTGATGTAGATGTAAATAACCGTACTCTTGAAAACTACACCGGACGAGTAATTGATCATTTATTCCAACGTTTATTCTCCAAATGAACAGAACCTTATAGTTGATGGAGGTAGGATAAAGGAAGACGTGGTGGAAGAGATTGTGATTGGGAGAGCAATGTAGGGACATTCTTATTGTTGTCCTCATATTTATTTGTGTGCCTTTGGAGAAGGATGTTTAGGTTAGGAGGAAGAAAAACATCACATAAACTAGAAATACTAGTTTGTATCATCTATATTGGATTATCCATGGATATCCAATGGATATTGAATGAGGACACGATCTTAAATGGATTGAACTTGATCGGATACTCGATTCATGCGATCTTAATTCTCAGCCATTCTTTTTATCATCAGAAAATGACTCCATGAATTTACTAAAAAAATGGTATATTCATTTGTTGTTTATATGTTTACAAATAAATAATCTAAAGCATGTCATTTCGAGATGATCATGATTATATGCGTGGAAGAATTATTTTCTACGATACTTCAGATCAAAATCATTTTAATATCGATTTTTATTTATTAAGATACTAATTATTAAGTTAAACAATTCCATGTTTATTTGTCAAGTTTTTGTTATTTTTTTACAATTGCGTGCTTATTTTTTTAAAATCCCGTCTCCTTTTTTTTTACAACTATGTGTTATAGGGACAAAGCTTAAATTTGTTCTTTAACAACGTATTTAGTTTTTACAACTTGTGGCAAGCAATTATAATTTTGTTTTACTTCCTTTTTACAATTCATGTTTTTAATTTTTACAACTTCGTTTTAGAGGAGCATATTTAAATCTTATTTACTCAATGTTTAATTTTTTTTACAACTTACTGTGAGCGATTTATAACTCCATGATTCATATATTACAACTCCAGTCCTCTTGTTGCAAGTAGACTAATCATGTATCTAAACATCAATAAATTATTTAATTTTATTTTGATGATAATCAAAATAATTTATTTCATGCATGGAGAGATGAGACTGACATACATTGAAGGAGTGTTACAATAGTCAAACTCCAATCCCCTTGCTGCAAGTAGATTAATCGATGTATATAAACATCAATAAATTATTTAATTTTATTTTGATAATAATCATAATAATTTATTTCAAGCCTGGAGATGATAATGAGGCTGCAATGTGTTGGGTATCCTGCTGTCCGGTTCCAACCTGAGGACTATTGCAATTTGCCCCTTTTGAAGGGACTACCGTGCAATATGACCAGTTTTTTGAAGCCCCGTTCTAGGGAGATGTAGTGGTCGTGGCCCTACTCTCAATTTCAGAGAATGGAAGCCCCCATTCGTTCGTCCTTAGCTCCACTCCACCGAGAAAGAGAGAGCAGAAAAAAAGGGTTTTGAAAATCATCTTCTTCCTCCACGAGAGAGAGCTCGAACCTGGGCTCGAGAGGAGCAGCATCTCGAGTTCGTGCAGCAGTAGCCCGGGCTCGAGAGGACCAGTGGCTAGGACTGCGTGTTTTAGAGAAGCCACCATTTGGACGAGTTCGAGAGGGAGCAGCAGTTGGAGGTCGTTGTGGACGACCTCAAGGAAGCCGAACATCGTGTTTGGGACTCCATCCGGGAGCCCACAGCCACAGGGAAGCCACTACATCCTTCTTGGATTTGAGCATGTTTTAGTATTTTAGATACATAGGGTAGTTAGCTACTTGATGAAGAACTACCATTGTGCTTGTATCTCGGTTTTGTTGGATGACAAAACCGAAAGAACATTGAATTCACTTGATCATAGTGGAATCGTTGTCGGTCTTGCCCCGTGGTTTTTCCCTTGCTCACGTCGAGTAAGGATTTTCCACATAAAAATATTTATCTCGTGTGGTTGCTTGTGTAATTGCTTATCATTGTTGCCATTTGATTCCCGAGTGGAGAACCCATATTTGTTGTTGCGCCATCTTTGTTGCAGGATAGATTAGGGGATACATACTCCACATAATGTGTCATCCCTAACAAGTGGTATCAGAGCACAGGTTGTGCAAGATAGGCAAAGATGATGAGGACACGATGATTAAAATCACAAGTAGCAACTGACAGATTTGGAAAGTCAAGATGAAAGATATTTTGTATTGCAAAGACCTCCACGATCTTGTGGAGGGAGAAAGTGCCAAGCCAGAGAATATGTCCGCAGGTGAATAGATAAAATTGACCCGGAAAGCCATTGGGATCATTCGAAAATGGCTTGACATGTCGGTTTTCCATCATATGGCTGAAGAGACGAATGCGAAGGAGTTATGGGACAAGTTGTACGAGCTCTATGACCAGAAGACCACAACTAACAAGGCTTTCTTGATTAAGAAGCTTGTGAACTTGAAATACAAGGATGGAACCAAAGTGGTGGAGCACTTGAATGACTTGCAAAGCACCATCAACCAGTTGAGCTCCATGGGTTTGCTACTTCATTATGAGTTGCATGCACTTCTCCTGTTGGTCTCATTACCAGACAGCCGGGAAACCCTAGTTGTCACTTTGAGAAACTCTGTCAAGGATAGCAAGTTGACTATGGCCATGGTCAAGGGTAGCCTCTTGAATGAGGAGATCAGATGTCGCTCATTAGGAGAGACATCCTCCTCTTCACATGTGTATGCGACTGAGAGGAGAGGAAAATCCAGCAGTAGAGGAAAGTCACAGGAGAGGCAGCAATCCGGAGACAAGTCCAAGGGCAGAGGAAAGTTTCACCATTGTCAGAACTCGGTCACTGGAAGAGAGATTGCAAGATTTGGAAGAGATAGCAAGTTGAAGTCAAGAAAATCAAAAAAATGAAGATGGAAATGTAGCTGTAGTTGTGGCAGATGACAATGTAGAAGAGGTGATTCTCACCATTTAGGACAAGTGCTTGCATGCAGGGAGTGATTTGGAGTGGGTGGGTCATTGACACAACTGCCTCCTATCATGTAACTCCACACAAGTAGTTCTTCACCACGTACACTAGGGGTGATTATGGACGAGTCTTGATCGGTAATGAGAGTTACTCTAAGATTTTGGGCATGGGCACCATCTCGATTCAGTCTGATGTTGGGTGCTCAATGACTTCGCAAAATGTGAGACATGTTCTTGATGTGTGTCTTAGCCTTATATCTGGTTCACAACTAGATAGTGAAGGCTACCATCTGAAGTTCGACGACAGCAAGTGCAAGATAAGCAAGGGTTCTCTCATCATGGCTAGAGGCAGTTTGTGTCACACACTCTATATGACGAGAGTGAAGGTCATGGATGGCAGTTTGCATGTTAGTGAGGGAGATACATCAGATTTGCAGCACTGTCGACTTGGGCACATGAACCAGAAGGGTTTGCAGCTTCTGAAGAAGAGAGAGTTGAACCCATACCACAATGACATCATTTTGTCTCCTTGTGATGCATGTGAGGTTGGAAAGAGCATAAGTGCACCATACATAGTCAAATGCAAGGTGAAGAGAGATCTTCTACAACTAGTTCACTCGGATGTCCGTGGTCCTATGGACACAACCTCTTTTTAGAAAACCTATGCAATTACAATAAGAGTTAATTTAGTTTCAATTGGGAAACCAAATGGCTTGTAGGGAAAGTTAGGAATTCCCAAATTTGAAGGGAGAGTTATGGGTGAAAGTTTAGTACCACATCTAGTATTTCTAAACTTTTGGTGGGCTTATATATGAGTTCACACCCTAAGCTCTTGTAGCAATAGTAGAGAGAAGGAATGGAGGATCACACACACGCACACGTTCCGTTCTGTTCCGCTCCGTCTTTGGCTCGGGCTCGGGAGAGTTAGTTCGAATCTTAATACTTTTGCAGCGGGTTTCATTTGGCAGGTCGATTAAATTAATCACGTACAGATTAATTTAGATTCGACTGCAATAGGAATCTGACTCGACCCAAACGACTGGTTTAGATGCGGTTTCGGAATCCGAAGAGAGACATCTGTTGAGTTGAGGGGCATTTTCTATAAACGGAAAGCACCGTGAGCTAGGGCGTGCAAGCCTCTTTTATAACCCCTCCCCCGACTTCGTCTTTTGATCTCTCAGAAGAAAAAATCCTTCCTCCTTCTCCCTGATCCATTCTTCTGCTCTCTCGAGTGAACATTCTTCTTCGTTGCTTGTAGTTCTCTGAGGTACTTTCGAGGACGATCTTCTCGGTGCGTGCAGACGAAGATCATGTGCCGTCGTATCCTGGGAGCGGATCGTCAAACTCCACGCATCGATATTGTGGGGGCGATATCCTCTCCGAGGACAGTCCATTCCATGGACACTTCAATGACTCTAATCTAATATGTTTATCATTTTGTTTGCTGCAATGTGTTTATAACTTTGTCTTTCCTGAATCTCGCCCTATTGATTTATTCCGAATAATGAAAATGGTTAACCTTTGGTTTTATTAGTTCATGCGTGCATATCATAATAATCATTTGAATCGGAAATTCTTGATTATGCTTTTATTATTAAGTTGTAATGCATTCATTCATAATGATCTTATCGAATATTATTGTGTATGACATGCTTTTGATCCTGTTACCAACATAATGTTCGGAATACACACACATTCTCTTTCTCTCTATATATATATATAGATTATCAATGATTTCTAATAATGGTTATTATGAATATTCACAAGCAGACATTTATTTATAACATGTCGTTGAACTAACAAAAGTCGGCCATTTGTCAAACCTCACAACTTTTCAAATAAATTCCGAGTAATACAAAATTGGTTTCACTAAATTCTTCTTGTCAAATTGGATTAAATACCTTAAGTTAAAATTAGGACCCTTAAATAAATACTAGACTTGTTGCAAAGGGTTTCAATCAAAAGCATGAGATTGACTACTTGGAGACATTTAATAGGTCATGTTCGTTTGTAGAATAAGCACTGGAATAAAGGGTCAATTCTCCACCCGATGTGCTTCCCAAAAGTACTATTTCCATCTACATCCCATTATTTCATCTTAGTCCACATGTATTCCTATCTTTATTCCACCTTGCCTACCCTTATTCCAACTTATTCTCCTTATTCCTATCTTTCTAATCGAACATAGAATAGACCATTATTTTCCCGATTCCTCATCCTTATTCTTGTTTATTCCTGAACTGAACGTCGAAACTTCATTAGATGGAAGTGAAAAGTTAATGGTTGATTAGAGATATTCAAGAAGAAGCTTGCATACATATACCACATGGCTATGAGAAAATAGGGAATGTAAATGTAAGGATGCATTATACAAGCTGAAGAAGTCTTTCTAATGGCCAAGCTTGAGAGGTTTAGAGTGGCCATGAGTAGATCAAGATGTCAGTAATGCAATGTTATCATCCTCAGTTTTTCATGAAATAAGTGGCTCTTCTTATTATTTAAATTTATCGAGATGACAAGATAGAATGAATCCATGGTTCTTTATCAAAGAAAATACACTCTAGACTTGTCACGAAAACTGCGATGATGGGATGTAAACATGTCTCTACAACTTCAGAGGAAAAAACACAAGTACATCATCAAGGATGGAAAACATCTTGATGAAGACTTTAAGAGACAATACCATAGATTCGTGGGTAGTTGATTTATCTCACTCTAACAAGACTCATTGTTACTTAAGTTGTCAATATGATGATCCAGATCATACATGAACCTCTTGATGTGCATATGAAGGTTGTGGAACACATCATGTGTTATACAAATGAAAACCGTATGAAATGATCCATCTTCACTAAAGATGCAAATTTTGAGATTGAAGATTACACTGATATAGCGCTAGGTATAACGTCGTGATTGAGAGGAGCTAAAATGTTATCTTTGTTTACGAGCAGTGGGAGTTGTAGAGGCGTGGTGATTTGAGAATATTCTTATAAACACCGGAACAAATTGAGTGACTAATAAGATTATTTAGTGATAACAAGACTGCAATAAATCTACACAATCCTATCTTGTAGGATAAACCAAAATATGTTGAGATTGACCATCAAACATGTTCAGAAGGCGATTGACTCTAAAGAGCTTATGCTAACGACATCAAAGCCAAAGAAGACTGATCTTCACTAAGAAAATCCCCACAATCTAGTTTGAAAAGAACGTAAACAAGTTTGGCATGTCTAATCTTTATACTTAACTTGAGGAGTGTTAAGTTCGGGATAATGTGTGAAGTCCATTTAACTTGCATGACTATATATCTCTCTCATTTCCATTTTTTTCTCTTTGATTAGAAAAGAGAGAACAAGACGTTTAGTCGTCAATGCGCAATAGAACATCCACTCATGTAATTTTCCTTTCCATAAAGAAAAATTTTCCACATAAATCCTCATGTTCCTGATCGTCATTTCCTATCTAAACAGTAGCTTAATTCATAGAAAGCAGGTGCACCAAACTCCTCAGAGTTGAAAAAAAAACTTTTTATAAATAAAAAATTTCAGTATTTCCGTGATACATGGATTGCTCCTCAGAGTATATACAGAGAATATGGTGGCTTTGCCCTCACATCAAAGGTTAATAGAAACATAAACTAACCACCCCTGTTAAAAAGAAGGTAAAAAAATATGCAAACACCCTACAACTGAAACAAGAAGTTTCAACCGCGTGATATGGATTTACAGGGCCATCAACTCACACTCAGGACGATAGTGCCAACTCAACCCAAGCCAAGTTGGACTCCTTAAAGTTAGCCATGGCTGAGGTATCGATTCCAGTCTCTAACATGGTTGTCAGTACATCCATTGTCGGTCTCCTGGCAGCCTCAGATATACAGAGCCGCACGACCCTGCATATGGTTTGGAGATCGTCATGGTTGAAATGCCGCAATTCAGGATCAACCAGATGGCACATCATATCAGGCTTTTCTAGATACTGAAAGGCCTGCAAATTAAGGAAAGCTAGCATGAAAGCGATGTATTCTACTTGTACCTGAATATTTGAATGCTCAAAAGTCATGAAGGCGGACTAGAAAGATCAACATACAGTTAAGATACTTTGAGCACTCTAACGATGTGGTTAGATGCTTATATGAAGTTTCGACAAAGTTGGAAGCTTAAATATGAAGCAAGCTCCCCAATAGTTAACATATCAAGTACAAAAGTTAACACATGCTAAGGGCCAAGACTATTTTTTCATTCTGATAAATATTAGCAGGCACCAAAGCAGGGTTCTGATGTTTAGAAAGGTCTGCTTAAAATGGTGCCAGAGGATCGATAGTCATCTGCCTCCTTATGTCTGCAGGTGAGCACATGAATGCCATCCCCTTTAAGCAAAAGTGGACCACCTAAAGCGCTCTTCGAAGGAATAAAAAAAATGCCACAATATCTTTGTAAAATCATGAAAAGATTGTTAGTTTGATTTTGCCACATGTTGATATGCCTTGAATCCTAATCATCTGACCTAGGTTGAAGGATCTTGTATGCACCCCCTCCTGTCGTACCATACCCCAACAAGACGGGGGTCTCACTACCCAGTCAGCAAACCTGGGGGGAATCTAGGGGGAGAGCAAGTGTGTTCGCCGCCGTCCAAGGATGTAGCCCAGTTACATGTGAACCTTGTAAATCCATGTTTGCGCCTTGTTTGATCGTGTTTGTGTGTGTTTGCTTCCACGATTCACAACACCACCTTTTTTCTTAGGTATAGCAGTATCAAAAAATATATCATGGCGGGGAACTTGTGTTGAAGGGAATAAGCAAGATAATTTCCATTAACCCTAGAGCTCTCTTATATAGGAGAAAAGCTCTATGGGTAATTTACATAAAGAGGACAAACAGATACTAAATGATAAAATTACTCTAACATGATAAAATTACTCTAACACTCCCCCTCAAGCTGGAGCATATATATCCAACATGCTCAGCTTGGAACAACAAAGATGAAATGGACCCCTAGCAAGGGCCTTGGTGAACATGTCTGCAACCTGCTCTCCTAATGATACATGAGAAGTTGAAATAATCCCCTTTTGAATTAAGTCCCGTGTATAATGGCAATCTACTTCAATGTGCTTCGTCCTCTCATGGAAGGCTGGATTATTGGCTATGAACAAAGCTGCTTGGTTATCACATTTCAGATGCATGGGAAGAGGAACATCAATAGCTACCTTGGGCCATTGCCCTATATTCTGACTCTGCACTAGATCGAGCCACTACAGTTTGCTTCTTACTCTTCCAAGCTACTGGTGAGCTGCCAACAAATACAATAAAACCTGAAGTTGACTTTCTATCATTAGGACACCCAGCATAGTCTGCATCAGCATAACCTGTGACGGATATCGAGGTATCTCTTCTAAATAGAAGACCAGTGCCTGGAGACGACTTCAGATATCTCAAGATCATAGAAACAGCATTCATGTGAGCCTGCCTGGGTTGCTCCATGAATTAGCTTACCCTATTAACCGCAAAGGCTATATCCGGTCGGGTAATAGTGACATACAAGAGCTTTCCCACTAGCTCTCTATATCGTCTCTTATCTACCTCCTCAGAGTCATCATCATATAGTTTGATATTAGAATCCATAGGAGTAGCCGCTGGTCTACATCCTGCCATACCTGTCTCAGATAAGAGATCCGTAACATACTTCTTTTGTGTCATTACCATACCTTGCCTGTTTCGTGCAAACTCCAGCCCCAAAAAGTAGCGAAGTGTACCCAAATCCTTCATAATGAACTGCTCGCCAAGAAACTCCTTGGCAGCTTGAATGTCCTGCTCATTGCTGCCTGTAATAACAATATCATCAACATACACTAAGATGATCACAGTACCTCGCTGGTCTCTCTTTACAAAGAGAGTATGATCCGTTGTAGATCTGACGAAGCCCTTCTGTTCAATCAACTCCGAGAGCTTCTGAAACCAAGCCCGTGGACTCTGCTTCAGGCCATATATGGCCTTATTAAGACGGCACACCATACTGGACTCCCCCTCAGCAGCAAACCCCGGCGGCTGCTGCATATAGACCTCTTCCTGTAAGTCACCATACAAGAAGGCGTTCGTGACATCAAGCTGAAATAGGGGCCAGTCGTGGACAACAGCAACTGCAATAAGAATCCGTAAGGTAGAATGACGGGCTACTGGAGAAAACGTCTCCTGATAGTCCACCCCATATGTTTGGGTGAACCCACGAGCAACCAACCTGGCTTTGTATCTATCAACCGTACCATCTGCCCGATGCTTAACAGTAAAAACCCATTTGCTTCCGACAATGGACGCACCTGGTGGAGGATGCACAACACTCCACGTACCACGTGACTGCAATGCCGCCATTTCCTCTTCCAAAGCTAAACGCCACGGGCTGCTCTGTAGGGCCTCCTGATAAGACCGTGGGATGTGTACTGCCGATAACCCAACAACAAACTTGCGAAAGTCCGGGGACAAACGCTCCAACGACGCCTGAGAGCAAAAATCCATCCCATATTTGGGATTCATCGTCCTAGCACGCTTCTGCCGTCTATGAGCAATAGGTATATGTAGGTCATCGACTGGAGGAGTGACAGTACCATCAGTACCCTGTACATCCATCTGCGCATTCAAATCACCTGTGCCATCAGTAGAACTCAAATGATCAGTACATACCTCGGGCGTGCTGGATGATGGAGGCACATGAGCAGAGGGCCGTCGCTGATAGACCTGAGGATAATAAACAGTAGTTGGTGGTGGCGGCGGTGGTGGTGGTGGCGGTGGTGGTGGTGGTGGCGGCGGTGGTGGTGGAGTGGACTGTGGTGGTAGATTAGAGCATGGAACAGATGGAGGTGGAGGCGGCACATAGATGTCATCTCCTTCCTCTGAGTGAGTGAGTCTGTCACCTGTAGGAGAAAAATACATAATGGACTCAAAAAAGGTGACATCAGCACTGACGTAGTACCTTCGTTTAACTGGATCAAAACACCGATATCCCTTCTGGGTTTTGGAATAACCCACAAAAACACATTTGACAGCTCTGGGAGAGAGCTTGTCAAGACCAGGAGAAAAACAATGAACAAATGCAACAGACCCAAAAACACGCGGTGTTAGGGAGAAAAGATCCTTCTCGGGAAACGCAGTCAAGAACGGAATCTTCTCCCCTAACACTGTCGAAGGCATACGATTAAGAAGATAGCAGGCAGTGAGAACCGCTTCCCCCCAATAGGAGTGAGGGGCACGGCTCTGAATCAAAAGGGTTCTGGTCATATCCAACAAATGACGATGCTTCCGTTCAGCCACCCCATTCTGTTGGGAGGTATAAGCACACGACGTCTGATGCACAATCCCATGAGACATAAGAAATTTGGACAATTGGGTACTGCACAACTCTAGAGCATTGTCAGACCGTATGTACTTCACTTTAGCGGAGAAAATATTTCTTATTTCAATAAGAAAAGACTGAATAAACTGACCAGCATCAGATTTATTTTTAAGAAGAAAGACCCAAGAAAGTCTAGAGAAATCATCGACAGCAACAAGATAATACCTGTGCCCTTGAAGATCAGGGACACGACTGGGACCCCAAATATCAAAGTGTAGCAGTTCAAATAGACCATGATGACTTGGACCTATACGACTCGGAAAAGATGACCTGTGATGTTTGCCAAGTTGGCATGCCTCACACTGAAAATTGGACTTGGGAGAAATCTGTGGAAGAATATGGACCATCTTTTGAAACAGAAGATGGCCAAATCGAAGATGCCAAGTGTAGGGTGACACCGATCCAGCCCTCATAGGAGAGACACCAGCATAAGAAGATTGCACCAGCCTGTAAAGACCCCCTTGCTCACGGCCAGTCCCAATCACTCTGCCCGTTAATATGTCCTGAAACACAAGAGTAGATGGATCAAATATAGCACGGCAATGTAAATCTTTGGTGAGTTGACTAATAGACAGCAAATTCATCGAAAACTTCGGTGCATAGAGAACATTGGACAGTCTCAAGGTAGGAGTCAACTGCACCTCCCCCTGACCAGTAATAGGGGAATATGTACCATCAGCTATCACCACCGATCGTTCAGATTGAGCAGGATGAAAGACACTAAACTGACCTCTGTCACCACAGAGATGGTGTGATGCACCTGAATCCATGATCCATTCTGATAGATCTGCCTTGTAACCCGTAGTAACGGCAATGGGTGTGGAACCTCTGAAAGCACCCGAGGATGGAACATCTACCTTGTTGTCAGACATGATGACAACTCTTTTCTATAGACTGGGACTCCAAGATGCTTAGACAAGAGTGTCTACTTGGACATCAAAGAAGGTGGTTGTGGATGTAGACTTATTCCACAACCCCTTCCATACCTTGAAGTTCTTCTTTCCTTTGCGAAGGGGCAAAATATACTGCTCACAGGTGGAATATACCGTTCACGTTACTGTTCATGTTACTGTTCGCGTGCACAGGAGAAGACCGCTTGCACTGTTCGCCGGGAGGCGCGCAGGAGGGCGCCGTAGGGCGCAAGGGGTTCGCATGTAGGAGACACTGCGCTCAGGAGGGCGCGCAGGGCTATCACGCACACAGGCGCGTAGGGCTATCGCACACAAGCGCGTAGGGCGCGCGGCTTGAGAGGCGATCACGCGTAGGGCTATCGCACACAGGCGCTGGGAGGCGCGCGGCTTGAGAGGCGATCACGCGCAGGCGATTCAGGGGCCCTATCGCGCGCAGAAGGTGCTTCGGAGGCGCGCGCAGAAGATGCTTCAGAGGGGCCCTATCGCGCACATACAGGGATGCCACCAGGGCGCAACCGCCAAGGCACGCCGCCGCCGCGACCTCGGAGCACACAGCGGAAGAGGCGGCGGCGCCGATCGGAGGAGAGAGAGGAGAGAGAGAATAGGCCGGCGGGTGGGGTCGGGTAGGGTTAGGGTTTCGAGAACTCCGGTCTAGGACCGTCGCTCTGATACCATGTTGAAGGGAATAAGCAAGATAATTTCCATTAACCCTAGAGCTCTCTTATATAGGAGAAAAGCTCTATGGGTAATTTACATAAAGAGGACAAACAAATACTAAATGATAAAATTACTCTAACATGATAAAATTACTCTAACAACTTGCATTCTCGATTCTCTCTCACACACACACACAAACTGAATATACTGTATAAAATGTTAGATTGCTATCTAACGTTGATTTAACGAGTGCTATCTCATAAAAAGATATGAACTACAATGTGTAAAAGAACAAATACTTTGTGAAATAAAAAATACGAATGTTTAGTATAAAACTAAGATGTGTGTGACAAGGAATGTTTGCACTCGTAATATTAGTGTGTAAGCAATGTAAAAACAACTGATCTGCATAAAAAAAATCCTAAATGGAATAACTTTATTGCTACCCAAAAAAGTGGCAGTTCATAGAAGTGATATTCTGAAGTAATGCAAAATCATTTTGAATAGCATTGAAAATCATTTAGCTCTGCGAATTGGTTTAAGTTGGATAAAAGTCCAGTTTGATTATGATTCAGTCAAAAAAATAAGCGAACTAAACCTGGCCGTCGTTAGAGGTGTCAACCTAACCAATGTAGGTTTGCCGAGGTTTGATTCATTCACCATCCTAACTCTAGTACAAGCAACTAAGTTCCCAGCACTTCGCCAGTGGCAATTTTCTTCCATCCATTTTCTACTCACTACTTTAGCTGACTTACCAGATATCTTTCCATTAAACTTTGCGGCATTAAATGCGCTTAAAACACTATAAAAGGCCATGATCAAAATATATGCACAAAAATGTCAAACCAAATGGAAATTCTGCAATTTGATCTTTAAACATTGTTTAAGAAGTGTACTTGGAAAAAGATGGTGTGGAGTATAAGTCACGTCATATTTTCTATATGAAGTAGATAAAATTAGAACAAAACTTTTGTAAATGGGAAAGAAATTGAGTAGCAATGCCTAAATATTCAAAAGAAAGAAGAAAGCTACCACTCCGCATGAAGATGAAGAAAAAGAGCTTACCCAGTCAAGCAAGCAACCTTTATCCTTGCAGTAAGGAGGTCTACCACTAACTATTTCCAGTAAAAGCACACCAAATGCAAATATATTTCCATGTACATCTATCTGTCTTCGTTCTAGTAGATCTTGAAGACCATGAAAAGGACCTCCATTAATAATATAACCGGAATTCTTCGCAGATTTTGAAAGTACAGCTTTCCAGCTTTCAAAATCAACCAACTGCATGGGGAAAAAAGCATGCAAATTTTAAGGTTAGAGAAAATGAACTACAGAAATACTGAGGAGCAACCAAAGAAAACTCAAAGACGAAAACAAAGTTACAAGACTTCACAAATTCCTCTAAATATGTTGTCTGGAAAGGTCACTAAAGTTCGGAATCTTCTAATATTCCTAAAATTAACTTTTCAGTTAGGGAAAAGAAGGAATTTCTCTGCAAACTTTGTCGTGTAAAACTTCAAATGTATTCCTAAACATAACGAGAAACTTTTTAGTTAGGGAATACTAACATTATAACCTGCACAAGTTATCTTCTGTTTTGTCTACTTTCTCGAAAAGACTTTACATTCATCACCCCCCAAAGGCTATACTTTCTGCACAAGTTCATTCTCACTCCCTAGTCCCAAAAACCTCTACTTAAGGTTATATGATCGGTTTCTTTTTCTTTGATGAATATATCTGTGCAGGGGCCACACTGATGAGTCAGAACTTAGGCCACGATCAGTTGGATTATGATGAAATTGCCCAAGCAAACCAAATTAATGACAAGAATCAACTATGCCATTCAAATGATTCAAATCCCCCCTTGTGGGGGTTGCATTAGGTAGTCTACCACCAACATAAAAAATAGTCGAATTTTTCAACATGGATTTGAGCAAGAATCCATGTAGCCGACCCTACTTAAGGTGCAAGATACAATACGCATTCTAGCCCTATCATTCCAATCTGAAAGAGATTTTTTGCACCATCCTTCCATTATTTATGCATACACTATACATGGATGAAGAATTCTGACAGACAACAAGAACTGGGTATTTACAAGTTGTGAGTAAAGTGCTATCATCTAAAATAGATGAAATTATGGACAACCGCAAAACATTGTTATTCTAAATCAAGCATTTTGATGACTATACTTCATTACATAGGAAATATGCATTGAACCAGTCAATGAAGCTATCTAGAAATGCCAATGGGTGCTGGGAACAAATTGCAGACTTTCATTATTAAACATACCTATTAAAATTTGCCATCGAGGTTGAATGATTTCTTTGCAAATTCTAAAGGGATTTTTACACCCATAACCCTGAGTAATTTCGCAATAACATTCATAATCCTGCATAATCGTGAATTACATGAGAAACCTCGAATAGTCACTCTGTCTCACACCCATAACCCTCCGTTAATTTAATACGCTAACTCAACCATATGAGTGAGTTAATCTAACCAATCTACCAATGAACGTTTAAGATTACCGAAAATAAAAAAGGAAAAAAATCGTGCAAAGCCTTGCAGACGGTGGGATAGGAAGGCTGCGTGCGGGTCAACGGCGGGGGGAGCTCAGGTTCCAGCTGCGGGGCTCCGAGGGGCGCTCGAGCAAGGAGGCTGCGGGGCTCGCGGGGGGGGGGGGGGGGGGGGTGTTGCGCGGTGGGGGATCCCAAAAGGAACATAACATAAGGTTATGTCATGTAAGAGTTAACCATTACTCGGGGTTTCTCATGTAATTCGCAATTATACAAGGTTATGAATGTTATTGCGAAACTACTCAGGGTTATGGATGTAAAAATCCCATTCTTAAATTATACAAAAATGTCAAAAGTTGTTTACTGATACAGTTGGTGAACACTTCAAAGCCTCATCAAAACCAAACCAAAATGGGATTGCCTACATCTATCCGTTGCATCAAAATAGAACTATCCTTGCTCACATTATATTTTTGATCGAATCAAGTGAAATTATGAATTACCCACCTTAGGAGAAAAATCTTCTGTAAGGTACACTGTAGCTGAGTGCAGTTCAGACAAGCTTACAGGAGGCAATAATTCCATGTGTAGATACCTCAATCCCCGAGCAATCCCGATAGCAATTTTCATGCGCCTGCTCCAGGTTAGTTGACATTCTTCACCCTCTAAAACTGAACACCAAACAGAAACATGTTTACAACCCAGCTTCCATTTAGAAAGAACAATTCAAAGATATGGAAGAAAACTGTAACACTGAGCATATATTTGAGTATAATATACATTTAAGTTATAATGCATCAAAGAAAAGAAATGCAAAACAAGATGGCTTATGCACTCCTTAGAGTAGCTTTGGCAGTATTGCTCAATTTTATTTCACAAAAATTCTCACACAACTAAGGAAGATTCTCATCTTGCCTAGGGATTACTTGCAGGACTATATCAAGATATTGCGAAAATACAAGAAATTTCATAGGGAGAAGGGGCTAAATTACATACTGTGAAGATGCTCATAAAGTGTTCCATTAGATGCATAGTCAAAGACGAGCATTCTTGAAAATGGATCAGCTTCTTTGCAGTAACCAAGCAATCTTGTCACATTCGCATGATTTAACCGAGCCAGATTTGCAACCTTTAGAAAAAAACAATGTCTGGTTTTTAATCATTTTAATATTATTTAAAATATAAAACCGAGACTTCTCTTAATTACTTACTTCAGTTTGAAAATAAAGCTCGAGATCACTAGTCCAATTGTCCTCCGAGATACAAAGGGCTATAACAGCAATCTCGGGCCCATCAGTCAAGGTTCCTTTGTAGACAACGCTGTCAGAAGATGTCCCTATGATGTTGCTGAAATCTTCACAAGCAGTCTCCAGCTCTTTTCGATTAAACATTTGGACATGCTTTAACATTTCCCCATCTGTTTGAAACATCATTCAAAAATGTTGGGCGGCCACTTCCTCTAAAGGAGTAAATCCTAAATGTCTTGTTATACATGTAAAAATAGCACTCACCAATTGATAGTATCATCTGTTCTCGTGAGTACGAGTCTCTCTTCCAATGTCTAGCTTTAGACGATTTCTTCTTGTACATTATAAACACACAGGAGACAGCGGTGAACAGGAAAATTGCAGAGATAACTCCTGTTACAATTTCTAGGATGAAGAGCCAATTTGGTTTTTTTGATTTTTGAACAGTTGAATGCTTCTTCAATGAATGCGACATTTCCGGCTTCCCCGAAGATCCAGATCCGCCTGCATCACCAAATCTTCCTTCAAAAGGACTTCTGAAGTTCTAGTCACGTTACGTGATACAAACTTCACATCCATTCTGGATGACGTAAAAATCAAGAGCTAGACATTCACAAGTAAAGAAGCAAGAAATGCTTTAAACATAATCTCAGATACATATTAATGGTATGGCAACATCCTGCTATGAAATACTTATTGTTAGAGTAATTATGTTATTTGTTTCTTTAATTGTCCTTTTTCTGTAATTTACCCATAGAGCTTTTCTCCTATATAAGAGAGCTCTAGGGTTAGATGAAAGTTAATCTCATTCATTCCCTTTCAACATGGTATCAGAGCGACGGTCCTAGGCCGAAGTTCTTGAAACCCTAACCCTAACCCCACCCCACCCGCCGCCCTTCTCTCTCTCTCTCTATCTTCGAGATCGACGCTGCCAACCTTCGTCGATCGGAGCACGCTCGGTCCTCGCGCAACCAGGGCCCCTGCGCGCTAGCCCTGTGCGCTAGCACTTGCGCGGTGCGACACAGAAGCGGCGACTTCCTGTATCGCGTTCATCACGCGACGGAGAGGCGGCGCCCTCCTGTAGAGCGGTGATCACACAGAGGCGGCGTGGTATCACGCGAGGCGGTGATCACGCGATCCCCTGTGCCGACTCTCTACGCGTGTCCCCCCCTGCGCGCTCCAAGACGCCTGCGCGAACCCCCGGCCAAGGCGAACCCCTGCGCTACTCGCGTCTGGAGCACGTTGCAGGAGACGACTTCCTGTAGCGCTACTCGCGTCTGGAACAGCACGTCCTGTAGCACGTGGTCCTGTAACGTGCACCCTGTGCACGCACTCCATGTGCGTATGCACTATATGCCCTGTTATGTGCCCTAGCCGTACTTGTTTGGATGCACATGTTCTGTGCGCATGACCAGCATGGAGATTGTCGTTTGAGTCTATGAACAAGTAGACATTGTCGTCTAATTGTGTAACCCCAGTTACAGGTTATTGTTGTCGTCATGTCAGACAACAAAGTAGATTTTCCATCTCTGGATGCCTTCAAAGGTCCAGCACCCGTTGTAAAGATGGATGGTACGAACTATGAACTGTGGGCCATGCAGTTCATGAGTCTTATGCAGTGTAATGGCAAGAAACATATCCTCACGCAAGAGGAACCTGTTGACAAGATTGGGGTTAACGCCTCATGGGAGGCTGACGATGCTTATGCGCGTGTTTGGCTATCCGGTACCGTGGCCATAGAAATAGCCAACGACATTCTGAGTCAACCCACTGCGAAGGGTATGTGGGATATCCTGGCAGCCACATATTCTCCGGCGAAGAACGAGTCCAAGATCTTACAACTCCAGCATGATATATTTACCTCGAAGCAGAATGGGCGCCCTCTTCATACCCTGTACACCTCTCTGAGGGGTATGTTTGAGAAGCTACACGGGTACATTCCATTGACAGCTACACCGGAGCAGCTCAAAGCATACAGGGACTCGGTGATGACTGGGTGTTTCTTGCAGCCCTTGATCCAGAGTATGATGCCGCCCGAGCACAGATTCTTACAGATGCCACCATACCACGGAAGAGGCATATCACAGGTTGAGTAGACTCCCCATATCTCAGAGTGGAGTTCCGACACCTTCAGCCATGGCTTCTTCTCGCAGCAGAGGAGGCTATTCCCATTTCAGAGGTAGAGGTGGTCGTGGTCGAGGAGGAGGTAACAGACCTCCTAGACAGCCGTGCACCTACTGTCGCAGGACTGGACACACTGAGGAAACATGTTATTCTAAGCATGGGTTTCCTACTACTACGGCACGTGTGGCGGAGGAGGCTCAGCAGGAAGGGAGTCCTTTCCTTGTCACGGATCAGAGGTTTGAGGAGTTAGTATCGAGACTTCGGGAGATCATGCCTGGCCAGGGACCAGCTAGTACTTCAGGATCTTCAGAGATAGCCGGCTCAGCATCAGCATCCTCTTCAGGTACAACGTATGCACTTACTAGTTGTTACAGAGCAGATTTATCAGAATGGATTATGGACTCAGGAGCATCTCACCATTTATGTGGTGACAAAAAGCAACTGGATGATTTTATTGCGACTCAGACAGGACGCTCCGTGATAATTGCTGACGGAACACACTCTCCCATTACTGGTCAGGGGGAGGTGCAATTGACCCCTGGGATACGACTTCAGAACGTTCTTTATGCTCCTGATTTTTCCATGAATCTACTATCCATTAGTCAAATCACTAAAGATTTACATTGTCGTTCCATATTTGACCCATCTGCTCTTGTGTTTCAGGACATCCTAACGGGCAGAGTGATTGGAACTGGCTGTGAGCAAGGGGGTCTTTATAGACTGGTGCAATCTCCTTATGCTTGTGTCTCTTCTATAAGGGCTGGATCGGTGTCCCCTACACGTGGCATCTTCGATTTGGTCATCTTCCGTTGCAAAAGATGGTCCATATTCTTCCACAGATTTCTCCCAAGTCTAATTTTCAGTGTGAGGCATGCCAACTTGGCAAACATCACAGGTCGTCATTTCCGAGTCGTATAGGTCCGAGTCGTCATGGTCTGTTTGAGCTGCTACATTTTGATATTTGGGGTCCCAGTCGTGTCCCTGATCTTCAAGGACACAGGTTTTATCTTGTTGCAGTTGATGAATTTTCTAGGTTATGTTGGGTTTTTCTACTTAAAAATAAGTCTGATGCTGCGTTTGTTATCCAGTCTTTCATTATTGAAATAAAAAATATTTATTCTGCTAGAGTAAAGTTCATACGGTCTGATAATGCTCTTGAATTATGTAGTTCTCATATCTCAAAATTTCTTATGTCTCATGGAATTGTGCATCAGAAGTCATGTGCTTACACCTCCCAACAAAATGGGGTAGCTGAGAGGAAACATCGTCATTTGTTGGACATTACCAGGACCCTATTGATTCAGAGCCGTGCCCCTCACTCCTATTGGGGGATGCGGTTCTAACTGCTTGTTATCTGATCAACCGTATGCCTTCGTCAGTGTTAGGAGAGAAAATCTCGTTCTTGACTGCGTTTCCTGAGAAGGATCTTTTCTCCCTAACACCTCGCGTCTTTGGCTCCGTTGCATTTGTTCATTGCTTCTCTCCTGCTCTTGACAAGCTCTCTCCCAGAGCTGTCAAATGCGTTTTTGTGGGTTATTCCAAAATCCAAAATGGGTATCGGTGTTTTGATCCTGTTAGACGACGGTACCATGTTAGTGCTGATGTCACCTTCTTTGAGTCCATTATGTATTTCTCTCCTACAGGTGACAACCTCACTCACTCAGACGAAGGAGATGATATCTATGTGCCTCCTCCACCATCTATTCCATGCTCTACTCCACCACCACCACCGCAGCCTATACCACCACCACCACGGCCTATACCACCACCACCTCCACCTCCACCTTCTACTTTTTATCCTCAGTTCTATTAGCGTCGACCCTCTGCTCATGTGCCTCCTCCATCATCCAGCATGCCCGAGGTATGTAATGAACATTTGAGTACTACTAAAGGCACGGGTGATTTGCATGCGCAGACAGATGTACAGGGCACGGATGCTACTACCACTACTCCAGTTGATGATCTCGATCTTCCTATTGCCCATAGAAGGCAAAAACGTGCGCGGACAATGAATCCCAAATATGGGATGGACTTTGCATCACAAGCCTGTTTGGAGCGGTTGTTCCCGGAGTTTCGCAAGTTCGTCCTTGGGTTATCAGCAGTGGAAATCCCAAGGTCATATCAGGAGGCACTACATAGCAGTCCATGGCGTTTGGCTATGGAAGAGGAGATGGCGGCGTTGCAGTCACGTGGTACGTGGAGTGTTGTGCATCCTCCACCAGGTGCGTCAATAGTCGGAAGCAAATGGGTTTTTACTGTTAAGCATCGGGCTGATGGTACGGTCGATAGATACAAAGCCAGGTTGGTTGCTCGTGGGTTCACCCAAACATATGGGGTGGACTATCAGGAGACGTTTTCTCCAGTAGCCCGTCATTCTACCTTACGGATTCTTATTGCAGTTGCTATTGTCCGTGACTGGCCCTTGTTTCAGTTAGATGTCAAGAACGCTTTCTTGTATGGTGACTTGCAGGAAGAGGTCTATATGCAGCAGCCACCAGGGTTTGCTGCTGAGGGGGAGTCCAGTATGGTGTGCCGTCTTCATAAGGCCATATATGGCCTGAAGCAAAGTCCACGGGCTTGGTTTCAGAAGCTCTCAGAGTTGATTGAACAGAAGGGCTTCGTCATATCTACAGCAAATCATACTCTCTTTGTAAAGAGAGACCAGCAAGGTATTGTGATCATCTTAGTGTATGTTGATGATATTGTTATCACTGGTAGTAATAAGCAGGGCATTCAAGCGGCCAAGGATTTTCTTAGTGAGCAGTTTGTTACGAAGGACATGGGTACACTTCGTTACTTTTTGGGATTGGAGTTTGCAAGAAATGAGCAAGGCATGGTAATGACACAAAGGAAGTATGTTACTGATCTGTTATCTGAGACAGGAATGGCAGGATGTAGACTAGCTACTACTCCTATGTATCCTAATGTTAAACTCTATGATGATGACTCTAAGGAGGTGGACAAGAGACGGTATAGAGAGCTCGTGGGAAAGTTGTTATATGTCACCATTACCCGACCAGATATATCCTTTGTTGTTAGTAGGGTAAGTCAATTTATGGAGCAACCCAGACAGGCTCACATGAATGCTGTTTTTATGATCTTGAGATATCTGAAGTCGTCTCCAGGTGCTGGTCTTCTGTTTAGGAAAGATACCTCTATATCTGTCACATGTTGTGCTGATGCAGACTATGCTGGGTGCCCTAATGATAGAAAGTCTACTTCAGGTTTTTGTTGTATTTGTTGGTAGCTCACCAGTAGCGTGGAAGAGTAAGAAACAAACTGTCGTGGCTCGATCCAGTGCAGAGTCAGAATATAGGGCAATGGCCCAAGGTAGTGCTGAGATGATATGGGTTAAATCGGTTTTGACTGATTTAACTATTGAAGTACCTCTTCCTATGCATCTTAAATGTGATAATCAAGCAGCCTTGTTCATAAACAATAATCCAGCCTTCCATGAAAGGACAAAGCACATTGAAGTGGATTGTCATTATACAAGGGACTTAATTCAAAAGGGACTTATTTCAACTTCTTATGTATCATCAGGAGAGCAGATTGCAGACATGTTCACCAAGGCTCTTGCTAGAGGTCCTTTTCATTTATGTTGTTCCAAGCTGAGCATGTTAGATATATATGCTCCAGCTTGAGGGGGAGTGTTAGAGTAATTATGTTATTTGTTTCTTTAATTGTCCTTTTTCTATAATTTACCCATAGAGCTTTTCTCCTATATAAGAGAGCTCTAGGGTTAGATGAAAGTTAATCTCATTCATTCCCTTTCAACACTTATCTTCACCAAAATCTCGACCAAAACTAATAAAAGATTAAGAGAGTTATGCGCAGCATTATACAACAACAACAAAGCCTTTTCCCATAATTAAGTAGGGTCGGCTAAAATTGGTGAAACCTTCTCCTAGTTTAAGTAGGGTTGGCTACATGGATTCTTGCTCAAATCCATGGTGAAAGGTCCAACTATTTTTTTATTCTAGCTGTCGGCTACCTAACTGTTGAGTGACATGTAAATGGATAAACGTATCTTGGGAGGGGATCCATCTTACCTTGCGACATATTTGTATCTCTCCCTCTTCCATTTGAACATATAGAAAAGAAAAGAAACAGACCTTGTTGCTGGGAGCAACAAGGAATCCTTCCCACCATGATTTTTCCCTTCATCTTGAAGGGTTTCCACGTTAAACGATCGTCTCGACTGTTTGCGTGTTTTCCTACACGGTATTAGAGCAAATTTTTTTTTTTGAGGCTCCAAAAAAGGGGGACACACTCGGAGGTGCTCACCCCAATGCATTAAAAAGAGGAAGAGAAACTTACAGTGGTAACATGAAGATGAGAAATTACAGAACAAAGTAAAGGGGGGTAGACGGAGATCGTATCCCCCGCAGCTAAAAAAAAATTACAAAGAGGTCCAGTCACGAAGGAAGCCCGAGGCCGTGGATCTAACATTCTCCAAATAGAACCGCTGACGAGCAAAGATAGCTTCGTTTCGCCCCATCCACAGGCTCCAAACCCTCGAGATAGGGTCCAGCAACACAGGCCACGAGCGCCCCCGATCAGAGAACAAGCTTTGACAAAAATGAGCGAAGGAAGATAGGTCCAGCCACCGTAGATCGGCCCATAGCGCTTCAACACAGCAACAATGCAGAAAAAGGTGATCAATAGTTTCCGTATCCACGCCACAGAGAGCACAGAGAGGCGAAGAGTTGGGGAACATCCGTGCACAACGATCTCGAGTTAATATTCTTCCCCTACGTAGCAGCCAAAGAAATATACCCACACGCTCAGGGAGCCTGAGCGCCCAGAAGAGATTGCAATCACGCAAGAGGATGTCATCCCTCCCAGCGTCCAGGGGCAAAATGGCCTTATATGCGGCACGAGTAGAGAAGGGCCCATCTTTCCAGGCCAAGTAGTCCCGGCCCACAGAAGGGACAGGGGCATCAACAAGATTACTTATGAGAGAGGTATATTCTAGCATCCGCTGTTCCGACAAGGATTCCGAAATAATAGGGCACCAATCGCGCCCATCCCAGCAGCCGGCCACCGTAACACATTTGTTGGGGACCAAAGCGTACAGACGGGGGAACGTGAAACAAAAGGGCCCCCTTCCCGTCCAGTCATCCTCCCAGAAGCGCAGCATAGAACCATCGCCGAGCTTGAATGAGAACAGTGAGCGATTCCGACAAAGAGCACCCATCACCCCACGCCAAAATATAGAGACCTGGCCCCGATAATCACCACGAAAAGCCAAATGGATGCCATCCCCTGCCGCACCCCTCAAACAATTAATCAAGAAGTTGTCCTCCTTACCCCAAATCCTTGCCGCCCACTTGAGCAACAGAGCATCGTTCACCGACGCCAGGCGCCTCACACCCAGCCCGCCCTCCTTCTTAGGGCGTGTGACCTCATCCCAGGCAACGAGGTGCACCCCCTTCCCCCCCCTCCCTTCTTCCCCCACAGAAATGCCCGCATACACTTCTCCAGACGCCAACGAACCCCCTTTGGCATCCCCCGCACCGAGAGAAAGTAGATAGGGATAGAGGAAAGGACGGATTTTAGAAGCACTAACCGGCCACCACGGGAGAGAATCGCCGCGCGCCACCCATCCAGGCGATGCTCGACCTTCTCGACGATCGATTTCCAGTCACGCGTGCGCGCGCGGCCCAGCGTCAAAGGTAAACCCAGGTAATCGAAGGGAAGATCAGAAGTTTGACAGCCCAGCACGTGCGAGGACATCGCCGCCTCCGCCGAGGACATGAAGAAAGGGACCGCCTTTGATTTGTTAGCATTGATATGAAGACCGGATAGCTCGCTGAACAATTGAATGGTAGTAGCCATTGGGGACGCATTTGAAGGGTCCCCCTCGATGAAGCAAATTGTATCATCAGCAAATTGGACGAGCGGTATGTGGTAGGGGCCCAAAGAGCAGCCCCGAGACAAGCCAGCCCCCACAACACCCTCGATCATGCGCGGCAAAACATCAGCCGCCAGAACGAAGAGGAGAGGGGCAAGGGGGCAGCCCTGGCGTATCCCCCTCCGCGGTTGGAAAGAGCCCCCTACCGGCCTGCCATTGACCAAAAGAGATAGCGAGGTCGTTGACACACAACGCCTCATCCACGTAATCCAAGTAGAGGGGAATCCCCTTCGCCACAGAACGGACCATAAGAACCGCCAATCAAGAGTATCATAGGCTTTGGCAAAATCAATCTTCCAAAGAATTCCCTTTGTTGCATTCCTCCTCCATGACTCAATAATCTCGGAAACAACGGCATAGCAATCAGCAATTTGCCTACCCCGCACGAAGGCGGCCTGCGTAGGCGAAATGAGCGAGTCGAGGAGCGGGGCCAGGCGACGCGCGAGGGCCTTAGCAATAATAAGATAGATTGCATTGGACACGGAGATAGGCCTGAAGTCCTCAATCCTAGTAGCCGCGGCCGATTTAGGGATAAGGACAATATGGGACCGATTTAGTATATCAAAGCCATCGTTTCTCTCGCAAAAATCCCGCGCCACAGCCATAACATCATTCCCAAGAATATCCCAAAAATCCTTGTAAAAGCAAATCGGGAAGCCATCAGGCCCCGGGGCAGCATCACGATTGAGGTCCCAAACCGCCCCTTTGAGTTCTTCCAAAGAAAGCGGGAGCACGAGCGCCTCCGCAGAAGCAGCATTGAGAGGAGGAGCACCCTGGCCCGACCAGCGCCGGTATTAGAGCAAAGTTGTAGCACTGGATCGTACCATCAACTTCTATTGGAAGTTGTGTTTCATCTTAGGGATCGACCCATTGTTGCCGGAGATCTTATATCGTGATTTGTTACCTTCTGGTGCTCCTTCAAGGGTTGCAATCTCCAGCTGTGCACCCAAAATTCTGTGCGCCCCAGTTGCTGCGGTTGTGGAGATAGTGGTGCTAGGGATGCTCCCATGTCAGGGCTCGGGTTGAGGACTTGTTCGGTTGTTGTGTTAGGGGGCATGTGCTTTGACGAAAAAAGATTGTGTTGCTGTTGTGTTGAAGTGTTCAACTGGTGGTTGAGATCCGTTTGGATTGCATACCTGGTGCTTGAGGAAATGCCACAGAGTGTTGGAGCCTCTGGAACATTGGTTGCACACCAAGGCATTCGATAGAATGCTTCTTAAAGCTGTGAAATGGAAGGAAATATCGCGATATATCGGCGATATATCGATATCAACATGGGACCGATATGGGCACCGATATGGCGATATATCCCGATTTCCAGGTATTTATCGTCGATATATCGTCGAAATATCGTATCGATACGATATCGAAACGATATCGAATCGATACGGCCTTCCATGCTGTGATTAGTGCCGGGTTTCAACTCTAGGTGCTGCAATTATACTTTTGTTGCTTCATGCTAGGCCGCATTTTTTGGGCTGATTGCTGCTATTTGAGACTGGCCGTGTTTTTTGAGGTCGATTGATGCGATTAGAGGCTATTTGCGGCTCTAAACCTTATACTGAGATTGCTGCAAGGCCTCAAATTTCGATTTTGGTCACCATTTCGGTTAGTGACCGAAAAGAAATTCGACCAAAATTTGGATGAAATTCGACCGAAATTTCTGTCATTTCAGTCAGATTTTGAATAGGGGACCCCAAATTTCGGTCGACATCGGACATTTCGATCAAATTTCGAACACCCATCGAAATCGAAATTCGGTCGAACTACGCCGAAATCCAGTCGAATTTCGCTGAAATTTGATCCCATGGATTGCTGCTATTGTTTGTACATCATTGCAATTACTTGAGTATTAGTGATTGGAGTTACTTGTTTTTGTTGTGATTATCGTGAGTTGTTGTTGTGATTTACCTAAGTGCATGTGTGAGGGGCTGCCACCTGTAGTGTTGCTGCCTAAGGATCCTCTTGGAGGCCCTCTTTCGTGTTAGGGCTGGAATCTTTCGTTGCCCGCTGTTGGGATATGTTTAAGTGGGGTTGAAGACCTTCGTGCACTAATTTTTTCTTGTCATGCTTGGATTGGAGCTTGGACTTCATTGTGATTGACATCGGATTCCAATTTTCATACAGTTGATGTGCCTTTTTTCTCGTTGGGTTGCAAGGTGTTGCTACCATTGGTTTTACTCTGCTATTGTTTGCTCAGCTGTAGTGATCAGGGATTAGTTAGTTGAGATTACAAGGTTGTATTGGTGTGTTCTTCCCTCATGGCAAGTGATTTAAAACTTGAGTGGACAATTGATAATGGTGCCACTGACCATATGATGGGTGATCCGAAACTCTTTAGAGCCTATAAATTGGCCTCTGGCAAGGACAACGTTGCCCTTCTCGATGGATCTCATGTCACTGTTGTGAGGAAAGAAGTGTTTCCCTTCTTGATAAATTTTCTATCCACAATGCTCTTCATGTTCCCGACATGCCTTTAAATCTCCCCTTTGTTAGCAAGATAACAAATCAATTGAACTGTGAAATTATCTTTTCTTCTGATTATTGTATGATACAAGACTTGGTGACATGGAGAAGAATTTGGATCGGTTTAATTTCTGATGGTTTGTATCGTCTACCAATTCAAGTAGCACATGATTTAACGACTGTGATTCGAGTAAGAAAAAATAAGAGTGTTGTCATAGTCAGGTCATTTAGTGGCATGAACATCTTTGGGTATCTTAAAGAGTTGTTTCCTTTATTATTTGAAGATTTGAGCTCAGCATGTTTGTTTGAAGGCCAAACATACTCGTGCAACTTACTCTGTTTTTGAGAGTAGGACAAGAAAGGTTTTTGAGTTAATTCACTCTGATGTATGGGGTCACTCTAATATACCTACTCATAATGGCTACAAGTACTTCATTTCTTTTATTGATGATTATTCTATAAGCATGTTTGTCTATTTGCTTCATGATCGTGGAGAAGTTGTCAACATTGTGAAAAAGTTTTTCAATCTCATTGAGACATAATACTGAAAAGTGATCAAACGGTTCAGGTTTGATAATGCTCGTGAATATTTATCCAAGGATCTATAAGAATTGTTTAGTACTAAAGGAGCTATTCGCGGGACTTCTTACAGCTGTACCCCTCAGAAGAATGGTGCAGCAGGACAGAAGAACACACATCTTCTTGAAGTTAGCAGAGCAATCTTATTTAAAAGAATATTCCTAAGAGATTTTGGGGAGAGGTTGTTCTCACTAGTGCATTCCTCATAAACACAATGTCGTCAAGACAACAGAACATGGCTACCCTTTTTTCTATTGTTCAGTCCGAGAACAAGTTGTTTGTGCTTCCTCCGAAGGTTTTTGGTTGTATTTGCTACTTTCACAACTCTGCACCAATGTAAAGAAACTCGATGTACATGCAATCAAAGATATTTTTTGGGGATATTTTGCTACTCAGAAAGGTTATAAATGTTTGTGCCATGAGGATAGAAAAATACATTTGACTAAAGATGTCACTTATATTGAGTATGAAACTCACTTCACTGAGCATTCCCTTCAGGGGGTGAATGGAAGAAATTGTTAACGGAATGTCCAGGAAATTCTTCTCTTGGATACTTATAATGATGTTACAAGTCCTTTGGGTAACTCTACTCGGAGCGACACAAAGATAGATAGTTGGAAGCCTCGATCTCCTCATTGGCATGAAAGAACCTACAACAAGAAAAACCATCAAGGCACACTAATGCAAACTAGAGAAATCAAAATCTCAATCCCATTCAATCCTTGAATGATCCAAGTTCCTCTACTATCATTGGTGATTCAACCTCTAATTTGGAAAGTAATCGGAAAAGGAAGTCATTGACAACGATGAAGATGAGAGGGTTGACGGCGTGATCACATGTGAAGTGGATTCGGTGGTACAGAGGCATGGATGTTGGGAAATAAAGCCCCCCTTGAGATACATGGATTGCACCAGATACCCCATAAACAAATATGTTGGCTATTCCAAACTCAGTAAAAACTACAAGTGCTTTATAACCTCTCTGTCTACATCTGTGATTCCCAGGAATGTTGTAGAAGCATTTGCCGATCCTCAGTGGATTTGTGCCATGGAAGAAGAAATAGGGGCACTTAGAAAAAAATGTACATGGGATATTGTGAACATCCCTAAATGGGTGCATATGGTTGGTTCAAAGTGAGTGTACACCAAAGTACACGCCAGATGGTCAAGTGGAAAGACACAAAGCCAGACTTGTAGCGAAGGGGCTTAGTTAAAAATATGGTGATGATTACTTAGGAACTTTTGTCCTTGTGGCGAAAATGAATACAATGCACTTTGTTCTTTCTCTTGATGTCGTTAAGGAATGGAAACTTCATCAGATGAACGTAAAGAATGCATTTTTGAATCGAGGTCTCCACGAAGAAGTTTACATGCATATGCCACATGGGTATGAAAAGTCAATAAAGTGTTACAAGTTAAGAAGGCATTATATGGTCTAAAACAATCGTCTGAATCTTGGTTAGAAAAGCTTAAAATTGTGATGATCAGATTGGGCTATCACAAAGGAAATAGGGAATACTCTCTTTTTCAAGAGGAGAACGAATAAAGCTTCTCTTCTTCCATCTACGTTGATGACATGATCATTATCATAGCCTTAAATGTCGGTTTCGGTCACCATTTCGGTATCGACCAAAACAGAATTTCGATGGAATTTCGACCGAAATTTCGGTCATTTTTTGAACAAGCACCCCCATATTTCGGTCATTTCGGTCGAATTTCGATTTCGACTGGATATCGATATTCGACAGAAATTCGACCGAATTTCGCTGAAATTTGAGGCCATGATCATTATCAGGGATGATGACGAGGAGATAGTAAAACTGAGAGGAGAATTTGCAGTGGAATTTGACTTGAAAGATCTTGATAACTTGAAGTACTTCTCAGGCATTGAAATGGCAAGATCAAAGGATGGGCTTGTTCTATGTCAGAGAAAGTATAGCCTGGATCTCTTAAAAGAAACTAAAAGGTTGGGATGCAAACCTGCCACCACTCCCATTGAGGAAAACCACAAGTTGGGAATCGAGGATGGAAATCAACTCCAAGAAGATTCACAGAACAAGTACCAAAGACTTGTGGGGAAGCTCATCTACCTCAGTCTCACCAGACCAGACATTACCTATGTTGTAAATGTGGTGAGTTAATTTACGCATGCACCGATTGATCTGCACATGAAGGCAGTGGATCACATTCTCTTCTATATAAAAAGGAATCCTGGAATAAAAGGGCTTACCTTTACGAAAATGGTAATCTTAAGGTTGAATGCTATACTGATTCCGATTGGGCTGGATGTGTTGATACAAGAAGACCTACTACATGATATTGTGTATATTTGGGCGGCAACCTTCTAATCTGGACGAGTAAACAACAATCGATTTGTGCAGGGTCAGGTGCTGAAGCTGCGTACAGAGCTGTGGCAATGGGTGTCACTGAAATGCTATGGCTTAAGATCATTTTGACAGACATCAGGGTTGATCTTGATATGCCTATGAGATTATTTTGTGATAACAAGTCTACCATAAATCTTTCCAACAATCCTGTAATGCACGACATGACATATCATATTGAAACTAATCGCCACTTCATCTGAGAGAAAATTGATTCTAAGGAATTGGTGCTGCCATATATAAAAACAGAAGAATAAGTTGTTGATGTCTTCGTAAAGGGGTTGTCGGCTGTCAAGTTTGAAAAGAATGTTTGTTAGAGTATGTGTCATTATCATGTAGATGTGAAATGGATCCTTCTAAGATCCATTTACCCCATCCGGGAGCTTATTCCCACATCTACCAATGGTGGGACTTGGAGGGTATGTAGAGGCTATATAAGAAGCCCAAGACCCCCGGTATCCAGTGAAAAAGTGCAATGCATAAATCGACCCTTTGAGACGTTCTCCCGTGGTTTCATCCCGCTCCTTAGGGAGTAGGGTTCCATGTTAAATCTCGTTGTTCCATTTTTTTTTTTTTTGAAATCAGAACGATTCGGGGGAGACACATGGTGGTGTTCGCCCCAAATTTTATTAAAAACGAGAAGAGGGAGTGGAGAAGAGAGGTACAAAGTGATACAAACATCATGGATCGAGAAGATCCCTGTCAATACCCCAGTCCACAACCCAAACACCCACACACGACAACAGCATTACCGGAACATCCAGTCATTCAGAAGTAAATCCACATGCGCTAAAACGTTCTCCCTGTAGAATCTTTGGCCCCTGAAAATCTTCGCGTTCCTAGCGAGCCATAAAGCCCAGATGCAAGCGAGGGGGCGGAGCAACTCCCTCCTTGGCCGATCAGCACGAGAGCGCAAAGTGATCCAGAACGAGTCGGTCGAAGAAGCGTCCACCCAAGTCACATTGAGGCCCTCCCAAATGGTGGCAGAGCACGGACAACAGAAGAAAAGATGTTGCAAAGTCTCCAGATCGCCGGTACACAGCACACAATCCATGGAGCCAACCCCCGATAGAAACTTAGCACATCTATCGCGGGTCAATACCCTACCACGGCGCACAAGCCACAGGAAAAAAGCCACCTTCTCCGGCAAATTTAAACTCCACAACCACCCCAAATCGTTGCAAAGGGGGGTACGATCAGAGATTGGTTGATGTGAGATCACCTTGAAGGCCCGCCTCGAAGAGAAGGCGCCGTCACGCCAGATCCAGTGATCCCTGCCATTGGATGGCGTTGGCGCATCCCTAAGCTGCTGCAGGAGGCTTAAGAAGTCATCGAAGCGCTCGTCGGAGAGGTTGGCCGCAAAGGAAGGGAACCAGTTGCCCCCGCCCCAAGCGGAAGCCACCGAAGCACCAGAGTTAGACGCCAAGGCACAGAGACGAGGGAAGGAGCTACCGAGAGTGGCGTCCCCCGCCCATGCGTCGTGCCAAAAAAGAAACGAGTTGCCATCACCCAGAACCTGCTTGAACAGATGAGAGAACCGCCTAGCCGCCGAGACGAGGGAAGGAGTTGTTCCATATTTTTTATTCTTTATTTTTCTAATATGCTTCCGCATTATCTTTTCTAACATGGTATTAGAGCGAGTCAATTCTTGAGGATTTTAAGTTCTTTATTTTTATTCGAGATTCGATGTTGGAGTTCTTGTCTTGGAGACTATTTTGAAGTTTCTTGTTCAACTTCATGTTCAAAGTCAAGTTCTAGGGTTTTCATCCAAAAACCCTAATTTTGTGAAGCCAAAGAAAAGTCCCTTGCTCCAAATCAACACCTCCGTTCAATGCAATTCCGCTCCAACGAACACTTCCAACGATGCCTTCTCATGATAGAAGGCGGCGGGCGACGAATCCTAAGGATCCCGGTTGCGCTCCTCCCTAGCGCAACCCCCTTGTATCAGGTGGCGCGTTCCATCACACACGGGCTGCGCAACCCATGGTGGCGCGGAGTCCTCTCAAGCAACATCCCATCCAGATCCTTCATAACCTCCAGGGCGCATCCTCCCTCGCGCATCGTGCGCACCTCCCAGCATCGTGCATCTCCTCCGATCACACACACCTCCTCTAGACTTTCTCCATGTCAGTGATACCACCCTCACTCATGGCGGAACAAAATTGTTAGCCCCCTCGATGCAGCAGGCGGCGCAATCATGCAACATGGCAAGGTTCTCCATCGCCTCCCCGCAGCAGGCGGCGACAACGCAAGTGCTTCAGGCGATGCCACTCCAAGCTCCAACGGCGAGCTCTCCCTCCCAGATCGCTGCACACTCGCTCCAGGAGGCAGCTTGTGCACCTCCTCCCATCGCAGCTCCAAGGCGACGACAGATCTCACCGCCTGCCCTCGTGCACAACGGTGGCGATCTCCATCTTGCACGATGACGCGCATCTCCTGCGGCAGCTCCAGCCGCCATGACTAGCGACGGCACTCGACCTCTTCCTCATATCTTCAGAAGGCGACAACAATGAAGCTGCCCCCATTGGGGCGATTCTGCGTGAGAGGGGTTCCCACTACAGGGAACCCTAAATAAGGGTTAGCCCCAAGTGAGCCGAAAATGAAATATTATTATGTCGTTGCTGCATATTAAACGCCCAAAGTTAGGTCGTATGTCTTTAAAAAACAGGGGGAGAGAGGGCCCATCGAGGAAAAAAGGGGATGTCATTATTTTTGGGTCCAAGTAAGTCAAGTTTCATTTTTTTTAAAAAGGAGCACAGTCTTACGCAAAAGAAAAAAAGGAAAGGAAAAGTCGAGGAAAAAAATGATGATACAACTTGTTTTAATTATTTTTTTATGACGTCTATTAAAAAATGATGAAATATTTGAGAGAAAAAATGATGTTAAAAAAAAAGGTAAAGTCGGAAAAAAATTGTGACAACTTATTTGACTTTCTTTCTCTCATTTCTTGTCTTCTCCCAACTTTGTCGATGCTACTGTTTTCCGACAAGTATGGGAGGAAGGGGAAGTATTATATAGAATTCTACAAGAGACCGCATTTTCAGATTCTCCAGACTCCATGCCAGCCAGTCTTTTCAGACTCTACATATGTTTAGACTCGACGATTGTTTTCCGGGTCTTCAGTTTAATGAGCACATGTTTACCATCACTTTTTCAGTGGTCCGCATCTTTTATTTGGTCAGAGTTTTCATGTGTTCCATAGGGACTCCAGAGTAGAGATACCATTTCCTCTACCATGTGGGATAGGGTTTTCATGTGGTTTCATAAGGACTCTAGAGTAGAGGCCCATTCTCTGAGCCATATGGGAGAGACCCATTTCTCAGACGAAGAGACTTTTCAGACTCGATTCTCCAACGATCGTGGACTACGACGAGGATGTCTCCACGGCTTTTTCAGCTCAACCCTTCAGAGAGATGGAGTAGTTGTCCACATGTTGTGGCGGGTCAGAATACTCCAACGAGGAGACTCATTTCATTTGCAGTGACTCTGATAAGCGCAATACATAGCACATGCTTTCTGACAAGGAGATTCAGTTTGACTCACACTCTAGCCCAATGTTCCTCCTCATTTGCATGACATGAGAAGCAACGTCATCGACAATAGCCAATAGTTGTGCGCGTTGAGTTGATATTGTCTGTAGTATCTTGTAGTGCGAGTTTGAAATTTCTTTATGTTTTTCCAAGCTGAGCATTGCATGCTCTAGCTTGAGGGGGAGTGTTAGAGTATGTGTCATTATCATGTAGATGAGTAAATGGATCCTTCCAAGATCCCTTTTACGCCATACAGGAGTTTAGTCCCACATCTACCAGTAGTGAGACTTGGAAGGTTTGTGAAGGCTATATAAGAATCCCCAGACCTCCTGTATCCAGTGAGAAAGTGCAATGCATAAATCAGCCCTTTGAGGCGTTCTCCAGTAGTTTTATCCCGCTCCTTAGGGAGTAGGGTTCCATGTTAAATCCCGTTGTTCTATATTTTTCATTCTTTATTTTTATGATACGCTTCCGCATTATATTTTCTACAATGTTGGGAAGTTGGGTATGTTTGATCTATATAACCAACTTGAGGGGGAGTGTTGAGGGACATGTAAATAGGTAACGGATCTTGGGAGGGGATCCATCTTACCTTGAGACATATTTGTATCTCTTCCTCTTCCATTTGAACATATAGAAAAGAAAAGAAACAGACCTTGTTGTTGGGAGCAACAATTCATTCCCACCGTAGTTTTCCCCTTCCATCTTGAAGGGTTTCCATGTTAAACGATCGTCTCGATTGTTTGCTTGTTTTACTACACTAACGCAACCCTCACAAGGAGGGATTTGAACCCTGGTCTTTAGGGTGGTTGGCACACTGCACTACCACCAGACTTTTGAAGTGGGTACTATTTGTTGTTACATCCATCCTCGCAGTTAATTTTCAGTTCCTTAAAATGAAGAGACTTGTGTACAACTTTAAACACCAACTATTATTTTCCATTAACCCCTTGCCACTTCTTGCAGTTTTCTACAGTATGCAACCTCACCATGCATATTTACGAAGTAATGAAGGCTCCCCTTAGATTCCAAAATGGGGGTACCCAAATAAATTCTTCCTAGAGTGGTTCATAAGATTCATACCACAAAGGTCTGGACTTCGCTGCAATACAGAGTTCTTGCTATGGAGACAGTTCCCTTGAAAACTCGACCTGCATGAGAGACCACACATTTGTATAAGGCGTCTTTCGAGCTTCGACAAAGCCAAAAAGCATGCGAAATTCCATTTCACCATCAGAAATTCCAGATGACAGTTGCATAAAGACTCGGTGACAACAAACAATATCACTCCAATTAGATATGGTACAGCAACTGTGAATAATTCAAGCTCAACAGTTACCTAGGTAGATATTCAAGACACTTCGGAATTTCACCGCTGAGAAAGTTGTAGGAGAAATCCCCAACATTTAGATGATCAAGCAAGCATAAGCCTGAGGCAACTTTCTGTGAGACAATCCTAACGAAATATGATAATATAAAATATTAACATTTTAGGTAGTGGGCCAAATCCCATGGGAAAAAAAGGCAGGATATTAAAGAAAACTTGACCTGAAAAAGAAATCTATGAAGGATTATAATTGCCATATTCAATCCCAGTGGAAAGAGAGAACTTGAAAAACAAGTAAATAGAATGAGAATTATAAAAAATACACAATTATTTGTCCAGGCACCAAGGGACTCAAATGCGAAACATTATTTTTGAAAATAATTTGGAGTGGAACCTTGCATATGTTTGTTACTCGCACAACCTTGTCTTGTAAAGCTATAGCACTAACTAGTTCCTTCTACAGACACCGAGTTTTATTACATGGATAAAAAAATCTACTTAACCTATAACCTTCTCCTGAAAGCATTCACAATCTTTATCTATTCTGTTGCGAATCGAGGAAGCACACATAAACACGATCAATCACGCAAGTACAAAGACACATTTGCAAGGTTCACATGTAACTGGGATATGTCCTTAGGTGGCGGCAATCGGTTTTCACTATGCGGAGAAGAAGAATAATGCTAAGGAGAGCCTTAACCCTAGGGAATTTTATATACTACTCCTGTACAGATGTATTCCCAGTCAACGAGACACCCGTCTTATGCATACGACAGTTCTTCAACTTGGATCAGATGGTTTGTATTCAAGGCATATCAACACCTTCCATTTTAAAAACTGCCCATATAGTTTAGGCGAACCAACTTTTGCTTCCTTAAAGACAAGCGAATGCACCTTACAGTTTTGTAGACATTTGTTTCACAAGAAAGTGCATGCTATGTTGGACTGTCTTCATATATAGAAAGTTTATCATTTAATATTCTTCCTATTTCCAGACTCATCAAAAAGATGTACTAACTAGGAAGGGAGGCATTTTAATACGTAGATCTTTCTACTTCTACATTTCATCCTCATCCTTCTCATTTTACAACTATGTAGTAATAGGCAGGAATTATGATTTACTAATGAATTCTGAAGAAAATAAGCTGCATGACTATCCTATTATTTAATTTCTATTTAGATGAACATGGAAAACCTAAAATAACTATGTTGTAATGGATATGTCCCCTGTGTTATGCAAGTGAATATGGATGATAGAAGAGGCTACTTCTAGGGATGCACACATATCGGATTTAGGTTTAATCCGTATCCAACCAACTTTAACAAATTGTAACTTTTTTGAATCCATTAAACATTCAAATCCGATCTATAATCCAATCCACATAATTACAAATTGGATGAAGCTGGTTTAGGTTTTTGATACTTATTTATATATATTCCCAAATAGTATACTCTCATTTTTGTAGCCCTTGATATTTGCAAGAATTCAGTGATATGAATATATGCAAACAAAGGAAAGTTTACCAAAATGGATGTTAGATTTTTAATATTTTAATCCTAAGTCCATCTTTCTTTTTATTCATTACGTGATGTTGCATGTTAAAATAACAATAAAAAGGACACTCGACAGAGGAGGTCGCGGGCACAATCTATAAAGTGGAATAAGAGAGAATTTCGATTTTAGTATTGTACCCTATTCTCATTTTTTCGAAGTTAATCCATAATGTTGCATGCGAAAAAACTAAATAACCCAACATACACGCACACACAAACATACATATGTAAATACCTACATAAATAGATTTATATATACATACACTCTAACATATTGGATCGGTCAAATTTCGACAGGGGTTTGACTAATCCGTAATTTCAAGAATTTGAAAAAAAAATCTCAATCCGACCCAATCCTTTACAATGATAAATCAAAATCAATACGACAAAATCACATTGTATCAAATCATAGTTTATGTGATCCATATGCACCCTTAATATTGTAGCTAATAGCCAATCAGTACTGCTACATGTACATGGAATCTCTTGGCTTCTATGCATGACCACAACCCTTCCGCTATTCAAAAATCATAAAAAGAGTTAACTTCAGTGAGTTTCTTAGAAAGCTAGTGCACCACAACTTTTCATAAAGTGGCTTTCTAACAAATATAATCTTTCCAATATTACTCAGCATCCTTTATGCTTATTATGTAATTTCCACCTAAAGGTACAACAACAAAAAAGCTTTTTCCCACAATTAAGTAGGGTCGGCTACATGGATTCTTCGCCGCCATTCATATCTATCTTGGGTCAATCTCAGGCTTATATCCAAAAAACTAAGATCCCTTCGTATAGTCTCTTCCCAACACTTCTTAGGCAGTCCTCGCCCTCTCTTAACCAGCTCAACATCCCAACACTCGCATCTCCTAACTGTTGCATCAGTTGATCTTCTTTGCAAATGACCAAACCATCTTAAGCAGTTTTCTCGCATCTTATCGTCGATCGGAGCTACACCAATTTTCTTTCTGATTGCATCATTCCGAATCCGATCTTTACGTGTGTGTCCACACATCCATCTTAGCATTTTCATTTCTGCTACAACCATTCTTTGCACATGTCTATGGTTCACAGGCCAACATTCAGATCCATAGTGCATAACAGGTCTCACGTCTGCTTTGTAAAAATTTCCTTTAGTTTTTAAAGGAACTTTTTATCACAGAGAATAGCAAAGGCTCCTCTCCACTTTAGCCAGCCCACATTTATTTTATTAGTAACATCTCCATTAATTCCCCCATCACGTTGCACAATAGATCCCAGATATCTAAAAGAATCTCTCTTCCGAGTGTTATCATCACCAATCTTCACCTCGATTCCTTCACAATTGCTTCCATTAAAGGTGCACTTCATATATTCCGTCTTAGCCCTACTTATACGAAATCCTTTAGTCTCCAAAGCATGTCTCCAGACCTCAAGCTTCTCATGTACTCCATCTCTAGTCTCGTCAATCAACACAATATCATCAACAAATAACATACACCAAGGTAACTCATCCTAAATGAGACTTGTCAACTAGTCCATAATCAAAGTAAAAAGAAATAGACTCAAAGTTGAACCTTGATGTAAACCAATGTTGATGTCAAAATATTCAGCCTTCCCAGACAGGGTCCTTACACAAGATAAAGCCCTATCATACATATCATTTATGAGGTTAATGTATAGAATAGGTACTTGTCTCTTCTCCAAAACTCTCCACAATATCTCTCGTGGGACAGAACATAAGCCTTTTCCAAATCAATAAAGATCATATGGAGGATATTCCTTTTAGCTCTATAAATCTCCATTGTTCTCCTCAATAAATGGATGGCTTCAATAGTTGAGAGACCCGGCATAAATCCGAATTGGGTTTCTTTTACTTTGGAAACTTGCCTCAACCTTCTTTCGATCACACGTTCCCAAATTTTCATAATGTGACTCATCACCTTGATACCTCTGTAATTTGAACAATTTTGAATGTCTCCTTTATTCTTATAAAGAGGCACCACGATACCCCTCCAATCTTCAGGCATTTTCTTGCTTCTCCAAATAACATTGAATAGATTCGTAAGCCATGTCAAATCGCGTTGACCTAAAACTCTCCATACTTCTACAAGGATGTCATCCGGTCCTACACCTTTCCTAGGTCTCATAACCTTCAAAGCCTCCTCTACTTCCTTTCTTTGTATTAGTCTATAGCTTACACAATTCAAGTAAACAAAGTGGTTTCTCTATTTCCTTCCCCAATGAAAAGTTTATGGAAGTACTGCTCCCATCTAGTCTCTATATCCTTCTGAGTAACAAGCACGTGACCTTCCTCATCCTTAATGTATCTCACTTGAGAAAGGTCTTTGATATTTCTTTCTCTTGCTTTGGCCAACCTGACTATATCCTTCTGGCCCTCCTTAGAGGAGAGATTTTTATACAAAATCTCATAAGCTTTTGACTTAGCTTCGCTTACAGCCTTCTTTGCTTAATTTTTCGCTATTTTGTAGTTTGTGATAGTTTCCTCTGTTCTATCCTTAGACATAGCTTTAGAGCATGCTCTTTTAATTTTTAGCTTCTCTTGCATCCATTCACTCCACCAAGCCTCCTTTTGACCTGGAGCTCCTCCCTTTGACTCGCCTAGCATCTCTTTAACTACCTTTCGGATACAAGATGTTACTGCCTCCCACATCTCGTTTGCACTCCCGCTACAATCCCAAGATAAATCTTCTAAAACCTTCTCCTTGAAGCTCAACTGTTTCAGTGGAAGATTCCACCATCTAGTTCTAGTGATCTTAGAAACCACCCTTTTCTTTACCAGCCCTTTTATTTGCACATCCAAGACTAACAAGCGATGTTGGGTTGTCAAACTCTCTCCTGGAATTACTTTGCAGTCTTCACAACACAACTGATCTCTTCTCCTCAATGCAAAGTAATATATCTGTGTTCTAGTTGGGCCACTTTTATAAGTAATTAAATACTCGTCCCTCTTCTTGAAGAAAGTGTTTGCTATGAATAAGATTATATGTCGTTACAAAATCCAAAATGACTTTTCCCTCTTCATTTCTATCCCCAAACCATGTCCTTCATGAACACTAGCATGCCCCGAAGCATCTTTTCCCACATGTCCATTAAGAAAAAATTTGATGGCTTAATGTCGATTACATTCCCAAGAAAGTAATTGCATAGAAGTTTTCCCGAGAAAGCGATATGCGCAAACAACAAAACACAAGACAGATTTTACATGGAAACCATGAGTGGAGAGAGAGATTGATTTGTTTCTTGGAAGAAAATGTTAGCTTTACTTTTTTCGAGGAAGTAAAATGTAGGCTTTACAACGGAGTAGCAGAAAATATATAGTCCTAGGGGAAACATATGCCTAAAAGATCTACCTAAAAGGAGGCATGACACCCACCAATGTTATACTTGCTTGTAAGCTATGAATAACAAGTTCCCAACATTGATTCAAATAACCGGATATGTAAAACAATGCGATCCAATCGGATCACAAGATCCATTTATTTTTTTCTTGGAGCATATGCCAGGCATAATCAAGTTATAGTTCAAGGCACAACCACCAAGTTTAACGACAGAGTAAACTTGACTAGAATTTCTTTCAGTAGGTACAACCAATAGACTGACATGTTTCTCCTTTGGAAGTTTAGAAGAAAATAAAACCACAATTACCTACAATTTAAAATAGTATGAAACTTGGACTGCACTCTGCAATTTTGTTTCTTTTAAAAGAACAAGAGGACTTAGAAACATTGTGTAGTAGCTTAAGATGCAAACAGACATATGGATATGGTTATGGGTTGCCCTATAAATATTTTTTTAAAATCAAATACAGATTACACACACATAATATATGAAAAATAAGGCACCATATCATTGACGATGGATACAGATACTTGTTAATCGGATATAACTACTAATCATCAGATGGATATGAATTATCCATCAGATATTGGACGCCTCACGTTTAGGTACTATAACTTCTACAATCTTGAACTGTTGTGTACTATTAAATTTACTTCAACAGTGTAACTGAAACACAAAGTTTGAATAACTTGAATAAAAAGCAACAAAAACAACAGAGGCGTGCAGACAATGGGCAGTGGATGGATGGATGAAGAGGGTATTGAGTTGAGATTAAATTCCAGAATTAGGCTACGAATAGTTTTTTTCTATTGTTTAATTCAGTTGTGTGTATCTCTGTGTTTGGAGAGAGGTGGATATCCAAACAGATATCCACCAAAAACATGTTATATTCATATCAATATACACATCCATAAAAACTTTTGAGCACATATCCACGTTTGTATCCATATCCACTAAAATTTGGAAATGCAATGGTTGTATCCTTAAAAGAACAGATACATTTGCAAGTGGGTAGGGATATCATTCTTATATAGTTGCATCTCTAGTAGTGGCTGTGAAAAAGTTGGCGTTACCTTCAAAATACAAATTGTTTTTGCAGATATGTGAGCAGTGCATTGTGTATTGAGCCATATTTACATTGAGCAGTGCAGATGATATAATCCAATGTTTCTGATGGTGTATATTCCAAAGCTTCTTGCAGATAACGAGTAATGCGGAGTAAGAACTTACTTGCTACCATTTTCATCCATTGCAAGAGCACTGTAAGTTCCTGGAATGGACCCCTGAATCCTGTTCCTATCTAATCGTAGCTCCTCAAGTTTCATCAGTTTCCCGAATTCAGGTGGCAAACTACCGGTCAATCCGTTGAAGTGAAGATTACTGGAAGGGTAGAAAGACGAACTCAGTACTTAGCAGGAAGCAGGAGTACTAAGATCATTTACCATCACAAACTTCATACATTTTCCTAATTCCTGTCAATTCGCCGATCTCCGGAGGAATGGGACCGCAGAACCGGTTATTGCTCAAATCCAAGGAAGAAAGGTTCTTCAACATGCCAATTTGTTTCGGTATCACCCCAAGGAAAAGATTCTTACTCAAATCACTGAGGAATTTAGACAGATCATAAACAAAAGAGTCAACTTATCATCATCAATAGATAATAGTGACAATCTTTCAGGAAAAAAACATACATCTCTTCCAAATAGGACAACAAGCCGATCTCTTGCGCAAGGAACCCCTTCAAAGAACAATTGTTCAGTTTTCTGCAAAAAATCAAATTTTCACACGCATCATTTAAGATAGAGTGAGTTACTGACCATCACGTCACAAACACTTAGAAAAGGAAATATATAAAAAATACATCAATCTAGCCTTAGATTTCTTCTTCCCCAAATGGTAAACTTCCCAAGAAAGCAAATCCAACCAACATCAAAACTTTTACTTGCAATAAAAAATACTACGAAAAGATATGACCCGGTTTTTCATATAACAAATCACACAACAAAACCTGTTACAGAAAAATGATGCACTTTCTTACAATCCAATCACATGATCTCCATCGCCGGAGCAACGGACACCACTCCACTCGCAGGGATCCCCACTGTTACGGTTCCAATCCGCCATCACAGCCAAAGGGTCCTCGTAAACCCCTTGCTTGAGGTTCTCCAGAGCAAGAACTGCCGAAAAAACAACCAAGACCCCATTTTGCAGAAACCCATCAACACCCACAAAGAAAGGTGCAAACTTTCCAGCACAGGAAGAACGGGAAGAGAAATAGGAGTGTACCCTCTGCGTATGAGAGGGCCCTCGAGCGGGAGAACAGGAGGGCCACGCGCAAGAGCAAGAGAAACAGGAGTCTCATGTTGCTGCTCCCCACTATCGACCACTCACAGTAGAACAGTGGCAACTGTAGTGGTAGTGGAGGAGGGATGAGATGAGAAGGGAGATGGGCTCACAGGAAGTGGGACGAACCCAACAACAGATTAAGCGAAGAAAGGGGGAGTGATGAGATCTTTCTCAAATCTCAAATGGAGTTAGTCGTAGTTGCTTGGAGAGAGAGAGAGAGGAGTGGGTGAGCAGTGGGGGGTTTGAAATGCTAAAAAATGGAAAAAGAGGGGATGGAATGAAATGGGTGACGCGGAAAGTTTGGTTCTGTTTAGCTGTTAAGTGGTCATGCATTTGTTTTCGGAGGAGACGTTAAGAACACTCCAACACGCGCACACACAGTTGTTTCTCCAAAGCAAGAGAAGGAGAACAGATGTTACCAGAGAAAGTAAAAATGGGTTCCTTTCTTTCCTTTGTTTTTGACTCCACCTCACAATCAAGAATCTAAGCATCTGGTTTGGATGCCTTCTTAAATAACATATTGTAGCACTTAAAAATGGTTTACAACTCGTCGCGCCTCCCTCGTCTTCGAAGGAATTTTCCCAAAGGTCGCACTCTTCCATTGCCACCAACTCCGTTCTCGACCAACCTGCAACTTTCCTTGTCATAACTCTGCTTGCAGGAGTTAATGGCATATTGTCCAGTCCCCTCTTGAGGTTGTTAGGGCTTTTGAAGCACTAGGTAAAGGTCGCGCGTGCCATGACAGCGAGAAACAACCTCTCAACTGTACTCTTTCCATTTGATCTTGATAGTTTTTATAAGTAACATATAGAAAAAGAAATCAAACAAGCATCAAGAATAGAGGCACAAGATTTACGTGGAAACCCTCCGGATCGGAAGGAAAACCACGAGCCAATTGCTCACAGCAATCGGGACCTTTCTTTGTTTGTTTTTTTTATCAACTTGAAACAAAAGGTAGGGTGAGTTACATATAAGTTTCTAAGTGGGTAAATGGATCATCATCCATGATCCATTTACCTATATACAAGCAACTCAACACTCCCCCTCAATTTGGGCATAGAGATTGTACATGCCCAACTTGCCAACATTCTTCTCAAAGCTAGTCGTGGGAAGTCCCTTGGTGAAGATATCATCCACTTGATCTTCCGTTTTTATTTATGGTAGAATAAGCTCCTTAGAGTCAATTCTTTCTCTGATAAAGTGACGATCGATCTCAGCATGCTTGGTTCTATCATGTAGGGCACGATTGTTAGATAAATTTGTAGCAGCATTGTTGTCGCAGAACAACTTCATAGGCAGCTCAAAAATTATTCCAATGTCTTTCAAAATAGTATTGACCCATATCATCTCAGCAACATCCGTGGCAACAGTTTTGTATTCAGCTTCAACACTGGATCTAGCACAAATTGATTGTCGTTTGCTTCTCCAAATCACCAAGTTGCCACCCAAAAATACGTAGTAGCCAGTTGTAGATCTCCTTATATCGGTACATCCAACCCAATCTGCATCTATGTATCCTTCGATTTCAATTTTTGTATCCTTGATAAAGATAACTCCTTTTTCAGAGTTCTTTTTCACATAACAAAGGATAGCTTCTACTGCCTTCATGTGAATATCAGTCGGTGCATGCATGAATTGACTCACTACGTTGACAACATAAGTGATGCCGGGTCTGGTAAGAGTAAGATAAATCAACTGACCCACAAGTCTCCGGTACCGAATCTTGAAGCTTTCATCAAGTTGCTTCCCATCTCTGATGCTCAACTTATGACTCCCCTCAATAGGGTAGGGGCAAGTTTACATCCTAACTTTTCAGTCTCCTTCAACAGATCTAAAGCATATTTTCTTTGACAAAGAACAAGACATTCATTCGACCTTACCAATTCAATACCCAGAAAATGTTTTATTTTTCCAAGATCCTTTAAGTCAAAAACTGCAGCAAGCTCTCTTTTTAGATAAGTTATCTCCTCTTTATCATCTCCCGTGATAATCATGTCATCAACATAAACAAGAAGAAGAGCCGTTCCATTTTCACTCCTCTTGACAAAGAGAGTGTGTTCACCATTGCCTTGATGACAGTCCGATTTAATCATCACCACTTTAAGCTCCTCAAACCAGGCTCTAGGATATTGTTTCAATCCATATAATGTTTTCTTCAATTTACAATATTTCCATATTTTCTCTTGGCCACGTGACATGTGCATATAAACATCTTCCAAGAGATCTCCATTCAAAAAGGCATTCTTAACATCCATTTGATGAAGATTCTATTTCTTGATAACGACAAGAGAAAGCATAATACGTACTGTATTCATTTTTGCGACATGATCAAAAGTCTCTAGATAGTCAATGTCATATTTTTGACTAAAACCTCTTGCAACAAGTCCGGCATTGTATCTTTTTATTTGACTAGTTGGTTTGTATTTTATGGTATAGACTCACTTTGAACCAACCAAATGCACACCATCTAGAATATCTACAATATCCCATGTACAGTTTCTTTCAAAGGCCTCCAACTCCTCATGCATAGCATGAACCCATCTAGGATCTGAATCAGCTTCAGCAACATTCTTGGGAATCACAGAGGCGGAAAGTGAAGAAATAAAGCCTTTATAATTTTTGCTAAGTTTATAGTAACCAACAAATCTGTCAATTGGGTATCTTGTACATTCAGCATATCTCGAAGGAGACTATATCTCCTTTCGCCCTCATCTCTGTGCGATAGAGTCTTCTTCAAAAATGATCAACTCATCCTCACATGCATCTTTACTGCTGTCATTAACCACCTCGTGCTGAACACTTTCAAGATTAGAGCCTGAATCGCTAATGATAGTGGACGAACTTTGATCTTGTATATTTTCAACATGGTTGGGGTTGGTCTCTCTTTGCAAGGTTTGTGTCACATTTTCTTGATGGTGATTCTTTCTATAAGTTTTTTCATGCCAATGAGGAGAACGGGACTTCCACCCCTCTATTTTGCATCAGTTTGGTTGGAGTTACCAATAAAACTTATAGTCACCACACACATCCAGGATAAGAACATGTTGAACATTTCCTTCACCATTACTTCCATTCTCCCCCTAAAGGGAATGCTCAGAAAAGTAAGATTCATGCTCAATAGAGGTGACATATTTAGTACATATATTTTTCCATCTTTAGGATGGAAGCATTTATACCCTTTCAGAGTAGGAGAGTATCCCCAAAAAATACCTTTGATTGCGCGTGGATCAAGTTTCTTTGCATTAGGCGTGGAATTATGGAAGTAACAAATACAACCAAAAGTCTTTGGAGGAAGAGCAAATGACTTGCTCTCGGGTTGAATTATAGAAAAAGAGGTTGTCATGTTCAACATTCTCGAGGGAATCATGTTTATAAGGAAGGCACTTGTAAGAACAGCTTCTCTCCAGAATCTTTTGAGGAGATTTCTTTGAAATAAAAGTGCCCGACTAACTTCAAGTAAGTGTCGGTTCTTTCGCTCTACTACACCATTCTGTTGCAGAGTATAGCTACAAGAAGTCTCATGAAGAGTTCCTTTAACAGTAAATAATTCTTGAAATTCCTTAGATAAATACTCATGAGCATTATCAGACCTAAAATGATTTATCACTTTCCCATACCGCGTCTCAGTAAGGTTAAAAAACTTTTTCACAGTACTGACAACTTCTCTACTATCACGAAGTAAATAAACAAATGTGCTTCATGAGTAATCATCAATAAATGTAATGAAGTACTTATAGCTATTAAGAGTAGCAACATTGGAGGGACCCCAAACATTAGAGTGAGTCAGCTCAAAAATTTCACTTGTTTTACTCTTAGGAACAGGATAAGTTGCACGAGTGTGCTTTGCCTTTAAGCAAACATGACACACCTAGTCCATAGAATTCAATTCTTCGAATGATATAGGAAACAATCCTTTAAGATAACCAAATGGAAGATGGTCGAGACGTTCGTGCCATTGCAAGGCCAAATTAAGACAACCTTCTTATTTTTCTTTCAATGAATTATAGTTGTTAATGCTTCTGCCACTGTAATGGGTAGACGATACAAACCTCTAGAAACAAAACCAATCCCAATTCTCTTCCATGTTACAGAGTCTTGCGACATACCACGATCAAAAGAAAAACTATTTCATAGTTCACTTCTTTGGTTATATTGCTAACAGAAAGGCGATTTAGAGGCATATCAGGAACATGAAGCGCATTGTGGAGAGCAAATTTGTCAATGAGGGATACACTTCCTTTCCCTGCCACTACAACATGAGATCCATCAACAAGGACAACATGTTCTTTGTCTGATGCCAATTTATAAGAACTAAAGAGCTTGGGATCAGTCGTCATATGGTTAGTGGTTCCACTATCAATAATCCACTCTTTGTTCTCATAAATATTCAAATCATGATATTTCTTTTGAGAGACAACAACAAAGGCATTATTGGAGTCGTTGATAATAATCTCCACTCGATCCTTTATTTCTATATTCTTTGTTGATCTCATATTTATTTGTTGAACAACCATGCTCTCAAGCCTTTCAACAAACACGTGGTGTGCATCTCCATCAACAAGATTTGTGCTTAGAGATATTTTGTCGAACACCTGAAGTGCAACAACACTTTATGTTCTCTGAGGCAATATTACAAACACCTTGCAGGCAGAAATTTATAGCTTCTTCTCTTGCGAAACAAAGGAGCAAAAAACATCCCTAACAACACTCAATGGCTTAGCCCATACCACAGTTGCTCTACCACAACAGGGAATGTACCTCACAGCACCAATGAAGCCCAAATCTGTCTTGGGACGCAAAAAAATATCATAGTAGCAGCAACCAACAGCAAACTAGACAGCAAGGAACGAAACTCAGACCACAAAAATGTATCAACAACAACCCACCAATCTCGGGACCGCACAAGGGCTCTGTTCAAGGGCAAAGAACCCAACGACAATCTTGAACAACCCCACAAATCAAGACTTCAATGCAGCACCTCAACAAAGATCTGATACCACATAGAAAAAGAAATCAAACAAGCACCTAGAATCGAGACACAAGATTTACCTGGAAACCCTCTGGATCAGAAGGAAAAAGCACGGGTAAATGATTCATGATGCTCATAGCAACTAGGGCCTTTGTCTCTTTGTTTTTTATCAACTTGAAACAAAAAGGTAGGGTGAGTTACACGTAAGTTTCTAAGTGAGTAAATAGATCCTCACACATGATCCATTTACACATATACAAGCAACTCAACAAATACTACGACCAATCATTGTGATACTCCATCTCTTGAGATTTTGGGCATTTTCATATTATCTCTTTTATATTCTTGGCATCTCCTTCAATTCCTTATTTTTTATATTTTTTTTAAAATATCTCTTTTAAAAACTATCCTTAAAAATATTTTCATGTTATATTCTTGGCATCTCCTTCAATTCCTTAAAAAATATCTCTTTTTTATTTTTTATTTCATTCACCTATTAGGATTTATCCATCCTACACATGTATCTAATCATCTAGACCACCTATATAATCATTCACATCCATGTTTTTAGGCATTTTAACTAAAACATGAACTATAAATTAAACACAATACTACACCAAGCGAAGAAAACAATTTAGCAAGTACAGGATGCTAGCCATGGAAAAACACAATGAGATCAACCTCACCACACATGAATCGTGGAGCATTTAGGGGGAGGGACCATAACATACAGGAATGTTCTTGTGTATAACCTTGTATCCGTACAAGTTGTTCATGTGTGTCACCACGAAGGCAAAGATCTCTAGACTATAAGAAAATCGTGGCTAGCCTTACATATATCACAAACTATAGAAAGCACAAGGTTTGGAAACTCAAATCACCTCTTTGGTGCATAATACACATAGAGCATATCCCAACAAAGTTTCCACGCAATTTTTACAATGATCCACAACTTCGACGAACCCATAACGACCATCATGCCATCATTTGGCGAGTTTAGAGGTGGGAGATGGTAGTGTGGCTGGTAGATTATGGTAGAATGAAGGGAGGACAATCAACAATGGCTTTTATCTCCTATTCTTGTATTTGGGAGGATCCTTAAGTGGATCTCACATGAATTCGAGTACTACATTTCCAGACATGATCCCTTTTCAATTAAGTGACCATATTTCTCTCATTTGATGCTTGTTTTGCAAAGTCAATTTGATCACCACTAAATTGTCTGGATTTAGAGCCAAAAGTTGAGATTTCATAGTTGCCCTAGGTGAAGAAGAAAAGAAGGTCGAGAACATGCTTTTGGTGGCGCTAGATATTTTTTGGCCAAAATACTTTGGAAATTTAAAATAGATCATTAATATATCATTTCAAAAAATTCCTTAAATAAAAATATTATAAATTAAATAATATTCGATATGATGCATTATACTTATATAAATGAAATTAACTTAATATAATAAATATTAAAACATCAATAAATACATGCATAGAATATCTAAAATAAGTACTTTAATTTATTATTTATGAATTTATAAATAGTTTTAGGTTGATATTTTATTAATTTAAAGGAATATTAATGAATGACTATTCTTTTGTTTAATTTTAAAATAGTAATCTAATGATGTAATAAATAGGTAAATGTTCAATACATGCGTAAACTATCTGCAAAATAAGATTTCTAGTTTATTTAAATTATTTAAGAGATTTTATTATTTGTTTGTATTGTATATACAAGCTATAATATTATAAAGATAACAAAAAAATCATGACAAAAAAAGTTAAGGATGGTTTAAATAATTAATAAGTCAAAACACATGAAAATATGACATTCTTAAGGGTTCAAAACCTACCAACTATTTTTTTGAATGTCTATACTTCATTAGATATGCTTTTGATCAAATATAAAATTTAAGGATGAGTACAATAAAATTTAAGTTCATCTGAGAAAGTTACGCAATATTCAGTATTGAGATTTTGCTAATTAGGTTTGGATTTTATCGGAATGTATATATTATGAATTTTGTGACATATTTTTATATATATTATATACATTATTATAATAAGTTAAAAAAAGAATTAAGTTAAAAGCATTTGACATACTCTTAAAAAGTTTAGAAATTTATATACCTTTACTTTGATTGTTTGACCGGCCCATAAGCTGAAATTCATCTTTTTAACCCCAATACTGTTATGGTGTTTTTTTTTCAAATAGCAGTTAATGCATATTGATGTCTAAAGGTAGTCTTGGTCTATTCGGAGTTTTTCTATAATTAGTTATGAGTATGGGAAGTTCCAAAATAAGGAATTAAGGCTTAGGTTTTCTTTCCTTGTTTGGTCCCAATTATCTTTTAATCGAATATTTATAATCAAAGTTAATTATCATCTATAAATGATAATTGTTTAGTGAAAAAAATTTGCACATGGATTTTGTAAAAAAGTTTGAAGTTTGGATGTATAATAAATAGGTGTATAGAGTAATGTACACAATTAGTTATTTTCTGGATTTTCTCCTTATCTCTCCCTACTTTATTGTTTGTCTATCAATCCATACCGATGGCGATGATCTCTAAGGTTTAATAGTGAAATATATCTTTCAGTTATATTTACCTTGATTTTGTTGAGTCAATATATATATACATATTCACAATCTACGTTATTCTCTCTATCTTCTTTTTCTCTATTAATTATTTTTACATAATTTTGATGCTTAATATTGCATTATTATTAATGAAAAGTGTAGTTACAACAATGAGGTATTATTACATATTTAAACGTAATTGTTAAGGATTTTAAATAAAATGCAAGAATGAAGTTATCAAATTATGATTTCATCCATCTTGGTAACTGAATCAGGTCATAAATATATCTTTAAACTATATATACTCTCATTTTCTAGATCAATGTGTACATATATACACATTCTACATTACTTTTTCTTCTTTTCTTTTCTCTTTATATTTTTTTTGATGAGGTTCTCTTTATATTCTTTTTATGTAATTTTGATGTTTAATAATGTATCTACAAGAATTTGGCATTATTTCACATAAGTGTTACAAGAATAAAGTATATGAATCAATGCTTCATCACCCACCTATTAATTTTGTATCTTTGTGTGTATATAGATTTCTTGTTCTCTTTATTCACAAAAAGGGTGACGAGCAACTATGCTATTTTTTTAATTTGACAGATGAATAAGCCAAGGAAGATCTTACCCTTTCCTAATGAGTCCACCTAACCCGTTAAGAAAGTCTCTTCTAGTTGGTACAATGCACTAGTTAAGATGATACTAACAAATTGGACAAACTAGTTAGAAAATGTATTCCTCAACATCCTTATAGCTTACACCAATTTTTGTTAGTTGCATGGTATTTTATAACAAATCGTACCCATCAGAAAATGCAATGTATGTTACACCAATCCTCAGAATCAAATATATATCACATCCATTTAGGCTTGGTTATGACTACATTCTAATGTAGAATACCCTTTGGCTGATTGTAGAAGCCTAAATCCCTACAGATGTTGAATTGGCCCCTCTAGCTGCTTTCTGTTTCCACTTTCGTCTTCAATTGTTTCGTATCCACGTATAATCAACTAAATCTCATCTATTTTCGTTATTACTTTCCGAGACCGAGGGACTATTGATGTAGAATCCATAAATAGCATTCAAGGTTAAACAAGACGTCGTCAGCTGTATATTACGACTTCGTTTCATTCTCTTTTTTCTTTTCTTTTTGGGCGAGTGGAAATATAGATAAGAGCGGTTCGGAAGGCTGAGGGGGTCTGAGGGGCATGTCTTTTTTTGTTGTTGTTGTCAATCATTGAGCTAGCGTCGATCACAGAATGGGCCCACGCTCTAGAAAAAACAAGATAGAGAAAAGGGATACTATTCATTATCATTGTATTTTTTAAAATTCGAAGTTCGATTAATATTCTATTGATATTATTGAACCAATTTTTAATTAAGTAGCTAGTTCAACCTATGATTTAATCGTAAATTAATGATCCAATAGTTCTCATATCATATTTAGTTCAAGTCATTGTAAGCTCGAGGTAATTATCTAAGTCTTAATGGTCATTTCGAATTTAAATGCAAAAGGTTTATTAACATATTTTTAATAAGGTTTTTATTAGTTGTGTCCCTATGAGATATTGCAATATTAGCTATGCCCTTCCTTTTTTAGAATATCAATTGCGCCCCCGACTTCTTGTCGCTTGTTCCCCTCCGTTACTTTAGCCGTCAATGATTTGAACTTAACCATGATTTTCTAAAACCATGGTGAGATTAAGAGGAGCATAACCGTCCAACTCTACCCCTCCCTCTTCCCCTTCATCTCCACCCCAAACACACCTAAGCACCCCCCTCCATCGCGAGCTCCTCCCTACCAGCTCCTCCCTCGCCCCTGTACCTCCCCTCGCTCTCTCATTCTCTGTGTTATGCGGTTCTGTACCCATGACTGAGAGCCATGGTTGTGCATCTGCAGGAGCACGCATGTCTGATCACGATGGAAAGACCCACACCTGCAAGAGGAGGGAGGCAAAGAAGATGCGGGCATCGTCAAGGAGGCATAGATGGCCTGCTAGGAAAGGGGAGGAGCTAGGTGTGTAGAGGGAGGTGCGGGAGCGGAGGGGAAGTGTGGGGGTGGGGGGAGGAGCTGGGAGGGCGGAGAGGGAGGTCTATGGGTGGGGGAAGAAGCTCGAGTCGAAAGGGAGAAGCTTGGGTGCGGAGGGGCAGGCGGGCGGGGGTGGGGGGGGGGGGGGGGGGGGGGGGTTGGAGGGAGGAGCTTAGGACGGAGGGAGATGCATGGGGTCATAGGAAGAAGCTCGGAGCGAAGGGAGGAGCTCGGGCACGGAGTTGGAGGTGCATGGGTGGGGGGAGGAGCTCGGGGCGGAGGGAGGAGCTCATGGCGGAAGGAGATGCATGGGGGCAGAGGAAGAAGCTCGGGGGCGGAGGGAGGAGCTCGGGCGCAGGGGGGAGGAGTGAGGGCAGAGGGAGGGACTAGGGGTGGGGGATGTGTGGGGTGGGAGGAGGCAGTGGATGAGTACGAGGCTAGGAGGAGGAAGAGGAAGATGATGGGGGAGGAGGATGTTGAAGAAGGGGATGGGCATTTCAGTCCAGTTTTTAAAATTATTTTCCTTCGTGTCCCCAAAGTAAGCGTCTGTTTGCGTTGAGGATGGATGACAACTAACTCGAGAGGTAAAAATGTTAGAACAACAAGAAGCTAGGGCACAACTAATTATTCCAAAAAAGAAGAAGCATAACTGATAGTACAATATCTCAGAGGGACACAACTGATAAAAATCCTTCTTGATATTATATTCCAAAGGCCGATGTCTGAAATCTTAATAAGAGTCCACATTTACGCTTCTTTAATACACATGATCCGTGAAGCGTTGACCTTTCCAAACACGTTTTTTAATAACTATCTCAACTGACGTGCACTTATGGATGAATTATTTGAGCATTATATGTCCATAGAGAGAAAAGATAGAGACGATTGATGTGAGATGGGAAACAAAGTGTCAACTATTACAACAAGTGTCTTCCATTACAAGTAGGGGATGCTTTATTTAGATGCTCTTTGTTTAATTTCATGTCACATTATGCGATGATGTTTCTTATCTCGAGGTTGTATTTCAAGATGTACATCACAAAAGTGAAAGATGGACCTTCTTGCTTTCTATTCTTTCTAACGACCATCAAATTAAAGAACCTCATTGGACTTGAGAGATGCATTCAAATTGAATTTTTTCCCCTCTTTAGTGGAGGGTATAATTCTCCCATCTCTTCATCTTTCCCACAATTTTCCTTGTCGTAGTCACCACAATGCATAATGAAGCAAGTTGAAGTGTTAACCCCTCAACTTTTTTCGAGGTTAATCCTGTTCATTTGAATGTGGGATCTAGCTTACCCTTTTTTGCGATTGTACATTACACATTCACATGAATAATCGAGGGATTCGCTTGCGAGCACGTCTTCATCTCTCATCTTATAAGTGCTAAACAATATTAAGAGAAAGCTAAGGTGTATTTTGAAAGACACCTGAGCAAATGCATCCAATCCAATCCAATCCTTCCACAAATAAATTGGCGCGACTGAAGATTACACGACATATTGTCATTATCCTATTTGTGGGACAATAATAGTACATGGTATAGTGGACTTAGGGATACCTTCAAAAGTCTATCTATGGAGCCCTTTTGTCTTGTCCCTCATGAGATAATGCCCTAATCAAATGGAGATGGGACCCTTTTGTCCCCCAAATAGTTACTTGGATTTTATTTGAATATTCAACGAGGGAGATGGAGTGAGCTTCATTAAAGACCACGTGGGTTCAATGAATGCCTTTTAAGGATTGATATACAATTTGTCTAACATAGATCTATTTATATGGTGGAGCTACTTTGCTAACCAAAGGATTGGAGCTATTTATCTGTAGTGTTTTCTTTGCAGCCGACCTTTTCTTTTCAAGGAGGATATCAAAAAAGAATTAGTTATGTCTATGCAATAGAAACTTATTTTGGTTGAGTTGAATATCATCGCATGTAGCTATGATCTGTCACTCCATAAGTATTTTTGATATCCAAAATATGAAAAAAATCAACGTAGAGTAAGAAAATCAATGTAGAGTATGATGTATCTTGTCAATACATTTTTAACGAATCTAAGAACATCAAAAATAAGTGCTTCGTTTCCCAAGATATGATCGTGTTAATGTAAACATGTCAAGGTTCACTCATGTATCGTAACTGGATCCGAAACCATGTTTAAACATAAAAATAAAGGAGGGTAGACTGCCCTCAACCTGTTTATCCACTATTTCTCCACACCATACTGCCTGAGTGGCATCACTCCACCATTGGAGTTTGTTAAATCAACGATTCGAGATGATGATTACGTAGAGGAGGTCGAAGTCATCCTCAGTGTCGGAGAAGGATATACATGCGGAAGGAGATCCCACGAGAGAATTCTCAGAAGTGACGAGCTTTCTCCTCCTCCTCGTTGGTTTTGCATGATTTTTCTAATCCGTGTGTTTGAACAATCTTCGAGCATTAGGTTTTCTTGTGGAATGTTATGTATATATGAATAACATCAAATTTTCTACCTTATGTCATGACTGATGCACATTAACATGACATGCGAGGTGTTGGGCTTCATGGTGGGGTTTATTGAGAAAGGAACCCAAATGTAAATACGATAACATTGAGAACATAAAGAAAATCGAACAAAAACACCCCCATATTATGAGGTCTAGTAGGTAAGGTCCAGTCTCTACAAACCATGAGTCGCCTAAGAACAACATGGATGACCACAATATAAGTACAAATAACAAATGCATGAAATAAAACTAATACCCTGTACTTTGGCGCTCTCTCTCTCACTAATTTGATTCAAAATCTCCCGAGGTTCCTCTTCAGTCGCTCCTGTCCAATACGGAGCCAACTAGATCTGGCCAATGGGCCCGGAGCCTGCCCTCCCAGCTCTCTCATGGGCCGGACTTGAGCCAAGAGATTTCATGAATGGGCCGACCCGACCCGCTTTTTGCCCCCCCCCCCCCCGTCAACTGGACGGACCGTGGACTTGTGCCACAAAACCCGACCCGGTCTGACCCGCACGTATAAAAATAAGCCAACCACCAACGGTTACGAGATGCTCACCCTCCAAGGAAGGTGCTCCTGTTCGCCAGGCCCTGAACACAAAGTAGATGGGTTAAACACAATCAGACACACCAATACTAAGAATAAATCATGCCTATCTGAAAATAACGCCACCTGATGGACTAGAAATACGATTAATAACTAATAACATGATGTTGATGTGTAGTAGTCAATCAGAGTCGGTTAATCCGAAATCTTATATTATGTTTATTTTACTTGATAAGGGCATCAAGGTCGACTTTGAGAGGCTGGACAAACTAATCAAACTCAGGAATATAACTCAATCCCAATATGTGCATCTTATTTGTGTGTGTATTATTACAATTTTATGTGATTGTCGAGAGTCTTTAGTTTTCTATTTGATTATGGGTTTTGAATTTTAAGTACCAACAATAATGATAAATATAAGTACTATATATTATATATATTTTTAGTTTTAAATTTTAATTTTAGATTTTAAATGTCTTTTTAGTTATAAGTTTTTCTATTAATTTTTAGTAATATAAAATGATTTACTTAAAATATTAAACAAATAAGGGATTCTAATATATAAATATGATAAAATAATACGCAAATAAAATAATTTTATGTCTTTATTTCTTTTAAATATTTTTTTGGATATTTTCAATTATAAGTATAATATAGAAATAAAAAGAAAATAAAATAAATTTTTAAACTAAAATAAGGGAAAACATATTATTTTGAGATGCTTGTTTTGTACTTTTTTCTAATCTCCTACTCTACCTCCATATCAAATTGAAATGTTTTTCTTTGCAAAATGAATTTCATGTGAATGTTTTTATTGGAGGACATTTTATATTATTTATCAATAGTAATTCATTGTGATACTATTTTACTATGAAAATTAATGAATTTTTTTCTCTTCGATAGACCTAATTATAGGTAATTTCATTGAAAATTATTGTGATTTGAGGCATAGCAATTAATTTGAGATGGGGTTTTTTTAATTTCCTGAGGTGCATAATATGATATTTTTCAAATATAAAAATAATTTCCCATTGCCCACTGATTAGTGGTCATCTACAATTTTTTTATAATTTTGGTTATTGTTTGTATGTTTAAAACATAAAAAACATGACTTTTGTTTTGTGTTTATTGATTTTCATCAATTGTTGTTATCTTCGATAAATTTTAAAAAAAATCATGTGGGTGTATTTCATACAATAAAATAATATATATTCTTTACAATAAAATAATATATATTCTTTCATATATAAATATTGCACACACATCTTACAAAACTAAAAACTACAAAAAACTCTTAAAAATCACAAATATTTCTATTAAATAAAAATACAAAGATACTATTTAAGCAACCTTAAATAGTGTACATCATAGGAAAAATAATTATTTAATTTTAGGAGTCTGTTTTATGTATAAAACAATTTTTTAAATTGAGCCTTACATTCCTTTTAAAATCTTTTTGAAAACTTTAATTTGTTTTATTTTTATTTTATTTGAAAAATATAAAAAAACTAATTTTAAAACTTAGAAAACCCAAAATATTTTATTTATTTATTTATAATTTTTATCACTTTATTTTATATTTTCAAAACCTATTTCTTTTCACATGTGGTATATACGATTCCAATTAAATTTTCTTTTACCATATTATAAAAAATAAATTGAAATTTTAGAAATTTTAAAAGTAATTAAAAATAAATAATAAAAAAATATTTTTTATATTGTTTTATTTAATTACCAAAGGTATAAAAGAAACTACAAACATAATAAAAATCAAGTATTAAAAATTTAAAATTTAAACACATATGAAAACACCAAAAATACAAAAAAGTACATAACACACAAGGACACTCTTCAGTTGACTTAGTGTAATGACTTGAGCTTGAGATTACACTATCTGCCTCCTAGTGTCGACCTAGGAGTCAAACTAGTTAATAAAAAAGGTAAATAACTACTCTATAAAATGAGTTGGATTAGTATAACACATGATACACTTCTTATACACAATTCTATTTAAATATCAACGGGACAATAATGGCAAGATTCAAGTTTTTGGCATTTCTCTTTTCAAGAAAAAAATGTGGTTAACTCGCTGTTGGACCATGAGGTAAAACGATCAAGTGTTCATAAGTTAATTGACTATATCAATTTAGCAGTACCATGCTACAATTCTATTTTTCCATGTGTGATGAATACGATTGTTTTTATTTCATATTGTTTGTTTGATATGCAAATGTTTATTTAAATGTTAATTCAGTGTGCATGAAATAGGTTGGTTGAATTGAGTAACAAAGATTGTGGGCAGCCATGACACATCCCAACTATCATCCCATGCCATCAGTCTTGTTGGATATCATGGTGGGTAGTCGATTGAGCTAAGAGACATGTATCCTTGCATTCTAACTTGGCAGAACTATGATCGATGAGTCAAGGTTCATTATCTCAAAGATAAGGGATATGTGCCAAGTTGAGATTTGAAGAAATCATGTGATTTTTCCTTCTTTCCATAGTTGGTCAATGATTTGGTCCTAGAGTCAAGTTAAAGGATAATGTTTCCCTCCTTATTCCTCCAATTTCTGCCTCTCCCGCCAAAAAATACAAATAACCATGACTTATCTAACAATCTTATCTAATATAACCCCATTATCCTCTCCCTCCTATTGAACAAGGAATAGCAATAATTACCCCTTATTCTTCATTATTTGTCCTTATCCACTCCCTCCAAACGAACATAAGCAATGTCTTATTCATCTTTATCCCTTCTTATTTCTCCAATCGAACGACCCCTTATAGGGCATGAAACTAGTTAAAGGAGAATTCCCTTCCAGATATCATGCTATGTTATGCTAACCAAGGTTGACAACATACCTCGACTTTACTCCTAGCATCAAAGTATTGCATACCCCAAGCTAGAGGACTTTCAGTAGGAAATCTACCATCGAGGTCCAAGGGAACCTGGTTGACCCTAACGTAGAGACCGACCTCATACAACAAGAGCATGCAACCAAAATATCTCTATGTGATATTTTTTGGCATTAATCTTCTTCACTTCAGGTTGGATGTGGAATATATAAACCTATTTTCTTTAGGGCATGTTTGGTAATAGGGTTGGGTATCCTCCTGTGAATAGTAGTTGTTTGGATAGTCGGGAGAGGTGGAGAGTGTTGGAATGATAAATGTGATGTGATATTGGTTATGTGTTATATTAACTTTTTAATGATTTACACTACAAAAAAAGCGCGATTGACGTGCACTGTCTGCCGTGCACTGGGCGAGCACAAGTGCTCGCTCAAAGCCTAGCGAGCACTTAGGCTGCACAAGTGCTCGCCAGCATGATCGTCCATTTGAATCTGGAGACGCGGTTAAGTCTTCATAAATAAGCGAGCACTTTAATAGCACATGTGCTCGCATGGTTATGCTCGTCAAGTTGAAATTAAAGGCACGGTGGAACGGGCGCGTGCCATTTTCGGGACGAGCACCTAAAGAGCACGGGACGAGCACGTAAGTGTGCTCGCCCGCGCCCGTAAACAGAACGTCGGGCGTCCCCATCCCCTCATTCTTGCACGAGTTTGGTTCGGTCTCATCCCCTCCGACGACGAGAGCTCCGCCGTAGCGTGTCGAGGGCTTCCCTTTCGACCATTCAATCGCACATATACCCCACTTTAGGTATATCTTATCATCCTTTGTCTTTGTTTTGCGTATTTCATTCGATTTCATAGTTGTTGTAGTAGATTTAGGGTTTTGATATTTTATTTTTTTGTTCTTAAATTCAATCTCACTAGTTGTTAATCTTTTTGCTTATGCTTCTTATAGGTGTTTAATATGTAGTTTTACTTAGATTTGAGTAAATTTTTGTCTAATATAGATGAAATATTATAGACATGTTAAGTGCTTGATTATATGACACAACAAGTAAAGTGCTTAAATAGTGATGTAGGTGAATGTTGGTATAGATGGGATGAGAGATACATTAGTTTAACACTAGGTTCATATGTTAGGTTCATTGAAAAGTGTCATAAGACTAGTTTAATAACATTAGGAATGTTGATATATAGAAGTGCCATAACACTTGTTTCATAACATTAGGTTCACTGAAAGATGTGATGGGAGATACAAATCATTTGAGAATAAGAATTATTTAGTGAATGTAAAATTAGACATTTATTTAAGTTAGAATCATTGGTGCATGATAATTATAACTATAAACACAAATTTTGCTTCTGTTATAATTTATAATCACATTAAATTCTAGTTAATGTGATTAAGTATATCACATTAACTTATAGTTAGGTTGATGATAAGTCTAAAACACTATCCATTAATTATTAGAAAATCACACAAAATCCTTCACACACAGTGCTTCCTTCAACACCGGGTGGTATGTGGCCCTGCACAACGGGAGGCGTGTGCAACACATTGGAGGATTTGATCACCTCTAACTGTGTTATATTTTTTTATTTTTTCACAGCACTATTGGACTCACTTTGGGATGTTTATCCCAGACCAATGGTCGTGGATTTTGATGTTTGCAGGTTTGATTTTTTTTGCAAGTGCCCATCAACTCTTAGTGACCCAAGCACTGTATTAGACACTAAATTAGGATCACACTTATCCATATTCCCATCGCTAACTAACCAAATTTACGCAATTGCCCGGCTAATATAAATGAATAAATATTTTAAGATTATTTTATAGTCTCATTTGTAGCACGTACAAATGTATGACGTAAAGTGATCTTAAAGTATTATATTTATATTAGCTTTTCATAGTTAAGAGATTCCGGACTAAGGGGGTCCGTAAGGATTCAAACTTACTAAAAGGTGATCGTTGTCACAAGCTCTTTATTTCTTACGGAAATTCGGTTCATAACCCCTTCCTCTTCGGTATACTAAATCAATCATAGTTTACTATCGAAATAATCACTAATATGATTATTTTGAAAGTTAATTGTGATTGATTTATGAGGTATACGGGAGAGGTGCAGGGTTATGCTGCTGAATTTTTGTTAGAAATAAAGATGCTTGTGACAACGATCATCTTTTAGTAAGTTTGAATCCTTATGGACGGGCTCAAGTGATAACATAATTAATACACTTCTCTTTTCATCTTTTATCTCAATAATGGGATACGTTTAGATATCCTCAATTTTCTAGATTTGACATTATAAATTATTTAATTCAGGTTCATCAATATGACAAATAGAGAGTGGATGTACAATCGTGTAGTAGATGGACGTATAGCAGATACCTTTCAAAGATGTGTTCAGGAATTTATACAATTTGCTTACGCACAAGGTTCCCATATCGTAGATTCAGATGGAACTATCTTGTGCCCGTGTAAGAAATATCGTCTAATGAGGAAGAGATCAAAAGATGAAACTCAATTACATCTTTATAGAATGGGTTTCATGAAAGGATATCAGATTTGGTGAAGGCATAATGAGGATTTCGAGGACAGTTTGAATGATGCGGAAGAAGCTGACAATAGTAATCCTTTTGCAGATATGGTTATGAACGTTACGGGTCCAGAATTTAATGATACTTTTTTAGATGAGGAGGAACCATATGGAGAGTCTGCAGAATTTTACGAGCTGTTGAAAAAAGCGGAAGAGCCATTGTGGTTGGGTTGCAAGACATATTCAAAACTTTCTGCGGTTTCGGATCTTCTATCGATGAAGATGGAGTATAATATGACAGATCGTAATTTTGATGCAATGCTGAGGATTGTCAAGACAATGTTACCAGAAGATGCATAATAACTAATAATTATTACAAAACAAAAAAGATGATGCCGAAGATGGGTTTAGCGGAAGTTAAAATAGACTCATGCATAAATCACCATATTTTATATTACGGTGAACACCAACATTTACAACAGTGTCCTGAATGTAATGAGCCAAGATATCGGACAGGTAGTAAGAGTGGAACACAAATATCGAGAAAGATTTTACATTATTTCCCGTTGACTCCGAGATTGAAACGACTATATTATTGCAAAGAAACAACAAAGTATATGACATGGCACGCAGAACATAAAGTCGATGAGTACATGGAGCATCCATCCGAGTCTGATTGTTGGAAAGTATTAATGTCAGCTTTTCCTACATTTAACGATGAAAAGAGGAATTGCGTTACAGGTTTATGTACAAACGGGTTTAATCCTCATGGAAGAAGTAAGGATTACTCTTACTGGCCAGTAATGACATCATCATACAATCAACCCCCATGGTTATGTAATAAGTGACAGTTTATGTTTCTTTCTCTGTTGATACCAGGAGAAAATACATTGACGTTTATTTACGTCCTCTTATAGATGAGTTGGAAATGTTATGGGTCGATGGGGTTGATACATATGATGCTAATAACAGCCAAACATTTAACATGAAAGTAGCTCTGCTTTGAACGATAAATGACTTCTCAGCATATGGAATGTTATCTGGATGGAGTACGCATGGACGTAAAAATGATCCATATTGTATGGAGAGTACTAAATCATTCCAGCTTCAACACGGTCAGAAACCATATTTTTTTTATTGTCACAGACGGTTTCTTCCAAATAATCATCCATATCACAGACAGAAGCAGTCTTTTAAAAGGAACACAATTGATCTTTCAGATCCTCCACCATTTAAGACAGGCGATATGATATTATCAAACTTGGAACAATTGGAGAAATCAGCCTTAGAGAATGGAGATAAAACAAAAAATCTTCCTGTTTTGGTGACAGTCATAATTGGATTAAGAAGAGTATATTTTGGGAGTTATCATATTGGAGTAAGTTATCGATACGCCACAACTTAGATGTTATGCATATAGAGAAAAATGTATTTGATAACATCTTCTATACTGTTATGAATGTAACCAGTCGATCAAAAGATACAGTAAAGTCTTGTCGTGATTACAAATCATATGCAATCGGCTAGAGTTGCATATAAAGGAACATGATAGTGGAAGGGTTGAAGTTCCAGAGCGAAGTATACCTTAGATAGAAATCAAGTTAAGCTTGTCTGCGAATGGACAAGCAAATTGAAGTTTCCAGATGAATATGCATCAAATTTTTTCAATTTGATCGATTTGAAGAAATTTTCATTTAAGCGAATGAAAAGTCACGACTGCCATGTTTTTATGAAAAGATGGCTACCGTTAGTGTTCAGAGGATTGTTACCAAAAAACGTTGTCGATGTTCTTTCAGATGTTAGGAGATTTTTCCAGGTGCTATGCTCATCATGTATACACCGCATGGAGATGGATTATCTTCATAAAAATATTCCTGTGATTATGTGTAACTTGGAGAAGATATTTCCGCCTTTATTTTTTGATTCGATGGAGCATCTGATGATTCATATTCCATGGGAAGCAAAAGTAGGAGGGCCGGTAAAATATCGTTGGATGTATCCATTTGAAAGGTAATTAAAAATATTATAATCTCCGTGCATTCTTTACTATTTCAACATAATGTTAACCTACTTTCTTATAGATTTATGTTCTTTCTTAAAAGAAAGGTCCGCAACAAAAGTAAAGTTGAAGGATCTATAAGTTCACAATATATACGAGGAAGTCACAACATTCTGCGCAAGATATCTTCCAGAAGATGTGAAGACTATCCATAATAGATGCAGGAGGAATGAGATAATTTACTCTGATGAAGAACCTTGTATCAGTATCTTTCGTCCATCCACTCATCTAATAGGAAAAGCAACTGAACGTTTCTTATCGAAATAGGAGAAGGATGCTGCAGAGTTATACGTATTAGACAATTGCGAGGAAATAACATCAAATGTTAGTAAGTATTTGTATTACTTTATGTATATATTCAAGTTCAAGTGATTCTTATGTTTCTCTTACTAATTTTAGGGAATTTAGGAATAAAATTATTGCGGAAAACCCTATGTATTCAGATGACGAAGTTCTGAGCACCTATAGGAATCAATTTCCAGCTTGGTTTAAAGATCGCTCAAAATAGTTGGACGGTGGTGATTTCTATTCTCATATTTTAAAATATTTTGGAGAATGCCCTGTTTATAAGGTCCGATCTTACAACTCTTGCTACAACATTGGGTATCGTTTTCATACCTTAAATTCCGGTAAATATTTAACAACTCAAAATCATGGAGTGATGTTTCGCGGATCTTGTTATGAGGAAGATTGTATGAATTATTACAGAATTTTAAAGAAGATACTAGAAGTGGAATATAATATATCAGACTTGAATAAAATAGTCATTTTCTTGTGTGATTGGTATGAACCCAATGGAGGTGTAGTACTTGATAGAAGAAATAACATTGTCGATGTGGTACACAGAAAATTTATATGCAGATTTGAACCATTCGTCTTAACATCTCAAGCGGATCAAGTATGTTATCTCCCACAAATATCAAAGAAGAGAAAGAGCGTTGAAACAGTAACTGTTGTGAAGATAAATTCTCGAGGTTGTATTTTTAATGATTACACTCATCAGGAAGATGACATAGATGAAGCATTCACACCGACACATGAACGAATAGACTTAACAGAAGAAGTCCCAATCATCGAATCGATTCGATTGGCTGATAATGGAGTTTTTTGTGTTGACTTACAAGATGATACTGACTCCAGAAATGATGACTCAGAAAACTCAGAAAATGAAGAAATGTCCTTTAATCCCATCGAAATAAATGATGAAGATTAGTTGTAAGTTTTATTACATAATTATAATCGAATTAACTAAAATCTCAAGTAATAAATATGTAATTAACTATTACATCATCATTACAGTCATGGCAGGTTTTAGACGAGGCGGGGCGCATGGATCACATAGATCCAATCGTCCATCTTCCTCAGACACACCTTCGTCCAGTAGGCAGCTCACCCTGGATGATGTTCTTGATTCACAGTCCGACGAGGTCCGCCGGGTGATAGCCTACTACAAGTCTCTTGGTTATCCTCCGCCACTCTTTTATGTAGAAGGCTATGGAGAGTCATCTACCTCAGCAGTCCCTACAGGATTCCCAATCCTGGTCTCCATACCAGCGCGGACATCGATGGGTTCTGACTCTCCTTCTTCTGGACGTCCGAGCACCTCCGTGCCTTTACCTACTGCAGTTGGACAGACTTCGACGTCCCACCCTTTGTTGGAGGTTACGACGGATGGGAGGTAAAATTTTTATAGATTTTGTCATTAAATTTTTCCAAATATTTATAAATTGTATCATATTTAAAATTTTAGCAAATGCAGGGATTTTTTGAATAGAAACAGGGCGGCAATGGAGAAAACCAACATAATAAAGACACACTTGACTTCCATGCAATTTAGATGGTGTCGCATCCCTGCTGCAGAACAGGAGAGACTATTTGACATATTTCTGGTAAGAAAAATTTCTAAGAAGCGATATAGAATTTTTTTGGTTAAGTTTTTTGTATCTGATAATTTGTTGTAATTTTCAGAGTAGGTTTCGCCTTGGCTATGGTCTGGGGAAGGAGACTTATCGTAGCCTTCATTCGTTTGGCAGAAAAGAGAATGAGCGATATATTTTTCAAGGCAAGGAGAGACTCGCATGCGAAGACGGGATGTGAGGAGATGAATTTTGAGGAGATGAAGAGGTTCCCGCCAACATGGTGTACAGAGGATAGGTATTGTATTTGTCAAATAATTTATAATAAACTTTTTAAAATAATTAATAATCATAACATAATCCTTGCAGATGGGCGGATTTCTGTAATGCATTCGTTGCGGATGCAGAGTTTGGAAGAAGATCTACGGCGGGAAGGACAAATCGTCAAAAACAAAGGATTAAGTCGACAAGTAGCTCTAAAAGCCACAATCAGATTAGAGCGGAGATGGTATTACGATTTCAAATTTATTTTTGGAGATCTACTTTAATATAATGCAATGTTGTTATTACATCTTAAAATTTTTTTCAGGCAGCTAGGTTGGAAAGGGAACCCTCTTTTCAGGAGTGGTGGTCGAGGTCCCACATGAGTGGGAGAGAAGGAGAGTCGCAATGGTCCACTCATGAAGCAGGAGAATTGTTGGTAAGTCTATCAATTTATTTGCAATTAAATGATATATTATAACTCATTTATTTATATTAAACTTTGTATTTCAGGATCGTTATTTGGCACTATCTGCAGAAAAATGGGGTGTCGATCCAACTGAAGAGCAACCCCCATTTGATAAAACGATATGGAAGCAGGTATAGATAAATATTATCTTACTATACTCATTTCTAATATATAATTTTATATTAAACAATGAAAATCTTATAAGTTGTTGGAGGAGAGGGACGTTGTGCGAACAGGAAGCAGACACTTGGTGGTCTTCCTCCATATTATGTGGAGGAACATCGTCACTCCTATTCTGCATACTCTCAACCATCGTACACACAACCACATCCGTCCCAATCATCAATTCCAATGGAGTCGCAGATGGCGATGATGGTGGATCAGGTGACGAAGCTCCGAGAAGAGTTCACGGCGTACATGTAAGTATTCTACTTATAGAATGTGTAATAATTTTATATTTCTATATCTACAAAATGCAAGTAATAGATATATATCTTCCATATATAATATAGGTCGCAAGGGCGTGCATCTCAACCTGAAGAGATTGAATCTGATGACGAAGAGGAGGAGGAGAACGACCCTTAAGAAGAGGCACGCATGTATGCGAGGTTCAAAGAAAAGGAGAAGGAAAAAAAGAAATCAAAGCAGGGTTTAATGTCTAAATTTTTTAGATCAAAGAAGAAGTAAATTGTTGTAGGTTTTGACTTGTGTTGTTGTTAAACTTTTATCACGTCTTTTAATTTATATGAACTTTGATAATATAATTTGTTGTAATTTACTTGTCGTTGTTGCTTCAAACACATATTTGTAATATTTAGATGCTAAATTTGAGTGTTTATTTCTAAGTTCATGTATATTGCGTAACTTTCACTTGTCAGTGCTAGTTATCTTAGTTAACGAACTGCTATAATATATATACCCTTAGTGAGCTCTTATAAGTACCTGCAGTGGTTTATTAACATGCTATACAGGTTCGACAGTGCGTTAAAACCCCGTCGAACATGTATAATTTTTTTCCTGGAAATCAGCTTGGGCGAGCACATGTGCTCGTCAGGTGCTCCGTGATTGATCGCCCTATTTAATAGGGGCGATCACTTCGGCGAGCACATTTGTGCACGCCTGACAGGTGGGAGAGCACATAGCGTCCGAATGTGCTCGCCCACCAGTCGGAGCGACTCTCATAAAAGCGAGCACGCCCTGAACGAGCACATGTGCTCGCCCACCACTCGGGCGTGCACATGGCGGGCACTAGGCGTGCACATAACGAGCATTTATGTGCACGCCAATTCCGCCTTTTTTGTAGTGTTATAATATGTTTTTATGTTAATTTTTTATTTGAACGTGGTCAAAAAATATTACAACAAAGAAATTGTATGACCCATACAACTAATTCCAACCCAGAAATACATGGATAGAGCAGGGAGTATGCCAGATTACTCCAGGATAACCTGGCAACCAAACATGCCTCAGAAGTCATTTACATGAACAAGAAAAGGAAATGCACATAAGCATGTGTTCATCTCATGGATCTTTCTTTCCTCTCATCACCTCTCATATCTAGCCGTGCAAAATAATCTTAAGAACCCATAAGGTTGAAAGACCTCTAAACAAAGATTTTCGACAAAGTTTCAATCCAAATCTTCAAAAAAAAACAAATAATTGACATGACTAAAGTTTACATGACATGTTGTCATTATCCTATGTGTAGGACAATAATATAGGGCAGGGTCAAAGGATTGCCTTCTTACATATGTGGGGGGACATATATAGTGCCACAGTTTACGTCTATTTATGGTTTTAGGGATACCCTCAAAAGTTTAGCTCAATGTGTGGAGCCCTTTGTCCCTCACAAGATAATGTCCATATCAAATGGAGATGGGACCCTTAGTCCTGAAATAATTACTTGATTTTTTAATATACAAAGGAGGTAGATGGAATGAGCTTCATTAAAGACCATGTGGGTTCAATGAATTCTTTTGGGTATTATTATTATTATCACAATTTGCATACAAACTTATTATATCTATTATTTGATGCAGCTACTTTGATAACTAACCTCTGATAGGTACATAGGATTAACTGTTGGAAATTTCTTTAGAATCAGATTACTTAAAAATAGTTTAAAATTACACTCTAACATAACTCCATCTACTTTATAAAAAATAATAGTAAGAATAATGTAATAATAAGATGTACAAAAGGCAAGGGCATGAGCACAATTCTCCACTACATAATTAATTTCCTTGTTTAGGTGCTTAAGGTAAATAAATGTGGAGCATGCATGATGGCAACCTTGGGCTCAAGTGGGGAAACGTGAATGGAAGGCTTTCCCATACATTAATGGAGAATCACAACCATTAATATTATGAGCCTCACATGGGATGGGACTCCGAGGTCCACAGTCATAAAGGGGAGACCTTTGTCTTTTCCCTTTGCTTCCCTTTTCATCTTTGCATTCTCAAGTACCCTACTATAGTTTTTCATCATTCATGCTATGTAGTACCCTTTCCTAAATAATTACCACATTTACTCCATTTGAATTTAGAGGAAGCTGTCCTTAGATGAATGCTAAACTAGTTTAGGTAGGACCCACCAATCAAGTATAAAAGAAGCCTAAAGGCGGATGCAAAAAAGATAGGCAACCTCCCATAATGAAATTAGATATTTAGAGCGAGTTCTCCCCATGTGATGTCTAAGCGAAGGTCCACGCAGGGGCTTGCTAACAAAAAAAAGTCCTCACTTATAAGTAAAACTTAATTGAGCACTATAGGGATTTTTGCAACCATGTCCTTGTGATTTTTTTTCAAAATTACATGATAATGTATGTCATATTTGTATTTGCGTCATGCTCCCATGCAAGTTTACTAACTCTTACGCCATAATTCTTATGGGTTAACATCCACCCTCATAATTATTAAATCAGATGAATTGTTAAAAAGACTCTTTTTTTTATTTGTATATTGAACTTCTAGTCTTCTATACAATGTCCTTGCTTCAATCCTTTATTATGAGATCTACCGACTCCTCTACCTCGCGCGTGCCTGTGCGCACACACAAAATCACCGAAAAAGATAAAAGTTGTAACAACATGGGTATGTATGTAAGGAATAAATTTACAAGGGTCATGCCCCACGGGAGAGAAGAGGAGGTAGGAGCAAAGGTTGAAGAAAGAAAAGAAGGTTGTCCTGATCAATAGGAATAGGAGGGAAAATAGCGCCATGATGATGTAACAACAAACATTATATGGACTATGAGTGTAAAAAAACTTATCTAAAATTATCAAGTCAAGTATGAATTCTAAACCCTAAGATTGTAGTTGTAACAAGTAGACTCACTATATCATTAGTGTCTATTTGAAGATTTTACTTGTCATATGACCAAAACTAATCAACTATAATCTCATACGCTTTCCTTTCCCAAATCACGCCAATGTTTAGCAACAATTTTTGAGGTCTAAGGGAAAAGGTGAGAAGTATATAACAACTGCAATTTGTGACCCTCGAGATCCAATAGAATTGAAGGACAACATATGATAACATCCGAGATCTAGTAATGATGGAGAGATATTCATCTACTAGACATGATCTCAAGGAATTAGATAGAGATCTTAGTGAGAATGGATATGATGCAAGTGAGGTTCAATGGGAGAAGGCTACTATGAGCATGCATGTTTTCTAGTCATAGGAAATTCCTTTGGACTTAGAACCATTGAAACTATGATGTCACCAGAAGTGTCTCGTACGAACATTTTTAATGAATCCAAGAACATATATATCTGAGTTTTCTAGCTCAAGTTGTAGTCAACCAAGTACTAATGGGTCATCATGCAAGCTTGCAAAAGTTAATAGTCGATGTTCAGTTGGAAGGACTAATATGTAGTCAGATGACTAATCAAATTTAGTTAGATTTATATTTTTTAATATTTTAATTACCAAAAAAATAATTTAGACATATGATTTTATATATTCAGACAAGATTGTACAATCATTGAAATAATGAAAGAAATGTAATAATTGAATTTCAACCAAATAGTAAGCATCTTACAATTAATTTACTTTAAAAATCAGAAAAATAATAAATCAATCTTAAAACATGTTGGTCAACCAATCAAGCTAACTAAGAAGAGGTTGATCATTTGGCCAACAAGCTATGTGGGTTGGACACCCTCAGATCCAAATAGTCAGGCCGACTATACAAATCTATCATCGACTAGTCATCCAAATCGATCATCTTTTGCAATCTTGCCTTCGAGAACTATTTAGCAATCTACTAATTCCAAATAACCTATAGAAATGAGGTTGGTAACCATAATTTTCGCTACACCACAATCCTTTAATGATGAATCACCCATTTACCATGTTGTTGTGTTTAAATAAGCGAGTACATTGTCAGTTCCATGCATTTTACCTCATTTATGTATAAATCATAGTGAATGATTTTCATACATGTAGGACACAAACTTAGAAAAAATCCTACAAATCAATACATTTGTAAGTAATCATTTAAAACCTCAAACTAACATTTCTTCGTTATAGTTGTACATAAGTGTATGTATCTCAGTAACTATATATAATATATAATCTATATATTTTATGTAATATATGATTAAATATCGATTTTTTTAACATGTGATTAAATATCGATTTTTTTAACATGTGCTCCTGTAAGATTCTGCAATTACAATTACACCCTTAGCTTTTTGCAATGACATTTGTGGCCTTAGATTAATTATCACAAAACTCACATTTTTGCTTTTTGTAATTACACTTGTGCCCTTATTTTGACATCAATGGAAGGACATAACTTGATTTTCCTAAGAATTCAGGGAAGCAAGTGTTATTGTAAAAAAAAGATAGGTCATAATTGTAATCGAAGAATCTCGGAAACAAGCGAAAAATCCTTAAATCTTTCAGCTTATAAAGACATTCCTTCCTTAAGTATTATCATCTTTGAAATATAAGCCATGTAAAATCAATAATAACTTAATGGAATTAACTATATCAATTATACATATACATATATATATATATATATAATTCAAAATAAATAAATATGTTTATTTATGTTTATATTTATGTATAATTGATATAGTTAATTTCATTTAGTTATAATTGATTTTACCTTGCTTATATATATACAGGAGTTGGGGAGTATGTACTGACACAAACATCATTTTTTTCAATTTTTTGAAATGAATCATGTGAACCATAGACATGGGCAAAGAATGATGGTAGAAGAAATGAAAATGCTAAGGAGGATATGTGGTCATACACGAAAAGATCGGATTTGGAATGATGCAAACAAAAGGAAAGTTGGTGTAGCTCGTATAGAAGATAAGATGAGAGAAAATCCTTTAAGATGGTTCGATCATTTGCAAAGGAGGTCAGTTGATGTGCCAGTTAGAAGATGTGAGTTTGGAATTTTGAGCCGGTTAAGAGAGGACGTGGAATGCTCAAGAAGTGTTGGAATGAGACTATCTAAAATGATCTTAGTTATTTGTATTTGATGTTGGTTTCCACATATATTTATTTCCATATGCTTAAACATGCTTAGAGACTTGGTTATTCTTATGATATGATTCATATAGTAATAACGAAGTTTTATCCTTCCTTGTCGTTGATTTCATATGATTTTAATGGTTCGAATCCAAACCTTGAGTGAATTCAATTATCCTTTTGAGTGATCGTCCTTACTTGAGGGGTTTGACATATTCATTTAGTATTTCTATATACGATTGATTTCGGAGGAGAAAATATATGGATAAACGAACATCACACAAATCTAATTATGATAACACATAAAATTCTATGCATACATCCCATGTTTGTTTTTTTTAAAGGGAATGAGTATTCTTTGGTTAAAATATGGATATAGAGATATAGTTAACCTTTTTAGCCCTTTAAAATTTATTATTCTCAAAAGGAACAAGTTGTAATAGATTAATATGATAAAAATTGATAAGTGTCGGTTTTAGATTTAATATGTAACCTTTTCTATGTTGTGAAATCAAGTCCTGAAGCCTTTACTTTATTGATAAGTTTCAACCAAGAGACAATCCAATCACCAGGGTCTTGCCCTATATTTCAAGAACGGTTTATCTGTGATATTACAGTAGAATTTCGGTTCTATGTCATGTTGAATTCTTCTAGTAAAGTATTATTTAGAATACGAATACGTTACGTGCTCCACTCTGTCCTAGTGCGTAGAAACTTTAAATATAAATGACCTTCCAAGTATCATAATTCAAATTCTGCGTATGATATCTAACTTTTAGCAATGAATAAACTAGTAATGGCACACATCTTTATATCTCGACGTTATAAAAAAATTGAAGTTATTGTCATCATTATTTTAGGATAATATGAAACGTGATTATCATAAAAAGCTTGAGAAACTTAACTCGGACACGGAGTTGAATGCATTATATATAGTCGGTTAGAAGAATTTTGAATCCCATCCAATACATGGGAGTCACCTAAATTTAATGTTGATAGGTTATAGACGTTTTAATTATGCCTCTAGACCATGAGTAGTTTGATCTATTCTTAGGTTTTAGGGTAATGATGGCTTCTTTTGCTACATTGTGATCCCTTTTGCTAGCAAAATTACTTCCATAAATCACCGATAATGTATCCTGCTAAATAATTATTGTGTTTTGCAAATAAGTGTTTCTTTATCGACCGATTATGGTAAAAAGAGCGGTATAAAAAACACGGTGGTATGAGATCTTATTTTTTATATCATTTTGACTTACTGAATAACATACATGTGTTGATATGGAAAGATTTCAGTCAGGTCGACACTAATGTACAATGATCATCAGCCCAAATAATTCAAATTTTCAACTGGTTGTTAGCATTTTTTGTTAAAGATGATTATCGTTCCATGAACTAGATTTCATGACAAGCGGGCCGATGGAGTTAGGAGCCACAAGGGATTGGGCTTGCACCTTTGGGTGCAGTGGAGATGCCTTAAATGTTGCAACCGTAATGGACGAGTTGGGTGATGCGTTGCACCTAGCAGTCCTGTAGTATCCGGAGTCGCTTGGCGAAATAGGAAGGCGGCACAGTTGGTATTCTTGAATTCACACTTATACACGATATTAGGACATTGAGTAGAATTAGGTGTGACCGCATCGAATTCTATTTTGAGTAATAGTATTGTGAGAGATTGATGAATCCATGATTTAAGATCTTTATTCTTTTATTTTTAGCTTAAAATCACAGGCTAAACATCTGTAATGACAATAATTCTCATCTTTTAATAATTTCACATCATTTGTTAACAATGTATATTTATCATTCTTTTTCAAAGAAGAAAAGAAAAAGAAAGAATATAGAAGGTTGTGTATGCAGACTGACCTGAACCCCGAAACCAGGCCAAACATTAGGATGGTCGACCAGGATTAAAGTAGGTGAAGATAGGGTCCATAACTTATAAAAAATTCAAGAAAACTACTTCTCACATGTATATTCATCACTATTTATCTTGCACATATCTTGTACTGTTTTATTTATCATCATAACAAACCCAAATAAAAATATTTTCTGCTTAAAACTTGTATATAAAAATGTCTTGTAAAAAATAAAAATAAGGTTATTATCAGTTGTGCCCCTCTGAGATATTGCAATTTCAGTTATGCCCCTCCCTTTTTAGGAATATCAGTTGTGCCCTGATGAATCTGTGATTCATCACTCTAAAAATTGAAAATAGAGCTTTGTTCCAGAGTAATTAGAGGCATATTTTAACCAATCTTGCATAATTAGCATTCAGGCATGCATTGATAACATTTGCATTTTAACATTCTCATCTGTATTAAATAAGAAGCCAGAGTCACTTGTAAAAATCACCTATGTGTATATATTTTATACTAACTCCAAAGCCCATACATTCAACTCTATACTGTATATATGACTAACACTAATACAAGAAAAATACCAAAAAATGCTAACTTGTAAAGTTGACCAATAAAGCCCCAATCCAAGTTTGAGACCATGGACCTTAAAATGCACATATCTCTCTCATACAGCCTCCTATATAGGTCTACTCACTTTTAAGATAATATACATTTAGAGACCTTCAAAATGAGACCAATTTCATTAGAATCAGAGCTCGTATGCAAAACTTGGGTTTTGGGCCCCCATTGTATACTATATGTACTTGTACTTGCACCCTTGTATTTTATCACTTCATTTGGCCTTTTTTCCATTTTTGGTCAACATGAAACTTGTAGATCTCATCGAGATCTACAACTTTCATGTTTTGAGTTTTTCCAAAATCGATCATTTTCTCCCTCTTATTTCATCTTCTTCTTCGACCAATCAGATTGGGCCACGTGGTGCCCTCTGGTTGCGCCATGCGGCCCATCTATCTGCTAGCCATGCGGCCCCTTTTCCTGGCCATCCGATCATCCTCCAGGCCGCCTCTATCTCATCCATCCATTTCTGCCTCAATTTTTGACCCTTGGATCAAGGCCCATATCGCATCTGGGATGATCACTTCCGCCCTCACCTCATTGCGCCACGTAGCGCACTCCATCACAGCCCGATCACCTCCATCAGAGCCGTTCATACCCGCTCCATCCTCGACCCTCCGATCCTCATTTCAGATCCCATCTCCACCGTTCGCCAGCACCCCCAACCACGCCCGCCACGTGGCAGCATCCATCGCCCTTCGATTGCATCGCCTTGAACTGATCCCGGCCACTTCTTTGTGCCTCTCTCGTGGCCGTTGGATCGCGAGATCCAACGGCCAAGACATCGTCTCCTACCTCCGCAAATGCCTCGCCCACGTTGCCTCACCTCGCTAAGATGCAGGCCCCTTTCTATTTTCGCCGCCATATCCTCCACCTTCTCCACCCATTGATCGATCCACGATGAAGACCGTACCTTCATCCTCGCCAGCACCCACGATCCGCCATGATCCCCTCTCCCTCGCTCCATACACCCCACACAAACCACTTCTTCCATCACATGGACCTCCACCTTCTCTTTATAAATACTCCACCTCCGGCGAGCTTCAACCCTATCCGTCCCTGCACGAGAAACCCTAGAGCTCCCCTCCACCTATCAGTGACAGTGATTGGGCGTGAAAGTGAGAGAAGACATAGGTCCTTCTCCGGCGAGATCCACGACGTAGCTTCACTGTGCAGCAGCTTCACCGACTAGCTGCTAGAGCTCGGGCCTCTATCGACCCTCGAGCGACGATCGGAGACTCCTCTCCGAGCCTCCATTCCTAGGTAGCCTCCTCCATTTTCTCTTCCTATCTTCGTCTTCTTTTCCTTCGATTTTCTCCTATTTTTCCCGCCTTCTCCGCTCAACATCTCCTCCCGCTGAGCATCCATCGAGATCCGCCTTGGAGCTATCATCTTCGTGCCATGTTCTATTCACCTTCACGATGCATCAAGCCACCTCCGACACAGCTCCGCCGATCACGGCGGAGGAATCCACAGCCCGTTCAACCACTTCGCCCCACAGGCCTCGCATCAATCCCTGCACTTCATGCGAACACGAGCACACGATTTCTGGCACTCAATAACCTTGTAGGAACCATTTTCTTCATTGGTCAGAAACTTCGCCGGAGCTGCTTCGAGCTCCATCGTCTCTGGCCTATGGATCTCCCCAGCCACTTCCAGAAGCTCCGGTCGCTCCGCTACACCTCCACGACTAGTCCCAGCCACCCAGGAACATTCTGACGTCTTCACCGAGCGAGAAAGAGGGGGGGGGAGCCAGGAGGGCATTGCCGAAGCACAACCACGCCCGCCGCAGGAGGCGGTGGCCCGGGGGAGCACAAGGCACAGCTACCGTCCGAACATCTTGATCGACGGTCTTCATCGATCCACGTCAACATCCATCAGCTCCAGATACCGTTGGATCAATCTCGATCTAACGGGTTGCCTTACGCCACGTCGCCTGCTTCAGGAGCCTCCACCACCGTTGGATCTAACTTGATCTGACGGACCCAAGGCATGCCACGTCTCCAGCTTCAGCATCCATTGGGTCCATCTAGATCTAACGGCCAATCTTTCATCGCGTCGCTCCCTCCGAGCCTCTTCCCCGCCCCTTAGGCTCGGAGCTACCGAGCCAACTCCGAAGCAAGTCCGAGCCTGCAACGCACTCGAGCCACAGTCCGAGCCTCTGACGCTTCCCGAGCCTAGCACCTCACGTGGTCCTTACGTGTAGTCTGGGTATTTTACACTGAGGCCCCTACAAGTTTTCCAAATTGCATTCCTGTCCTTGCCAGACGCGTCATGTGAGGCGTACGTATTCCGTGGTCATTTTGCACACATACCCCCAATATTATAGGTAATTGCATTTTAGTCCGTGTATGCACATTTGATTTAATCAATTTTAATTCATGTTTGCATTTTGGTCCCTATGTTGGCACATTTATTAAGGCACTCATTTAGCATCATTTTTAAATTCCAAAAATTGCATGTGATAGAGAAACTTGTGCTTTATCATTGTGGACACTTATCATATTTTTGTGAGCTTCAAGGAATTTAATATTATTATTTTTGTAAAAATTTACATAGTTTACCTACTGTGTGCCTTAAATTCCATATTAAATTATTTGTAGCTCTAAAAATCACCAAAAAATCACAATAGGTTTAGTTTAAATTATTCTACTTCGCCCATTAACTAGTATTTTACTTAATTGATTTTTAATAGGTCCAAAATTCATTATTTTTGAGGTCTTTTAATTTTCCTAGATTCATATCACATAGAAATATCTAGGATAATTTTATATCTTAAAATGAAGTATTTTGGTATTTATTAAAATTAATTTTACAAAAACTGTCCTACATTAATTTTTAATTAATATTTAATTCATTTAGAGTCTAAAAATTCCAAAAAAATTACAGTAGCTTAATTTCATTGCATTTCATATTCTGGACAAGTTTCAGCAATTTTGGACTTAATTTTTACTTCAAATTGAACTTAAAATTTGGCTTGAATCGCATCGTAGTTTTCTTTAATTACATAAAAAAAATCAAAAAAAGATATTCTCCTGAAAATCTAACATCGAAATTGACTTCAAATTAACCTAAGGAAAAAGCTGCCTCCCTGAGTTCGACCTTGGGCTTGCCCAAGTAAAATAAAAAAATTGCCGCTTGCGTTTAACTCGACATTACTCTAAGTGGTTTTTGATCAGTCTTGATTTACCCGATTACAATGAATGCACGTCAACTTTGATCGATAACTCAATTGAATTAGGTAGGGTGATCGTAGGCTCTTCATTCCCCCAAACTTCTTGCCTTTCTATCACTTGTGCCCCTTAGGTTAGTTGTCGTTCATTCCCAATGCAAATGGACGTTAACTTTAGGACATAACGGAAATTAAAAATAAAGGCTGAAAAGGTCATTTTATCATCCTTTCTTCCACCTTCCCCATCCTCTTCCTCTTCTTCCCCTTCTCTTCCTCCTCCCTAGCCTCTTGCTCCTGTACCGTCTCCTCCCCCACCCCTAGTTGCGCCATTCGTCCCGAGCTCCTTCCCCCGCCATCGCGCCGCCGATGCGCCTCCCCATGCCCGAGTGCCTCCCCTTGCCCCAGCTTCCAACCCTGCCCCCAGGTCGCCCCCCTGCCCAACCTTCTCCCACTACAACTGCCAGTCTGCCACCACCGCGCCTCCCCCTCCCCTGTGTCTCCCCCTGCCCCCGCCGGCCCCCTGCGCCTCCCCTTCCCGTGCCCCCTGCCTCCCCTCCCCCGCCCCGTCGCCCCCGTGCCTCCTCCTTCCCCGTGCCTCCCCCAACCCTCGCCTTCCCCGCACCTCCCCCTCCCCCTGCGCCTCCCTTGCCCCCGCAGCCCCCGCGCCTCCCTCCCCATATGCCCCCTACCCTGCCTCCTATCCCTACGCCTCCCTTGCCCCTGCCACCCTCGTGCCTCCCCCTTCCCCCGCCTCTTCTGCCCTCATCCTCTGCGCCTCCTCCCCATCCCGCCCCTACTTTCCTCCTCCGACCACCACCTCCTCCCCATCCAGCCCCTCTGCCCAATCCGTCGAGCTCCTCCCCTCTGATGCAGTTGTAAAGAACCTGGAAAGGAAGGGCTGAAACTGGAGGGCTTTCATTATTTGTTAAGTTAAGATAAACTTTTACTAATTGATTCATGAAAATTCACTGAAAAATTCAATAAAATTTACCGTATGATCTGTAATGAGTGATATATCCGTGAAAATGCAAAAATTTTAGAGATTCGATGGATGCATGAAGGTGTAACTAAGAGAGAGAAATTATGAAGAGAAAGGAAGAAGAACAAATGGAGGAGGAAGAAGATGAAGAAGAAGTCTGGACAATTATATCCCTCTTAATTGCACCATGGTTGAAAAACCGTGGTTAAGTCAACTCATTGATGGTTAAACTAACGGAGGGGCACAAGTGATAGAACAACGAGAAGTCGGGGGCACAACTGATATTACCAGAAAGGGAGGGGCATAACTGAAATTGTAATATCTCGGAAGGGCACAACTGATAAAAACCCATAAAATGAATACAAGAGGAAATCCTGTACAAAATAAAAGAAACAACATTCTGAAAAGTCGTAAAGCCATAATTGAAAGGTATATCTTCTCCAGAAAAAGTCAAAATAAACCAAACTCACTTCGTCGTGTTCTAAATTAAATAAGCTTTAAAGTGGAAGTGGTTTCAAAATTTTTGGAGTTAATATGTGAAAGTCGACTTTTTGGGGGGTTGCTTTTATATTGTATCTAGCATTGTATCTGCATTATTTATTCTATTTATTTATTTTCTTGTATTTTTGCACATAGTGTATTTTTTATATTTTACTTATATTGTACTTTATTTATATAAAAATGCAAATAAAAATAACAAAATTTAAAAGAAAAAAATACAATACTATACTTATTGTATATGTATAATGCACTTATATTGTATATATCCGTATTTATTTAACTTACTATTAACTCACAAAAATCAAACAAAAATATATTTAAAGCCCTTAAATTATTCTATAAATTATTAAATTAATTAATTATTTGTAAAAATAAAGAATTAATAATTGATTTTTTGTACATAAAGGTATTTTTACCTAAGAATAAAGGGTTTTAATTTATTTTTTCCTATTTTATTTATTTATTTAATTTAAATCACAAAAAATAAGGCTATTTATTTATCAACATTATTTTATTTTGAATTTTTTTAATTTAAAATCATTTTCTATTTATTTTTCATTTTTTCTTTTATTTATTTGTTCTTTTGTCTTTTTCTTATTCAGATCCAGGCATCCCATTAGCTGGACTTGGGTATGTTAACACGGATCAACTCTTCCTTTTGACCATTTCACCCTAATAACTTATTGACGACCCTTCTTCTTTGATTTCCCCAACCTAATCTTCCCTCCTTTTCTCACCATTTCTTCACCCAAATAAACTTAATTAAGCGAGCTCCCTCACATGATTGCCTTTTCACCATGATCTGTCTCAGTTCGCGTGCCACTCAATTTTGAATTTTACCAAAATTCACTCCTATAAACAAGTGCTCCAAGTGTGTTTTCACTCTTGATCCATCTTCGATGCTGCCTCCTTTCTTCCATATCCAGTCACCTAGAGCACATGCATCATGACATGAAGCTCATCCAGTGATCATGAATGAGAGACAAAGTGAGCCTATCTAACATGATCTGATCGTGGCCGGACCTCCACCTCAGTGAGAAGCCTCTTCGTTTCACCATCGAATCAAGGCCACAACCCATTCCGAATCCACCGTAGGGTAGAGTAATGTATTCTAGGTTTCGCCTGGACCTCATTTCCACATCTACTATGCGGAAGGCCATCAGCTATCTTCTAGGGCCTTCAGGTACCATTTCAAAGGCGGATCGAAGGAGATTAGGTGAAATTCATCTCATCTGCTCTAGCCTTCAAACGTGTTCTTCCGGATACCTTCTAGAGCATTGGATCAAGAACACCTCCATCAAATTTCATTGCCACCATCGATTCATCCCCAATTCCACGTCGCACGAACAGATCCAGCCACGTGCATCCTCCACCATCCATTCCACACGTGCACGACAAGTTCCCCTGGTGAAATTACATTCTATACCCTGCAGTTGATTCTATTTGTAAATAAACCCAAAAGGGACACGCGTTTGCTTGATTTTTAGTGAATAATTGCATTTATTTTTGTGTATGTTTGCTGATTTGCATTTCAGTCATGTTTGAACTTCCATGTGATACAACACATGATTTTTGGAATAATGCATTAAGTTGATTGTGTTTTCTTATTATCATTTAGTCCCTGAGAATAACCTAGTTACAAGTAGGTCTTATCCAACACATCTCATGTGCGACGGCACGTATTTCTGTGGGAATTTTGCATTTTTATCCTATATTTCTTTAATTTGTTATCATTCAGTACAAAGACAATAAATAATTGCATATTAGTCCCTCCATTGCTGTTTAATAATTCTGTCTTTAATTATGTTTAATAAATAGATCATTAATTCTAAAAATCCTCTAAAAATTAATGTAAGTTTCAGCTAATCAGTTTTATCATCCCTAATTTTTATTTTGAAAATTAACTATTTTTATCATTTTTAAAAATTTAAAAATATTGAAAAATTTTCTTTGTTTGAACTAAAAAATCATAAAAATTTGAAAAATATTTTACAAAATCCAAAAAATTGTTTATTTTGTGTTATGAATTGTTTTATCTTCCGTAAAAATTTGGATTGGACATTCCTTCAGAAGATTCTAAAAATTAAAAATTTAGAAACCTTAAAAAATGCATAAAAATAGTTGGAAAATCTAAAAAATACTTATAATAGCTTGTTTTAAAGCTAACCATATACTTTTATTTACAATTATTTTCCATCACTTTTGACTTTATTTTATATTTCAAAAATCTAAAAACAATGGCTTGAAATTATTTTGAATTCTGTTCCTATTTTTATTCTTTTAAATAAATCCTAAAAATTATAAAATTATCTCAAAAACCACAAAAAACATTACAATAATTCGTAAAATACAAAATTAGTTTTATTCTGATTTTTTAAACATTTTTACTATTTTAAAAAATAAAAAGAGCCTTGTATTCATTTGTTATATTTTTCTTATTTTATTTAAGAGATAAAAATTTGCAAAATTAAAAATCATTAAAAAATTAAAATATGAAATTATAAAAAAATATAAATGTTAAAAATCCTCAAAAAGGTATAAAATAATACATACAACAAAAAGAGAAAATACGAAGAAAAAGATTGCTTCATTTATTTTTGCAATTAATAAACCTTGCTTAATATATTTGTCTCCTTGTGTTCAACACTAGAAGCTATATCAGGTTAATTAATAAATAGCAATCCATTTCTCTTCTTTTTTTTGGATATATTTTTTGATTGAATTGATTTTGGGCTACGATGACCACATCACTTATGCATATTTCTTCCACATTTTCCGTTAATAATTAAAACCTTGAAAAATCGGTTCATCAGAGGCGTTTTGGGATGTGGGTTGAAGTTGAAGAAATTAGGGTTATGATCTTTTCATGTTCTAGTTAGACATAGGTCCTTGAAGTTTTACTCAAGATGATAAACAAGTTACCGTGTAGAGGAGGTCTGCGAGTTGCGTACTTGTGCGTGCTAAATAAATATGAGAAATAATTCATGAACAGATATCTGTAGTTTTAATTGTATACCATTGTGGGCTCTAATCAGCAGGTAAAACTATCAAGATCATTGCAGTAGTACTCAAATGATTATTAAATTAATAAATAAAATCAGTTACCGTGTGATCCAATGTAAATCATGATAATTTGACGTTTCTTAGTTTCTACAAAATATGCATATTCACTAGATAGAGTTGAGTACACATACTAGACAATAGTTATTGTAATATTTGCTTTGTTACTGGGCAATTGCTCATAACGTTATCCTCATGTGAACCCAACATTTGTAGGTGAGCAACATCCTCACCAGTAGGGGCTTTTGAGGAGATCAGACTTTCCACATCATACTTGCACCAGACATGGTGCATTTACTTAGAGTAATTTATTGATTCCATATTATTTTCTATTCCATTTGAGAGATAATGTAATGAGATATTTGAAAAGCTTATACTACGCATTTTATAGCTATATATTGCATCTCATTTTGTAGACGTAGACTTGTTGGACATTATTAATGAGAATGAATTGATGTTGCATTTACATTTTATTTTATATTATTCTCCTGATGTTATATATTTCAAATATTAGTCTAGAGTGCATTAGTTGGTTTGCTGAGTATCTTAGATCATGTGCATATTTGGACCGTAGATCTGACGCTCTCATCCTGTCTATTTTGGTAGTAGGAGGGGCACAACGTCACAATATTAGCCTCATTTTTCCATTCTATATCAGTTTTTTTTATTTTTTAATAGTAGGTCCGTTAATTTAAAAGGTACATAACGCCTCCCTTGAGATTCGAACCCAAGTCCTTTAAAGTGTAGGTACATTGCACTACCACCATACCACTCCTTAGATTCTTCATTCTATATTGGCTTGTCTCTTTCTATTTGGATTCTTCATTCCATATTGACATGTCTCTTTCTATTCTAAGGCCTAGGGCTCACTCGACTCCATATCACACCTCTCTCTTAATATTTTTTCTTATATGTGCTATTTATAGTTGATGATTAAAGGAATAATATCTCATTCAATCACCATCATGGCATCTAACCATCTTTTTCTTACTAGGTTAGGTTGGTCTTTCGGATCAATTAGAAAATTAACAGGTGGATTGATTGGTTTTTGACTCCGAGATCTCTTCACCAGTCCCATTCATTACAGGTCCATAAAGGAAAGGTCCTTGTCCATATTTTTACAGTATTTTTTATTTTCTAATTTGTAATTCTGCAAAAATTGTGCTTGTTGTTACGTATATTTTATTTACATTTTAGTCCATATAGAATGCCTTTGTGATTTTAGAAATGATTTTATTTTCTCTATAGTTTATCCAAATAAAACAAAACTTGAAAAGTTGCACTGTCTATGATCTAGATGAGGTCAGATTGGTCATGTTGTTAGATGGCCAACGCGAAGTTGAGGCGCTCCTGTTGTCAGAAGATTGAGTCGACTTTGGGGCGATCTGGAGATTGAGTCGGTGTCGTCAAGTTCACTGCTCTGATATCATTTGAAAAACAATTTTCAGTTACGATTTTTAGGGCTCTCATGACTCACTCGATTTCTCGTTCTTGTGTCTTTCATCATGGGCCGATAACTACTTATGATTCCGCAACATCTCTTTATTCAAGATGAATGTTATGATTTTCAAATTTTTGTTAATGACCATTATCTTTTGTATTCATGACCATTGAATGTAATTATTCTTGTAACATCCCAACACTTCGTATTTATATAACAAATGTTGTGTAGCTAAAATAACAAATGCTAGCCAACAAGAAGAATGATAAAGAATGTGTATAAAAAAATTACATAACTTCCATCTATGATTATCCTTATGCATGTGAAAAAAATGAAAGTCTATTGTCATATTGACCCGCTTCTCAACATCTTTGTAATGAATTTAACAATATTTTTGGCCGTCTACCACTATCCCTTTGAAATCGAAACCTAATCTTTGATGATGACGGATCCCATTTAAATAAACTGATGTTTCAATACTATTTCTATCATCCTAAGAATCATAATTTAAAACTTCCAATTATCATTTACTAATAATGTTTACCGATAAGCATTGAGTAAATGACCCTCTTTTAACATGATAAGTAATTAACTTGAAAAAAAAACTCCATCTCAAGGTCCAAACTACATAGTTCCTTCAAAGGAACACTAATGATCATGTATTTTTCCGGTAGAACTTTAGACTGGGGCAAAAGAAAAGAGTCGGATATTGGAATCTAGTTCACATCCAGTCGTGGGCTCTTACCTGTAGGTATCCAAAAGTCCTCTTGTAATGTCCCGTGCTTAGATCTCCAGTATTTATTGAGGAAACAGACACTGACAACTTGTTAGGTCAAACCATCTGGATTGAGGTGTTACACCTCTGATCATATACGAGATTCAGCGGGCAATTGAGCATCTCTTCCACTTTGAAGAATCTTTCTTGTTGAAGCAACAAACTACACTTCTTTGACACCACATGCAAATGCTTTGCTTGGGAGGGGTCCATAACATCAAATTGTCCACATGCACTTGGCAACTTCTTACTTACTCCATCCTCCACCAAACCACCAACTGCCCCAAATAGACTAATTCATGAACCTACCAAATTCCAAAATCCTAGAACACTACGCAAGCGATGTCACATTTCTACCAATAGAATCTCTTTGGTGCTTTTTTTGTCCTCTTTTTGTGCTTATGTGGGGGTGGTCTTGTAATCTCTAAAACATGGAATACATATTAACCTCTCAAATCCTCGTTTCAATCCAAACAACTACTATTCACAGGAGGTTACTTCAATTTAACCCAAAACAGTTACCATACAAGTCCTTAATAATCTCCACATGATGAGTGACTAAGGTATTGTAACTGTCATGTCCCGGACCTCGAAACATGGGGAAAATTATGGAAGCATCCCAAAACAATGATTTTTTTTCGAGTCCAAGGACGGGACAAAAACTCAATGATCCATATATAACTTTCAGAGTGCCATACATAGTGGAAGAATATAGGAAATTAACCAATAAGTAAAGACTCATCAAGTCTGAACTACATAATAAAATTAAATAAGTCTATATGTACCATGACTTAAGAGGCTAGAAAATATCAAAGACTCGTCAATCGAGCCAACGACCAACCCTCTTGCTTTCCTCTAAGTTGCAAGGTTGTAATTCAATATTAATCAAACGAATTTGACTAAGTATGCACTATTAAAATATGCAACAAACCATAATTATTTGTATACCTTGAACATAAAAATGTTAACACAATGATAATACAATAAAGAATATATGTCAAGGAAAAATAATGAACTATATCAAGAGTATTCATTTGTGCATAACTAAGAGATAACAATACAATAAACTTTTCTTTATTGGTCATATTTTCTTGACCAATAATATCAATTTCAATATCAATGAAAAAATCTATACCATCTGCCGACACCGAACAGACCGAGCTTGGATAAGAGCCATCTCGTTCCCATAATAAAAATTTAAATCATAAAAAATTCCAATACGAGATCTCCTATCCAAACCCCAATACAATGGACATCAGTACTGAATCAACTACCGCAGCGGAAAATTGTTTGGGAGTAGTGTAGAATTATCCGTCTACAATGGTCAATTGACGGAATTAACCGTCCGCACGGCACCCGGCCAGGTCAAAGCCTCTAATGGGTCAACAATGAACAATGTCTACTCTCTCACAATGATGGTGTCAAAAATAATAATTAATTTTCAATAAAAATATTTGGGCATAAAGAAAATTGCAAATTAGCCTATATATAATGATGTATTTGTCTCTGTAATATTTAACAACTAACCCACATATAGGCATTATGGCTAAATATCAACTTAGCACCTAATTACTTAGAGTTGTAACACAGAGATATAATCAAAGCAGTTTAACGAGATATTAAAAAAATACCATTGCAACATCTAATAAAATAGAAAGTGGGGTATAATTAACAACGGTATGTGACATGGATTAATGTACATACCTTGATAAGAAACCAATATATATTGATCTGCATGATTTTATTTGTCCACGAAAATCAAATGCCACCTAAGCATAAGAAATTAATCTTAACCCGTGCACAAGTCATAAGACATCTTATCTACTCACAATTCCCAATTGGTGATTTTTTATGGTTAAATAAAGACTCATATATATGTAGTAGTTTACTTATTTTGTTCATGTTTGTATATTTCAAGTTTAACCTACGATTATTGAGTCTATAAATTTTTTGTTTTCAAAGTTGGATAATTTATGGTAATGCATCCTAATATAATATCAATAACTAATTTGATTTAGAAAATTCCACAGGTATGTCCAGTACTTGTGTAGATAGCAATACCTTGAATACATACTATGTCCAGGAACAAAAATAATATTTAAACTATATATGATACATGGTTGACGTGATTTCATGTTAGAAAAGTTACAATCACGTGTAATGAATAGATGCTTAAAAAAACTATAGGTGAATGTGTGATAACTCTAATTATTTGATTCTTAAAACAATAAAATAAGGATATATAATTTTAATGAAGATAGAGAGAATCAATTTATGATCTTTATTTTTTTTCGATGTATTAATGAATCTCCAGGTTTGAATGTAAACTTATATACGATGTTCGTTAGATGCTAAAAACTATCTTGTATAGCCTATTATTGGTCTATGTATTATCAAAAAGAGAAAACATAGAAGTAAGTATACCTCTAGTAAGAACTCCGAATGAAAGCTTTGTTGGTTCCTTGTGATGATACACTCGTCCCCAACACGAAACGACCCTACTGTCGTCTGAAGATACAAGATGATGAAACTCTGGTCGTGCATGCGGTAATGAGAAAGTTGAATTCTATGCGGAAGGTAAAATATGCCTAACCCTTCGATCTGAACGTGTATATATATACACGCACTCACGAGTTGAGAAAAGTCCTGATAGGGTCATGGATCTTGCTAACTGAAATTGGTGTTAATTTTAAAAAACGCAAGCTCGTTCTTTATCTTATGGACTCAGTCAAAACCACCTATCAACTTGCTTTAATTAATTGTTTTTCCTCGCAACGATTCTATTGTAATTATTTTTATTGTTTTTTTAATCAATCTCATGTTGGGCCGTTTCTGGATATTGGTTTTTTGTTCCTTTTTTGTATAATTATAAGACACCCCCATATAAACCTTTTATCCTACTTCATATATCCCAAAATTTTAATTTATTTTTTTAAATCCCATACCTAAATTCAGATGTTACAACTCTACCCCTCTTAAAAGAAATTTCGTCCTCAAAATTAATAGACATACCTAGAAGTTCAGGATATTTCTCTCAAACCTCGTCTTCAAGTTCCCAAGTGGCTTCTCTATCTGAGTGATTATGCCAATCAACTTTTACCATCTTAATAGTCTTTTTTCTTAGTTGATGTTCTTGACGATCAACAATGTGAGAAGGACGCTCCTCGTACGATAAGTTTTTTCGAACTTCATCTGGCTCATAGTGAATATGATGAGATGGATCATGAATATATTTCCGCAACATGGAGACATGGAAGACATATGCGAATACTGAGGTGGTAATGCAATGTGGTAGGCTACCTCGCCTACCCTATTTAACACCTCAAAAGGACCCATGTATCTTGAAATAAGTTTTTCTTTCCGTCCAAATCTCAATATACCACGGGTCGGAGAAATCTTGAGAAAGACATGATCACCAACTGCAAATTCTAGTTCTCTACGACGGTTTTCCGCATAGCTCTTTTGTCTACTTTGAGCTATCAACAACCTCTTCTTAATTAGGTCGATCTTATCAGTACACTTCTGCACAAGTTCTGATCCGAGCAATCTTCTTTCACCAACCTCGCTCCAACAAAGAGGAGATCTACATGGACTCCCATAAAGAGCTTCATACGAAGCTATTCCAATGCTAGACTGATAACTATTGTTATAAGCAAATTCAATGAGTGGAAGGTTCTCATCCCAACTTCGAGCATAATCCAAAGAAAATGCTTGATGAATCCACATTTCATCATCTTTATTCTATCATTTTGGCTTCAAAAACCCTCCAAATGCATATAGATACCTTTAATTCCCTCATTATAGCACTCATGCATGTGTGTGTAAATACTGTATAAAATAAGGTTTTTAAAGCTAAAATAAAAGAATAAAGAAAAGAAAAGAAAAAGAATAAAATATTGCAAATATTTTATGATCCGAAACCTCGAGACCTAGGCATTGAAATGAGTAGGTCGACAAGGAATAAAGTAGGGGGAGATAAGGACCAAATGACAATAAAAATACCTTCTATTTAATTCATTCTTTATTTATTTTGGGACCTATTTTTAGTTCCACTTTTTAGGTCTTCCAGAATCCCAACTTGTCAGACTTGTATCTCTCAAATAAAAACTCGAAACGTATCAAAATCACCTTTAATTGTATATAATTTTAAATAAGCTATTTAATGAAGGTGGTTTCATATTTTGCGAAGCTACGGTTTGAAAGTTGAGTTTTGGACCCCTATTGTATACTTGTACAGATTAAAATATTTATTTTATTTATTATTCATATTTTTATAATTTTATAATTTTATGATTTTGCAAAGGGGTTGATGGGGTTGCCCCCTGGGGGCAGCCAACATGGCTGCCCCACCTCATTTTTTTGCAATTTTTTTTATTTTTTTTGAAAAATATCATCATGTATATTCATCCCTATATCCCTCCTATATACAATTCGAATTTTGTCAGAAATAGAGACTCCTACGGCCTCCATCCAAACAGGGTTGATTTAAAAAATCCCACCACCGTTAAAAAATGACGTCTAGATGGAGGCCGTAGGAGTCTTTGTTTCTGATGAAATTCGAATGGCATATAGGAGGGATATAGGGATGAATATACATGGTGATATTTTTCCAAAAAAAAAAATTTGAGAAAAATGGGGTGGGGGCAGCCATGTTGGCTGCCCCTAGGGGGCAACCCCATTTTTCCCTTTTGTAAATATTATTTATAATATATGTACAATTAAAAAAGGAATAAAAACATAAAGAAAATACAAAAATAAAATACTTGTATAAAATACATAGATATAATACCTATAAATATACATATACAGAATATTCTTCTATTTTATTAAGTGTATAAAATACATCAAAAAAATAAAATAAAAATATATTTAAGTGTATAAAAATAATTTATAAATTTATAAAATTATAAATAAAATTAATAAAACTAAATATATAAAATAAAAATAAAATATTAAAATATATAGATATGTATACCTATATAGGCCATAAAAGGTAACTTGTATTTTTATACCCCTAAAAAATAAATAAAAATCATCATTAAATAATTTATAAAATAATAAATATTATTCATTTTATAACCTAAAATTAATTAAATAATTTACTATTTTTAAATAAATTTTCAAATAATTTTCAGGGCTTTTTCCTGGTTGGTCCACGTGGACCAACCAGGTGGCAGTAAACATTGACCTCGGTCAACTGACTGTCCTACGTCCTGTAGCTTTGTCAGAACGTTGGTTTTGACTCAATTTATCGATTTTGTCGAGGCCGGTCCTTGCACTATCTCATGATACACTCTTAACGACTTTTCGACCTCGTTTCTAGGTGATTCACGCCGGGGGTCTTCCTTGGGTTGTGGATCATCGATCCTCCCGATCTGCCTCGATTTTCCTAGCCGCTCGTCAACCCCTTCATATAGATGTCCGGCCTTCACATTTGAATTTGAACCCCTTTAACACCAGCCCCTCTCCACCTTTCGTGCTCTATCGTGAGAAGGAGGTGACAGCTCCGTCTTAAGATCGTCAGGTGGGTTGAGGAAGCATCGAGGTTGTCTCCATTACCTCCGGCGAAGCTTACGCCATTGAGGTCCTTCCTCAGGTGATTTCACCTTCGAGATTTCCTATTTCCCCTATTTTTCTTTGTGTTTCTCGTTCTCCGTAGCCGTAGGATCAAAATCACATCGTTCTTTTCGTGTCTCATCTGATCGATCACCAAATTGCCCCCCTCACCGGAGCTCGCTCTGGAAAGACTCCACTTCCCGTGCACCTGGAGCAATTTTGGGAGCTCGCCGGAGGTACCTGGAGGTGCCTCGCTCCTCCACCTCTGCCAACGTGCTCCGGTGACAACCACCACATTTTGAGACCTCCAGTCGATTCAAGGACCCTGCAGGAGATACTTGGGCTATTTTGTAGCTTCATAGCGCGTCGGAAGAGGCAGGGGTCGCTGGGAGAAGTCCGCTGCGGCGGGACTTCGTCTGTATTCTTCCTCCGCCGCTCTCCGTCGTTGATCCGCCCATGTTCTTCATGTATTACAACAACCGTCTGATGCACCCTCTCTTCAGCCGTTGATCTCAGCCTTGACATTTAATCTTCACCATCAGATGAAGGGGTATCAGAGCTCTAGAGTGCGACACGTGTATTAGTGGACTATCAGCCGCCGTTGGATCGGACATAGGTGTGGGTAATTTGCATTCGAGCCTCCTCTAATTTTGTCTTTAATATTCGAACCTTGATCTTTCATCTGCAGCTGATTATTTTTGTAATATTTACGTTTAACACCTTGGGGTTTGTATTATTGCAGAAGGGTCCTCGGTTACGTCACCTCACGTGACTCATGCACGTGAGGTGCGTGGTCATTTTGCAAGGACCCCCTATTGGTCTGCATATTACATTTTGGTCCCAAAATAATTTTATACAGTTATAAAAGTTTGGTAAAATTGCGTCTTAGCTTCCAGGTTTTTGAAAATTACATTAAGGTCCTTGCCTGTCACGTGTCAGCCATGTGCGAGGTAGGTCATTTTGCAGAATTAATCCTAGGCTTTTGCGTATTTGTGAGTGGTCCTGGATTATTTTAATTCGCTTATAATTTTGTGGACAAATTGCACTTTGGCCTCCGTTGTTCTGGTTAACTATGAAAATACCCCTGCTAGGCTGAATTTTCTTTTTTTGTCTTTTATTTATTTCATGCATCAATGAAATCCTAAAAAATCCCTAAAAATTAGCATAGCTTTCTGTTGCATTATGCTTTCACACCATCTTTTTATTTTACATTTTTATTGCATTTTAATATTTATAAAAATTCAAAAACATGCATTTTTATCTCTGTGTGCATTAGAAAATACATAAAAATTATAAAAACTTTTTGAAAAATCCAAAAAATTATATTTTGTGTATTTTAGTGTTTTTTAACTTCTATTGAAAAATCTTAAAAAAATACAAAAGAAAAACCCAAAATAGCAAAACCCCTAAAATCTTTATAAAAATATTAAAAATTCCTAAAAATCCCTAAAAATCTAATTTTTGTCCCCTAATTCTCGAAGTTTTAGTACCTTTATTTTAAAATTAATTTGGAGGACTTTTGGTTTCTGTTTGATATTTTATTTCTCCATTTTAGTTTCAGCCTTTTGTGTTGTTCACTATTTTCAGTATTTTTGACTTTAAAAATACCAAAAAAATAGGAAAAATATAGAAAAACCACAAAAACATTATAAAAATATTAAAAGTACAAAAATATTTGATTTTCTGAATTTTACTTATTTTTACATATTTTTATAAATACCTTATCTCTCTCTTTTCTTTATTGGATATATATATTTTATTTTATAAATTAAAAGAAAAAGAAAATATAAAAATATAAAATATAATAAGAAAATACAAAATCAGAATATCAAAAATGATAATATAAAATATACAAATTAAAAATAAAATTAAAAATATAAAATAAAAAACCCACAAAAATAACACTTGTATAGACAAATACATCACACTCACTCTTGTGCATTGATTTTGCTCGATTTATCCTGCTTGTTCTCTGTGTTTGACCTCTACATACTTGCTTCTATACACATCTTTTATGTAGAGTTATAATAAATTTTAACTCCACACTTTGATTGCTTGATATTATTTGTGGGTTAATTATTGATCGAAGTTCGGATTTTTTGCGGGTCGCCACAACGACTTTGTCTCCGCCTTGTGTGAGACGTATTTAGACCCATGGAAAATCTGCTTCATCAAATAGCGTTGTTACCAGGGAGCAACAACGTATAGATCAGATTTCTTTGAGATTGATTGTGATATTATTTGTCTACATTTATGCTTCACTTATTTGCATTTTTTTGATATATATTGTTTGAGCTGTCTAACCCCTTCTCTTTGTTGACTCTGTGCGAGGTACCATGGATTGAGGGAGGCACGCTACCCTAGGCACATGCGCACCTACGTGAAGCCGGCTTTGGCCTACTGCTCCTGCATCAAGAAAGACTTAGAGAGATTTTGAGACTTATCTCTAGTTTCTATTTCCTGTAATTATTTGTGTTATTTGAACTGAGAGAGTGACTCATTTATTGTAATAATTTGGACTCCATGGACACTTCGACACTTCACGAGGTCCATTGCCCGAGGGATTATTCCCTTGGGGGCCTCGTCGGTTTTTGCGATTTTCTCGCCGGTTTTATTTTGTTCGACTTTTCTTTTATTTTGATTCACGAGGATTTAGCCCCTAGACTTAGGAGTTTTTGTTGATTGTGACGTAATTAGCTAAGGCCCAGCACTTAATATCTTTCTTGCACCTATAGAACGTAATTGAACTTAGCTAAAATTCATTTAAAAAGTTATTTGACTTGGATTAGAGACCACGTGCCGAGAGAGGTCGTATACAGCGCTGGCAGGATCTAATGTGGTGGACACCGATCGGCATCCTAGACCGGACTCTGGTTTCTCTTCTTAGTTGATATAGCTACTTGTGCTTCACGATCAATAGGAATTTCTCATCTAGGAACGGTTTTCTCGTGCATCAGATAGGTAGTTTATTTTCCTGCCTTTAAATTTATGCGTGGATCACCCTGCATGTAGAGTGTTGGAACAATGTACGCATTTCTAACTCTGCATGCATCATTGTGTTTGATCGTGCATCGGCTTTTCCGACTTCCTCCCTCATTTTTATTGAACTCAAAATAACCAAGGAAATCAGAAAAGTCATTAGGCGTTGCTTTTATTCAGAAAAAGACAAAAAAAGAGATAACCAAATAAAATTGAGACTGTTAATGCAAACTTGACCTTAAAACTCACCTCACTCAAAATTTTGTCTTGGGGAGAGTAACCCCCTCATTGCTTGATTTATATGCAGCGAGAGAGTGACCCACACATTAGGATAGAGCCATACCTGAACTCCTTTCAGACTACTGCTTTAGGGTTAGTCGTTCTCCAGTGAGGATCTCTCCGATAACCGGTAAAGCGGACCGTGACATCCTTAACAGAGTGAATTGATCGGGTAGCTGGTAAACGGTCCGCAATTCATACTGGATGGGAAAAGATTTAGCTTTAGATCGGGACAGTCTCCTAGGAGCATCAGGTTCCTACCAGCTCGCTTAATCACTCTGATAGATTGATTGATCACCTAAATAAAATTGAAAAGATAATCGACTGAGCCTTTACAATCATCAGCTCTACTGTTGTGTAGGTGAACCGGGGGTTTATTTTCACATCTTGTTTGCATTCCAGATCTCATCCGCCCTTTTCCTCCAGATCATGATGATGGGAAGGAGATCCCTTAGGCCACGTCTGGTGGCACCGCTATCGAGCACTCATTCCTATTCATCTAGGTCGGCTTTGGGGAGTTTAGACCCACTCTCCGAGCCTAAGTTTACGTCCACCTTGTTCACCCTTGATCACCCTTCTTCTTCTATCAGTCCTGTGATGTCGGAGTATAGTGAAACACAGATTTCTGGACATTTGACGGCACCTGAGATGGGTACCTTTGCCTTTGCAGAGACCTGAGACATGGCCAGAGTGAGGGACGCCTAGATGAGCAGGGACAACCTTCGTATGTGTATGATGAGACTGCCATCAACAATTCACTATTAGTTTCCCTGAAGACTATGCAAAGACAGATCAGAGATCAGGGAGCCTTCATGGGTGACATCATGAGAAAGCTAGCGCAGATGCGAGAGGACAGAGGAGAAAGACCCGAGGGCTGTGGGGAGATACCAGAAGCAGGAGGCGGAGCAGGAGAGGACCCTCACCAGGAGGGGCCACCACCGAGGACCATGAGACAATTGCACAACCCTGCTGCATCCCTCACTCACCGATGGATCCAGCTTCCTCCCATTGTAGGGAACTTCGAGCTTCGCCCCCAGATTATCCCGTTGTTGTCCAAGTTTCATGGGCTAGCCATTGAAGAGCCTCATCTCCATCTGTAGGAGTTCGAGATATTTGTAGCACTGTCCGACGATAGACTGGTGGACGTGGATACTATAAAGATGATTGCCTTCCCGTTCTCATTAGCCGATAGAGCAGCCTATTGGCTGAAGCATCTAGGAAGGTACGTCACATCTTGGGAGCAGCTCCAGACTGAGTACTTGAACAAGTACTATCCATTCGGCCGAACCAACGCAGCGCGATCTATGATCATCAACTTCACTATGATCCCGAATGAGTAGTTCCATGAGGCTTGGGATCGATTTAGAGAGCTCATTGACCGGTGTACACATCACGAGATATCCAAGCCCAACCTTGTTTAGAGTTTCTTTTGTGGGTTGACACCGGAGCTGCAGGGGCTTGTGAATGCCTCTTATGGTGGGTCCTACTTTTCCAAGAGTGAAGATCAGGTTTGGGCCATCTATGAGGGTATGGCAGAGAACTCGACAGTGATGGCCCAAGCCCGGTCTACACGCAACCGAAACTCCCACCACATGCAGTTTCATATCAGAGGATTGCACGAATCTATGCCAGTGCCCACACTCCGTCAGCAGCAGCAGCTCAAGCTGAATCCGCCGCTGCCGACATGGGGATCATTAGCGAGAAGTTGGACCACATCAAGATCCTTGAGAAGAAACAGAGCCAAGGTCTTGCACAGATGGACCAGTTGACGAAGACCCTGAGTGACCTGAAGACCCAGATCCTATGCATTCAGGAGGCACAGATGTCTACACAACAGCCTCCCAGGTCACATGCTGATTCCAACAGTAGTAGCTCCACCCAGCCCTCTACCACATACCGCCAGTTTCACCATATCCAGGCAGAGCCGGTCCAGCTGCTACAACACTACCCATCGTCGCCACTATCTCAAGACACTCAGATGGTGGTCTACCAGTCAGATCAGCCACTGACAGTTCTTCCCCCACCACCCTTTGAGCAGGAGCCATTGATGGAAGTCAATGGGATATGGTACGACCGGTACCCATAGCAGGCCGGGATTCGTCGCGATCACCCCAGATTCCGTTGGGCTACCAGAGGCACCTCTTCCCAACAACAGCCTCCCGCTCAGGGCAATCAGAATAGCCAACAGTAGCAGCAGCCTCACTACTCCCACCAACAGTACCAGCAGGGTCCTCGTCCCTCTTATCAGGGACAACAGTGGAGGCAGCGTCAGCAGCCTCAACATCCATACTCCCAGCCCCCCCTCACTATTCACAGCAGCATCAGCCTCAATTCCAGCATGGGAACACTTCCGGTTCATCGGCACCTGCCTTCGAGAATCCAGCTCTTGATGACCTCGCCTGCTTGCTCTCCGAACAGCAGGCATCCTTCCGGTGGAAAATGGATGAGTTTCGGCAGGAGATGATGGATATCATCAAGGGAAAGGATGCCATACCTGCACAAATCGAGCCTAATCTGAATAATTTAAAAAGGAAATCTGAGCAGGTACAGTCTATAGAGGATACCACTCCTAGTGACTCTTTGCATTACATGTCTTCTTGTATGTTTGATGCTGCTTTCGTGATGACTAGGAGCGGTAGGATGCCAGCCGGCGGTGCCTCGTTTGAGCGACAACCACATGAGGAACCAGGAGTGCCAAACGAGGAGAGTAGCAGTGCTGATGCCACTGATGATGTTGATGCCACCAAGGATAGAGATCCAGTTGATGGTACTTATGCCGTCGTGACTCCAGATGTAGGCGGCGATGTTGTGGCCACCATTTCACTTGATGTTGAGCCAGAGTGCAGTGCTAATGTCGCGCAGATGTTGTGGGTGGTACTGATGCCACCACTTCTTTTCCTATTGTGCTTCTGTCTGTTGTGTTGCCACCTTTTGTATCTCAGGACTGTGGTAACAAGAAAAAGACCAAAAATATGAATAAAGGAAAGGTTTCTTCATCTACTTCGAGTCCATATGTGTTGCATGATGATCTTGGTATGGATTTCATTCCTTCACAGGCACATGAACCTCTTCCTAACCCTCCATCTGAGGAGGTCCCTACCATCCCCTTCCCTCAAGCACTCTGCTTAGCGAAGGGGAATAAAAAGGAAAATCCAAAAAAAGCACATCAGTTAGAGTTCAACCAGCGGATGATTGATAGATTTCAGATTCAGCTGACTCTACAGGAGGCACTAGAGTACATCCCCCTCTTCCAAAAGAACTTGAGAGAGGAGACTACTGTACGCAGGAAGAGGAGGAACCACAGAGGAGAGATCCATGTGCTCACCCGTGCCACATGTTTTGCCATTCAAAACCAACTGCCAGCCAAGAAACCTGATGCAGGAGCTCCCTATGTCAGATGTAAGATTCAAGAGCAGCAGTTCGATCGTACTCTATTAGACAATGACTCTTCAATCAACCTCCTTCCAGCATCCTTACTTGACTGATTCGAGTTTGGCCCTCTCCATCGGAGTAGGACAGTCCTTCAGTTTGCTGATAGGTCTATCAAGAGGCCGAAATGGTTGTTGAGAGATGTGGTCGTTATCATTCAGGGCCTGGAATTCCCCGTGGACTTTGTTGTATTGGACATGGAGATCCCATCATCGGTAACAGATACCCCCATCATACTTGGACACCCATTCTTGGACATTGCCAAGGCGGTATCCGACCATGATAGTGGGAAGGTGTACTTTCGCGTAGAGGGCGAAAGTATACAAATAGAGACGATCGATGAGACCAGAGCACGAGATTCATCCTGCTCCGAGCAGTTCAGTGACACAGAGCAGATGCCAGAGGTTGAGCGAGACGTCCACCAGGAGTGTGATTTTGTGATTACCGATGATGAAGCAATTTGGGCAGATCCATTAGCACAAGCTCTCGCCTTGCCCACAGATTCAGCATACTTACAGCTTATGGTAGTCGAGAGTTTGGAAAGCACACCCCTGGCAGAGGACACATTAGAGGCCGACAGTTGCAGGCTGAGTGGTAAAGCAGAGTTTCATTCATGTTCTTCTGATTCAGATCCCTCGGATTCAGACGTTGATTGGGATGACTTTGATGATTATTTGCCATGTTTGATATCTTCTGACCCGACATCTAGAATGGAGTACGAGCCAGCACAGTTCACAGATATTCTAGCAAGGTTCCCTTCGTCAGATTTTTACGATCAACGAGAGTTCTCTCATGCCGATCTGGTAGCCTTCACTTAGACATATCGGAAATCAGATTTGCCAGCTCCCAGTTGCCTGGAATTGAATCCCTTGCTGCAGTCGCTGAAGTATAGATTTCTTATGGATGAGCCATATATGCACCAAGTCATTATCTCAGCAGATTTGATTAGAGAGCAAGAATTTCATTTGATGGAGGTTCTTGAAAGAAACCACAATGCAATAGGATGGAGTATAGATGATCTCCAGGGGATTAGTACGGCTCTGTGCTCCCACAATATCTACCTCGAAGAGGACGCTAAGACCTCGAGTGAGTTCCAGTGACGGCTGAACCCGAATCTTCGAGATGTGGTCATGAAGGAAATATCAAAATGGTGGAGCGCCAATTTTATCTACCCCATCTCCGACTCCAAGTGGGTTAATCCATTACATGTGGTACCCAAGAAGACGGGTATCATTACAGTTGTGAGTGAGTCTGGAGAGGAGATAGCTACCCGGGTACCCACTTCTTGGAGGGTCTTTGTGGACTACAAACGATTGAATCAGGCCACCAAGAAGGATCATTTCCCACTACCATTCATTTATTAGACTATCAAGAGGCTAGCTGGGAAGAGTCACTATTATTTTCTTGACGGGTACTCCGACTATAACCATGTGGCCATTGCAACCGAAGACCAGTTCTAAACGACATTCACCTGTCCATTTGGGACATATGCTTTCAGATGGATGCCTTTTGGTTTGTGTAACGCCCCGACGACATTCCAAAGGTGCATGTTGTCCATCTTCTCGGACATGGTGGGTGACTGTTTAGAGGTCTTCATGGATGATTTATCAGTCTATAGCGATGGATTTGATGCTTGTCTTGACTACCTAGACCGTGTACTTCAGTGTTTCATTGAGGTCAATCTTGTCTTATCTTGGGAGAAGAGTCACTTCATGGTGACTTAAGGGACAATCCTTGGTCATATCATCTCCAACATGGGCATGGAGGTTGATCCGACCAAGGTGGATATCATCAGAAAACTCAATCCACCATCCAATCTGCGTCAGTTGCAGTCTTTTCTAGGGCATGTCGATTTCTACCGACGGTTCATTCAGGACTTCAGTCATATTGCTCGACCGCTCACGGATTTGCTGACAAAAGACACCGAGTTCATTGTAGATGATAAGTGTCTTGTGTCATTCTAGACTCTCAAGAATCTAGTTGTTGAGGCTCCTGTCCTTCAGCCACCCGATTGGTCTCTCCCATTTTAGATCATGATAGATGCTTCTGATTTTGCCATAAGGGTTGTGCTTGGACAGAGGAGGGATGGATTGCCGTATGCCATTTACTACGTTAACCGACCTTTGGATGTCGCTCAACGGAATTACACTGTGATTGAGAAAGAGATGCTAGCTGTAGTCTTTGCTTTGGAGAAGTAAAGATCATATATTTTGGGATCAAGAGTGACTATCTTTATAGACTACACAGCCATCCGATACCTCATGGCAAAGAAGGATGCCAAAGCACGACTTACCAGATGGATATTTCTGCTCTAGGAGTTTGATATTGAGATTAAGGATAAACATGGAGTTAAGAATGTGGTGGCGAATCACCTCTCCCGATTAGAGAACCTTGAGGAATCTGAGCCCATTGCACCTATCACTGAGATATTTCCAGATGAGGCAATTCTTGCTATTGTCTTGCTCCCATGGTACGCCAACATTGTAAACTATCTTGTCGCCAAGACAGTCCCACAAGGTTGGCCCAGGCAGCGACTTGAGACCTTCCTTGTAAAGGTCAAGTCATACCGTTGGGAGGATCCCATCCTTTATCATGAAGGAGGGGATAATATCTGGAGGAGGTGTATTCCTCAAGAAGAGCAGCATAGCATCCTCACCTACTGCTATAAGCTTGAGGCAGGAGGACATCATTCTGGGAGACGGACAACACATAAGGTGCTCCAATCCGGCCTTTGGTGTCCTACCCTCTTCAAGGATTCCGATGAATTCGTGAAGAGGTGTACCGATTGTCAGAAGATGGGTTCTTGCGGACAGAGAGATATGATGCTCATGCAACCCATTCACTTTTGTGAGGTTTTTGATGCATGAGGGATTGATTTCATGGGCCCATTTCCTAAGAGTCAGGGGTTTGAGTATATTCTGCTTGCTGTGGATTATGTGAGTCGTTGGGTTGAGGCCATCCCCGCCCGAACCGCAGATGCTAAGACTGTGTGTCGATTTTTGAGGAAAAATATCATTTCACCGTTCAGGGTACCTAGAGTTCTGATTTCAGACGGGGGGGTCTCACTTTATCAATGACAAGGTAAGGGCCCTTGCAGATGAGTTCAACATTGACCATAGTGTTGCCACTCCATATCACCCTCAGACCAATGGTCTTGCTGAAGTATCGAATAGAGAGATCAAGACTATTTTACAGAACGTAGTCCGTCCAGACCGAAAGGATTGGTCACAGCTTTTGGACTCGGTTTTTTCGGCCTATCGGACTTCCTTCAAGACACCATTAGGGACATCTCCCTTTCATCTCGTCTATGGCAAGCCGTGCCATTTGCCAGTGGAGATCAAAGCACAAGTCACTATGGGCAGTTATAGAGTTATTATTGGATCCCGAGAGTATAGGAGAACAGAGGAAAGCAGAGTTGGCATCCCTGTAGGAACTGAGAGACACATCCTTTTCGAGCAGCTTGCAGTACAAGGAAAAAGTGAAGACATGGCACGATTCTCATATCAGTCATAAACAGTTTGAGCCCGATAAACGTGTATGGTTGTTTGATTCTAGGCTGAACTTATTTCCAGGGAAATACATAGCAAATGAAAAGGTCCTTATGTGGTAAGAAAGGTACATGACAATGGCAGTGTTTATATATCCGAGTTGTCATCTTCCTCTACCTTTCGAGTTAACGGTCAGCGCCTGAAACTATATCTAGACCATGATCCGCCGACCATTGACGTTGCCCCCATTCATCTGGTATGAGATATGCTCTTTGACTCATATCACCTACATCTCATACATAATTAACACTTCCATCTTCTACTGTATAGATCCATATATCCATATCATTCATTCATCCATTCTTTATGTCTGCCACCCCGTCGTCATCTTATGATTTTGCTATACTTAGGATACGCCTTGTCCTAAGTATAGGGGAGTGCACACATTGAGTTGCACTATTCTTTGACCCCTACTTCTGTCTCTTCTTCTTGTCTATACTCAGGGTATTTTACCCTAAGTATAGGGGGAGACAGACTGAGTTGTGATCTGTTTATTCTCTTTTCTTCTTTTTCTTTTCTATCTTCTTTATCTATCAAAAAGGTGTCACCCCTTTTTGTCAATCTTCTATACTTAGGACGTACTTTATCCTAAGTATAGGGGATGTGCACCCCGAGAGTTTTCATTCTTTTCGATCCTCTCTATTGTCTCCTCTTCTTGTCTATACTCAGGGTATTTTACCCTAAGTATAGGGGGAGACAATCTTAGTACGATCTATTCATTCCCACCCTTGACCCTCCCTGCTTTGTGTACAGTCTTCTATACTTAGGATTATTTGATCCTAAGTATGGGGGGGGGGACGGTCAACTTCTCATTAGTTTATTTATTCATTCATCTCTTATTCATTCATTTATTAGACTTGTCTATACTCAGTAGGAGTTATGTATTCTCTTTCCTCTCTAATCTATGAGGACATAACTCAAGCTAAGTACAGGGAGGTCGTATATACTGTGTATATACTTTAGCCATAACTCGTACTTTCGTATTTTTATTAATAAATATGGCTTAAAATTCATTAAAAACACTTAAAAAAAGATGCTATTATTCCTCAAACTCTTTTTGCATGTACTGATTAATAAATCAGGTGAAAATATTTTTTGCAAAATATTTGAAAAATAGTTTGAAAATCTTTGTGAAAATCTTTTGAAATTTATTTGGAAAACGTTTTGGTTACATGTTTTCAACCTTTGAAAAACATTTTTAGTTTGAAACTTTTATTTTTTTTGTGAAATAAACTGTTTGAAAAATGATTTGTAGATGGTTTGAAATTTGGTTGCAAAAATATATGAAAAATCTATAGATACTGTTTGAAAAACCTTTGCAAAATGATTTTCAAATGTGTGTACATGTTTGTAAAAATTATTTGTAAGAATTATTTTGGACTATAGTTTTACAAAATTACTTGAAAAACCTTTTTCAAATAAATTTTAGGAATATTTACATCACACTAAGATTCATTATATATACCTAAAAAATTGACCACTTCCCCTTGTAAATTCTTAAAATCCACTTCTTGTAAATATAAGATGCATCGCCTTGTAAATATTTTGACCTAGTTTTTTAACCAAAATCTTTTCTTTTCAAAAAGGCCAAAAACATTTGCAAAAATTAAAATACCAAAAACATTTGAAAAATCTTTTTGAAAAATACAAAAAATGCATATGCATCATCTTTTCAAAAATCCATAAAAAGTTCAAAATCTTTGAAAATTGCATCACAAAAATATCTTCTGCATTTTCTGCATAGCATCTGCGTAGCATGAGCATTTTTCGGATTGTGTTTGATAGTTGAACAAGTCTAAGTAAAATCCGAAGATTGGAGCTTGGTTGGACCTTAAATCTACCTAATAACAGGAACCTTATAGGAACTGAAATTGAGGTACTTCAGGTCTAGTTGACTTAATTCTTTGAGGATGAAGAGACTTGGTTCAATGGATTCTCGACTGCCTAAGTAGAGTATTTCGGAGCACATGCACGACACTTGTTGATAATGACCTAACTTGGACACCTGCACCTTTCACATGACTCAACTCAGTTGGAATGGTGATGGGGTTGGATTTACTGGTATGAGACGCATACAAGTGGAAACACTTGTCCTCCTCTAGGGAGGGAAGTGCACCTCAACCTGTCCGGTGATGAGGAATTCTAAAGACAGGAGAGTGTGGGTTGCAATAAAGCTTCAAAAGAGGGATAGTATACTAGCTCAAGTGGAAAAACTCCTTATGTAAATGATGTTGTAAATAGTATTCCAAAAAAAGGGGATAGGCGTGTACAAAAATAAAATGCCTGCCAAAGTATGTGAATATGTTGTATATCCAATATGCAAGCTTGAGTTCCAAAGTCAAATCATGTGAGCCTGCAGCTGGATGACTTGACTACACTGGTCTTGCATCCAAGGATAGGTAGTCTCACTGGCTACCGTCCATTCTTCTCTTCACCCCCTCCTCTTGAGCTGGTTGCCACTTGAACTTAGAAGGGAATGCCCTGCTCCTCGAGAGGATTTATTTGATTGGGGAATCATTGGGTTGTCATATTGGAGAAGTCGGTCTCTTTGTCATTCCAGTTGGGTAGAGCCACTATCACTTACACTATACGAGTCAGCTTCATAGTCGTAAGGGTTTGCGTATGAGTTGAGATATTTCTGACCTGGCTATTGAGGAGACTTGAGTAGAGTTTTGGGATTCTCGAAGGCTGTTGGATTTCAAATCCGATTCTCATTAAGGTTCCACCCGCACTAAAATTCTAGAGGTCCGACTTAAGCTCCAAACTTTGATTTTGCAAAGACAAGTTTGATAATTAAATTTGATCCATCTTTCTTCTTTTTCTTTTCTTTGTTTCTCTTTTCTACACTTATTGCATAAGTGTTTGCTAGGGACTAGCAAATGCAAGTATAGGGGGATGATGAATCCACATTTCATCATCTTTATTATATCATTTTGACCTCAAAAACCCTGGCAAATGCATGTAAATACCCTTAATTCCCGCATTGTAGCACTCATGCATGTGTGTGTAAATACTGTATAAAATATGATTTTTAAAGCCAAAATAAAATAATAAAGAAAAGAAAAGAAAAAGAATAAAATATTGTAAATATTTTATGACCCGAAACCCCGAGACCTAGGCATCGAGATGAGTAGGTCTACAAGGAATAAAGTAGGGGGAGATAAGGGCCAAATGACAATAAAAATACCTTCTATTTAATTCATTCTTTATTCATTTTGGGACCTATTTTTAGTTTTACTTTTTATACCTCAAATAAAGGAACTTTATACATGAAAGTTGTAGATAATTAAATATAGAAAAATACAAAATTGCTTCACTCAAAACTAATGTATAGATAAAAAGTTATGATATGAATAAAATTCCAGAATCCCAACTTCCCAGACCTGTATCTCTCAAATAAAAACTCGAAACGTATCAAAATCATCTTTAATTGTATATAATTTTAAATAAGCTATTTAATGAAGGTGGTTTCATATTTTGTGGAGCTACGGTTTGAAAGTTGAGTTTTGGATCCCTATTGTATACTTGTACAGATTAAAATATTCATTTTATTCATTATTCATCATTTTTATAATTTTATATTTTTATAATTTTGCAAATATTATTTATAATATATGTACATATTAAAACAAGAATTAAAACATAAAGAAAACATAAAAATAAAATACTTGTATAAAATACATATGTTTAATACCTATAAATATACATCGACAGAATATTATTCTATTTTATTAAGTGTATAAAATACATCAGAAAATAAAATAAAAATATATTTAAGTGTATAAAATAGTTATAAATTTATAAAATCATAAATAAAATTAATAAAACTAAATATATAAAATAAAAATAAAATATTAAAATATATAGATATGTATACCTATATAGGCCATAAAAGGTAACTTGTATTTTTATACCCCAAAAAATAAATAAAAATCATCATAAATAATTTATAAAATAATAAATATTTTTTATTTTATAACCTAAAATTAATTAAATCATTTACTATTTTTAAATGAATTTTCAAATAATTATTCAGGGTTTTTTCCTGGTTTGTCCATGTGGACCAACCAGATGGCGGTAAACGTTGACCTCGGTCAACTGACTGTCCTACATCCTGTAGCTTTGTCAGAATGTTGGTTTTGACTCAATTTCTCTATTTTTTCGAGGTCGGTCCTTGCACACTCTCATGATACACTCTTCACGACTTTTCGACCTCGTTTCTTGGTGATTCACGCCGGGGGTCTTCCTTGAGCTGTAGATCATCGATCTTCCCGATCTCCCTCGATTTTCCCAGCCGCTCGTCAACCCCTTCATATAGACACCTGACCTTCACATTTGAATTTGTTTCCCTTTAGCACCGACCCCTCTCCACCTTTCGTGCTCTATCGTGAGAAGGTGGTGACAGCTCCGTCTTCATATCGTCAGGTGGGTCGAGGAAGCATCGAGGCGGTCTCCATTACCTCCGGCGAAGCTTACGTTGTTGAGGTCCTTCATCAGGTGATTTCACCTTCGAGATTTCCTATTTCCCCTATTTTTCTTTGCATTTCTCATTCTCCGTAGCCATAGGATCAAAATCCCATCGTTCTTTTCGTTCTCATCCGATCGATCACCAAATCGCCCCCCTCGCCGGAGCTCGCTCTGGCAAGACTCCACTTTGTTGTTATACGTCTTCATTCCCCCGTTGGAGGGTCACGACAGTTTGCTTGTGACCCTCTTAACCTTTTTGTGCAGGTTTCGGAGCATACCACACTTCTGGAGCAATTTTGGGAGCTCGCCGGAGGTACCTGGAGGTGCCTTAATCCTCCACCTCCGTCGGCGCACTCCGGTGGCAGCCGCCGCATTTTGAGACCTCCAGTCGATTCAGGGACCCTGCAGGAGCGACCTAGGCTATTTTGTAGATTCATAGCATGTCGGAAGAGGTAGGGGTCGCTCGGAGAAGTCCGCTGCGACGGGGCTTCGTCCGTGTTCTTCCTCCGCTGCTCTCCGCCGTTGATCCGCCCCTATTCTTCGTGGATTACAGCAGCCGTCTGATGCACCCTCGCTTCAGCCGTTGATCTCAGCCCTGACATTTAATTTTTACCGTCCAGATGAAGAGGTATCGGAGCTCCAGAGTGCGACACGTGTATTAGTGGACTATCAACCGCCGCTAGATCGAGCATAGGCGTGGGTAATTTGCATTCGAGCCCCGCCAATTTTGTATTTAATATTCGAACCTTGATCCTTCATCTTCAGCTGATTATTTTTGTAATATTTACGTTTAACCCCTTTGGGTTTGTATTATTACAAAAGGGTCCTCGGCCACGTCACCTCACGTGACTCACACACGTGAGGTGCATGGTCATTTTGCAAGGACCCCCTGTTGGTCTGCATATTACGTTTTGGTCCTGAAATAATTTTATACAATTATAAAAGTTTGGTAAAATTGCATCTTAGCTTCCAAGTTTTTGAAAATTACATTAAGGTCCCTGCCCGTCATGTGTCAACCACGTGCGGGGTAGGTCATTTTGCAGAATTAATTCTGGGCTTTTGCGTATTTGTGATTGGTCGTGGATTATTTTAATTCCCATGTAATTTTGTGGATAAATTGCACTTTGGCCCCTATTGTTCTGGTTAATTACGAAAATACCCCCGCCAGGTTGAATTTTTTGTGTCTTTTATTTATTTCATGCATATATAAAATCCTAAAAAATCCCTAAAAATTAGCGTAGCTTCCTGTTGCATTGTGCTTTCACGTCATATTTTTATTTTACATTTTTATTGCATTTTAATATTTATAAAAATTTAAAAACATGCATTTTTATCTCTGTGTGCATTAGAAAATACACAAAAATTATAAAAAATTTTGAAAAATCCAAAAAAATATATTCTATATATTTTAGTGTTTTTTAGCTTCTATCCAAAAATCATAAAAAATACAAAAGAAAACCCCTAAAATAGCAAAACCCCTAAAATCTTTATAAAAATATAAAAAATCCTAAAAATCGTAAAAAATCTAATTTATGTCCCCTAATTTTCTCTGTTTTAGTACCTTTAATTAAAAATTAATTTGGAGGATTTTTGCTTCTGTTTGATATTTTATTTCTCCATTTTAGTTTCAGCCTTTTGTGTTCTTCACTATTTTCAGTATTTTTGACTTTAAAAATATCAAAAAAATAGGAAAAATATAAAAAAATGACAAAAACATTATAAAATTATTAAAAGTACAAAAATGTTTTATTTTTTTAATTTTACTTAATTTTACATATTTTATAAATACCTTATCTCTCTCTTTTCTTTATTGGATATATATATTTTATTTTATAAATTAAAAGAAAAAGAAAATATAAAAATATAAAATATAAAAGAAAATACAAAATCAGAAAATCAAAAATCAAAATATAAAATATAAAATTAAAAATAAATATAAAATATAAAATATAAAATTAAAAACCCGCAAAAATATCACTTATATAGACAAATACATCACACTCACTCTTGTGCATTGATTTCACCCGATTTATCCTGGTTGTTCTCTGTGTTCGACCTCTACATACTTACATCTATATACATCTTTTATGTAGAGTTATAATAAATTTTAACTCCACACTTCTATTGCTTGATATTATTTGTGGGTTAATTGTTGACTGAAGTTCGGATTTCTTGCATGTCGCCACAGCGACTTTATCTCCGTCTTATGTGAGACGTATTTAGACCCGTGGAAAATACGCTTCATCAATGCTCTGAGCATATCCTTAAGAACCTGAATAGTTCTTTCAGATTAACCATCTCTCTGAGGATGGAATGCAGTACTAAACTTCAGCTTTTTACCGAAAGCCTCCTGAAGTTTTTTTCCAAAATCTCCCGGTAAATCTTGGATCTCGATCAGAAACAATAGAGACAGGTATACCATGAAGCTTCACAATATTGTTCATGTATAAATTTGCTAAACTCGCAACTGACTCCTTTTTTTCATTGGCAAGAAATGGGCAGACTTCGTCAATCTGTCCACGATCACCCATATGGCATCATAATTAGTTGCATCGGTCTTTAGAAGTCCCATCACAAAATCCATGGTGATGTGTTCCCATTTCCATTCCGGAACCTCCAACTGCTCCAATAATCCAGCTGGTCTTTGATGCTCAGCCCTAATTTGCTGACACACCAAATGAATTCTGCAATTTCCTTCTTCATATTTTCCACCAAAAATTCCGCTAGAGATCTTTATACATATTTGTACTTTCTGGATGCACAGTGAATTTTGAACGATGAGCTTCATCCAGGATCTCCTGTCTCAACTCTGCCCGCGAAGAAACCCATAAGCGATTTCTAAATCTGATGCCACCATCAGCAGCAATGAAGAATTCTGAACCTTCCTTTTGACTCTTCTCAGCTAGAACATGATACTCAGGATCTTCTTTTTGAGTTATCAATACTTTCTCTACTATTTCAGAATGTATCTGCATGCTAGATAAGATAATCTTGTCTCCTTCCTTGAAAGGATTCCAGGAGACAAAGTCATCAACCAACTTCCACTTTTTGATCATCAAACTGGCTGACAAAGCATAGCCCTTTCGGCTCAAAGCATCAACTACAACATTCGCTTTGCCTGGATGGTAAGTAAAAAAAACCATAGTCCTTCAGAAATTTTATCCATCTCCTTTGACGCATATTCAAACCTTTTTTGAGAAAAGATGTATTTGAGGCTTTTATGATAAGAGAAGACCTCAAATCTCTCATCATAAAGGTAGTGACGCCAAATCTTTAATGTAAACACCACAACAAGAAGCTCTAGATCATGTGTAGGATAATTCCTTTCATGAATCTTTAGCTGCCTTGAAGCATAAGCTACAACTTTTTCATTCTGCATCAACACACAACCCAAGCCATTCAGGATGCATCAATGTAGATGACAAAACCTCCACAACCAGAAGGTAAAGTCAAGACAGGAGCAGTGGTTAACCTCCTCTTCAATTCTTGGAAGCTATGCTCACATGCAGAAGACCATTCAAATTTTATCCCTTTCCTGATCGACTCGGTCAGGGGAAGTGAAATCTTTGAGAAATCACGAATGAATCTACGATAGTATCCTGCTAAACCAAGAAAGCTTCTAATTTCTGTCACGCTCTGTGGTTGCTTCCATTCTGAGACTGACTCAACCTTGGCCGGATCTACAGAAATCCCATCCTTGGAAATAATATGTCCAAGGAACATGACCTTTTTCAATCAGAATTCACACGTGGAGAATTTAGCATAAAGTTGGATCTGCCTCAGAGTCTCCAATACGATTCTCAAGTGCTCCTCATGCTAATCAACACTTTGAGAGTAAACAAGAATATCATCAACAAAAACAATTACACAGTGATCTAATAATGGTTGAAAGACCCGATTCATAAGATCCATAAAAGCGGCAAGAGCATTAGTCAATCCGAATGGCATTACACACAACTCATAATGCCCATAGCGTGTTCGGAAAGCAGTCTTCGAGATATCTTCCTCTCGATCCTCAATTGATGATAGCCGGATCGCAAATCAATCTTTGAGAAGCCCCTTGTTGATTGGAGCTGATCAAATAAATCATCTATCCGTGGTAACGGATATTTATTCTTCACAGTCACCTGATTCATCAATCAATAATCAATGCATAAGCGAAGTGATCCAACTTTCTTTCTCATAAATAAAACAGGTGCACCCCATGGTGACACACTGGGTCTGATAAATCCCAAGTCAAGCAACTCTTCAAGTTGCTTCTTTAATTCTACCAGTTCGTAGGAGCCATGCAATATGGTGCCTTGGATATTTGTATAGTTCCAAGAACCAACTCAATAGTGAAATCAATCTCTCACCGAGGTGGGGGTCCAGGCAATTCTTCTGGAAAGATATTAGGAAACTCCTGAACGACGCCGAGATCAGATAAAGATACGGTTGATGGCTCAACCCTAATAATACTGGCAAGATAGGCTTCTTACCCTTTCAAGATCATGCGATGTACCTTCATGGCAGAAATAATGCACTGTTCGTAATCGGTGACATGTCCTTTAATAATAACACATGGAATCTGATAGCTTGCGACGATCACCCTCTTCTTACAACAATCAATAATTCAATGATATCGAGATAGCCAATCCATCCCAAGGATGATGTCGAAGTCTGTCATCTTCATGACAATGAGGTCACTAGGCAACTCATGACCCTCAATTATCAATGGAGCATCTTGAATATACTCCAGTGCTTTGACTTTTCCACCCGTAGGTGTAGTTACTATTAGATCAATATTTAAAAATTTTGATTTGGCATCCATGCTTTTTACTAGAGACTCGGAAATAAAGCTATGTGTAGAACCAATATCAAAAAGAATCTTTGCATGCAAATTATCAATAAGAAGGGTGCCTTCGATGACCTTGTCCTCCTTAGCAGCATCATCCCCAGTGGTAGGAGCATAAACTCGAGCAGGAACCTTTGGCTTTTGATCTTTTCCTTGAGCTGCGGACTGCTTCCTAGGTTTTGGACAATCACGAACAAAGTGTCCTTTCTCTCCACAGTTCAAACACTGACCATTCTTGAGATAACATTCTCCAGGATGGAAGCGATGACAGAAAGAGCATTCAGAAAATCTGTTGCCTTGCCCTGGCTTGGAGGATTGCTTCTGCTTCTGAGAATTTTTGAATGATTTGGAGTTCCCAAATCGATCCTTTTGATCATTGTGCGGCTTATCCTCCTTTCTTCGCAAGAAATCACGCTCCATGGTGGTAGCACTTGCTAGAGAATCCTCCATGATCTTCGGCATGCTGGAAAGAACCTTCGATCTTAAATCAGGGTGAAGTCCCTCGATGAACTTTTGAGTCATCCGATATTCATATGGACATAAGTGTGGAGCGTACTTTAGTAAGCGATGGAACTTGTTGTTATACTCAACAACATTCAGATCTCCCTGCTTCAGATTAATAAACTCTTGCTCCTTAATCAACTACAAGTGCATCAGAATATACTGCTCCCGAAAGAGTTTAACAAACTCATCCCACAAGATTATCTCTCCTTTTTCAAATTTCCACAACTGACAGTTGGTTCATCAGTCCTTAGCAAGACCTTTCAATTGATGGGTAGCAAAAGAGACCTTGATATCATCCGGACATCTGATTGCATCAAATAATTTCTCAATTTCCTCCAGCCATCGATCTTCAATCTCAGCGTCCACTACACCTTCAAATCTAGGCGGGTTCACCTTTAAGAATCTCTCAAAGGTGACTTCATCCCGACGCTCCCCACGAAGTTGCCTTTCTCTATCAAGACGCGTCTCGCGACGTCTCTGATCCTTGTCCTTACTCTGGTGGTGATCAACTTGATCGCGAATTAGTTGGGAGAGCTCCTCGACCGTCTTCATTAATTTGGCATTCTGGGCTGCCTAATCCAGGGAGCGATGACTCCTCTTACGGTTCGAGAAGGTCAACATCTACAAATAGCGACGATCAATTAGTCAACTATTTCAAATATAACTATAAAATATTATAAGTCATCCTAAAATTGGATAATATTCCTCTAATCTTCCATTTGGCTCTGATACCATGTTGTCACGTCTCGGACCTCGAAACATGGGGAAAATTACGGAAGCATCCCAAAATAATGAATTTTTTTCGACTCCAGGGGCGAGACAAAATGCAATGATCCATATATAACTTTCAGAGTATCATACATAGTGGAAGAATAAAGGAAATTAACCAATAAGTAAAGACTCATCAAGTCTGAACTACATAATAAAATTAAATAAGTCTATCCGTACAATGACCTAAGAGGTTGGAAACTATCAAAGACTCTTCAATCCAGTCAACGGCCAACCCTCTTGCTTTCCTCTAAGCTGCAAGGTTGTAATTCAATATTAGTCAAACGAATTTGACTAAGTATGCACCATTAAAATATGCAACATGGCATAATTATTTGTATACCTTGAACATAAAAATATTAACACAATGATAATGCAATAAAGAATATATGTCAAGGAAAAATAATGAACTATATTAGGAATATTCATTTGTGCATAACTAAGAGATAACAATACAATAAACTTTTCTTTATTGGTCATTTTTGACCAATAATATCAATTTCAATATCAATGGAAAAATCTATACCATCTGCCGACATCGGACAACCCGAGCTTGGATAAGAGCCACCTCGTTCCAATAATAAAAATTTAAATCGTAACAAATTCCAATATGAGATCTCCTATCCAAACCCCAATACAATGGACATCAGTACTGAGTCAACCACCGTAACGGAAAATTATTTGGGAGTAGTGTAGAATTACCCGTCTATAATGGTCAATTGGCGGAATTAACCGTCCGCGCGACACCCGGCCAGGTCAAAGCTTCTAATGGGCCAACAATGAACAATGTCTACTCCCTTACAATAATGGTGTCAAAAACAATAATTAATTTTCAATAAAAATATTTGGACATAAAGAAAATTGCAAATTAGCCTATATATAATGATGTATCTATCTCTGTAATATTTAACAACTAACCCACAGATAGACATTATGACTAAATATCACTTAGCACCTAATTACTTAGAGTTGTAACACAGAGATATAATCAAAGAAGTTTAACAAGATATTAAAAAAATACCATTGCAACATCTAATAAAATAGAAACTGGAGTATAATTAGCAACGGTATGTGACATAGATTAATGTACATACCTTGATAAGAAACCAATATAGATTGATCTGCACGATTTTATTTGTCCACGAAAATCAAATGCCACCTAAGCATAAGAAATTAATCTTAACCCGTGCACAAGTCATAAGACATCTTATCTCACAGTTCCCAATTGTTGGTTTTTTATGGTTAAATAAAGACTCATATATATGTAGTAGTTTACTTATTTTGTTCATGTTTGTATATTTCAAGTTTAACCTACGATTATTGAGTCTATAAATTTTTTGTTTTGAAAGTGGATAATTTATGTTAATGCATCCTAATATAATATCAATAACTAGTTTGATTTAGAAAATTCCAATGGTACGTCCAGTCCTTGTGTAGATAACAATACCTTGAATACATACTATGTCCAGGAATAAAAATAATACTTAAACTATATATGATACATGGTTGACGTGATTTCATGTTAGAAAAGTTACAATCACGTGTAATGAATAGATGCTTAAAAAACTATAGGTGAATGTGTGATAACTCTAATTATTCAATTCTTAAGAAAATAAACTAAGGATATATAATTTTAATGAAGACAGAGAAAATCAATTTATGATATTTATTTTTTTTTCCGATGTATTAATGAATCTCCAGGTTTGAATGTAAACTTATATACGATGTTCGTTAGATGCTAAAAATTATCTTGTATAGCCTATCATTGACCGATGTATTATCAAAAAGAGAAAACATAGAAGTAAGTATACCTCTAGTAAGAACTCCGAATGAAAGCTTTGTTGGTTCCTTGTTATGGCACACTCGCCCCCAACACGAAACGACCCTACTGTCGTATGAAGATACAAGATGATGAAACTCTGGCCGTGCGTGCGATAATGAGAAAGGTGAATTCTATGCGGAAGGTAAAATATGCCTAACCCTCCGGTCTGAACGTGTATATATATACACACACCCACGAGTTGAGAAAAGTCCTGATAGGGTCATGGATCTTGCTAACCGAAATTGGTGTTAATTTTAAAAAATGCAAGCTCGTTCTTTATCTCATGGACTCGGTCAAAACCACCTATCAACTTGCTTTAATTAATTGTTTTTTCTCACAATGATTCTGTTGCAATTATTTTTTTAATCAATCTCATGTTGGGCTGTTTCTGGATATTGATTTTTTTGTTCCTTTTTTGTATAATTATAAAACACCCCCATATAGACCTTTTATCCTACTTCATATATCCCAAAATTTTAATTTCCTTTTTTTTTTAAAATTCCATACCTAAATTCAGATGTTACAGTAACCCTAGTCAACATCATTTCTATATATTATAAACTTATTCATCTTCTTTAACTAATTCTCTTTCTTTGCTATAGGTAATTGGAGGGAGATGCCATGCAGTTGGTGGCAAGGGGGGAGGAGGGCCGTCGTGCGTGGGGACATGGTCTGCACGAGCGATATGGAGGGGCCATGCCAAAGCTTTGCAAAGGAGAGAGAGGATTGGGCGATGTTTGGAAGGAGGTATGGTATTCGATATGGGTGGCAGGAGGAGGAGATGGAGGAAGAAGTTGAGGAGATGATACGAAGAAAAAGGAAAAAATGTGTTATAGTTTGAAGATTGATTTGTAAAAATGATTATTAGATATACCATTGTCCAACTCTTGCAAGGCGCTATATGATTTTGCCTCACTTCTCGCCTTGGATCGCTTATCTATATTTAGGGGTGAGCATGGGTCGGGCTGGGCCGGGCCCTTCAGGCCCAATCCCACTTAAAAACTTCGGGCCTTGGGCCGGGCCTAGGCCCGCAAAATTTTTTGGTTTGGCCCAAGCCTAGGCCTGGCCCAATTCCTATGGGCCGGGCTTGGGCCGAGCCGACCCATCTTAACCCATTATATATTGTTAACTTTGAGTTTGTGTTTAAAGTCAATCTCAATTCAAGTTAGGCGAGCTAAAATTGTTTAAAACATATGCCATAATACTTGTGAAACAACTAAAACTCAATTCTACCGGAGATGATTTCTCATTTTATACAAGTCCACTCAATGTTATATACCATTAACGTCTCTCGTTATAAAAATTAAAAGAGTGAACCAAGTTTATACAGTTAACAACAACAGGTGCACCATGCACTACATGTTAAAATGGGCCTAATGCTCGTATTGGGTAAAGGTTCAATAAAAGAAAATATTCTAATGGAAAAAATAAACAATAAAAAATTCAAGAATAACCACCATAATCTAAGACATAGACTAATTAAGAAAAATTAATTCTGAAATGAAATATAATGATCATTTGACTATATTGATTTTAAACATTGTATGAAGATAGGATACATGAATAGAGTGTACATGACAGGTGAGAGTTTCCATATGTGTAGGATATGGGAAGGGTTAGAGCTCTCTTCGGGTCGGGCCCGTGGGCCGGGTCGGGCTGGGCCAAGCCAAGCCCGAGCCAGGACCAAAAAAATTTCAGGCCTAAAAATTAGACCCAAGCCCGACCCAATGTTTGTTTGGGCTTGGGCCGGGCCAGGATTTTTGGGCTGGGCTTCGGACTGGGCCGGGCCGGCCCAGCCCAATGCTCATCCCTATCTATACTACTTGTGTCTCGCTTAGAACCTTTGATCATTATGTCTAGATGTTTGATTTAATGGTCTCAATGGTAAGGGCTCAAGAGTTAATATAGATATTTTATAGGGATAACCACATAACTATATAATAGATAGGGACATATATATTATTGGAAAAGCTGTGAAATGACAACAAAGTGTAAAAATCCCTTAAATAACTAGAAATTATTTAAAAATAATTGATAATAGATGTAGTGCTCGATTATGTGAATTGTCCCCTGTGATTAATTAAGTTCCCAAATCCCGGTACTTAAAGTTCCAAATTTAGATTTGAAACCTCTATGCCTCAAGTACAGAATTAGGGTCTCATCTCCTCGCCATTTCCTCCTCCTATCTTCCTCTCTCTTCAGGGTTGAAAACGATCAGATACATATACGAATATAGGCATAAACATGTCTTTATCCATTTAAAATGCGAGATGAATGCATATACGAATATTGGCGTATATGAAAATTTTGTTATTATATCCTTGAAAACGAATACAAACATAAAATGATTACGAATCAGATACGAATAATAATACAAGTATTTAATATTTTAACTAAAATACACATGTGTACGACGGTTTACACAATACATATACTAATTTATTTATTTCATAACAATTATAAAAACAATAGTGAGCACAATCATAAAATGTTGTTACACACAATTATAAATAAATCTATAACTATATTTATATACTAAAACAGATACACAAATTCTATTGTGAACATTAGTAAATGTTAAAGTGATATCCATATCCGTATCCACTTTAAGAATATGAATGCTAAAACATGTATAAAATGAACGACAACAGATCGGATACAAATATATTCATATTTGTTTTCGTCTCTATTCCTCTCTCTCGATTCTTACTTTAATTTTCTTAGCTCATTCTTTTTCTAATCACCCGTTGGAGATGTATTTGATGATATATATCCTTAAAATATTTAAAAAAAATAAAAAGTAATATTTGAAATCCAACCTTCCGGATCTACTTTAAAATATCTAGAATAAGTGTCTATTTAAAATTTGAGAAGATTTGATCTTTTTTTTGAATGTAATGAATAAAATAATGATCAAACAATACAAGCAATTATTTTAAATAACACTACCATAAATAATTATGCAACCGGAGTGCATAAATAATTTGCCATATCGATCATTATAATCAATTGTAGATACATTAGCAAGTCTTGGGCCAAATCATAATCCAAGACGTATTTTTATTGGGCTGCAGTTTAGAGTTACAAAGCTAAAGATTCTTCGTGATTGAAGGCTTCCAAATATTTTGTATGGAATTATCTCCACACAAATTAGAATGGCTCGTGATTAGGGATGAGCAAATTATCGGGCTGGCCCGACCCAGCCCGATGCCCGGCCCGACAAAGCCCGCCCTGGCCCGAGCCCGTAATATAAATGGGCGGGCCTGAGCTTTGTTTTTGGCCCGAATACCATTTCGGGTCGGGTTCGGTCTAGCTCGGACCAGAGCCCGAAGCTCGCAGGCCGGCCCGAGCATTGACCCGATCCAAGCCCGATTTTTTTTATTGGGTTGCAAAACCTTGTACAAATATTGACATTACTTTTTTATTGGGTTGCAAAGCTAAAAAATAAGCAAATCTAAAATCTAAAACCCACACTATAGCTGGGTTTTTCTCATCTCTCTCCCGCAGGTGGGAACGTGGATAGCCCAATTGTTGTCCGAGTCCTCATGTCCACTTCTCTCTCCCTAAGCCATTCACTCTCTTTCTCCATCTTCTCTCTCTCTCTCCTCCCAGTTGATCTCCCGACTCCCCCCTCCCACGTTCCTCCTCTCTCTCCCCCATTCCCTCTAGATTTAAAAGTATAGAAACAATAATTTCATAAAAAAATATATATTATTAATATCATTTATAATATTTGAATTATAAATTATAGGAACATTAATTAATAAAAAATATATATTATTAATATCATTTAATACTAATTTAATAAAAAGTATATATTATTAATATCATTTATAATATTTGAAAAATGTAGGTTAGATTTTTCTTTTAGAACAATTACTTTTGAAAAGTTAAAATTTAAAATTTACATATGATTTTTTTTATATTTTTAGTATGCACGTTACGATAGTTCATAAAAAACTAATTCAAATTAATATTGCTCTATAAAAATATGTGTATGTATACACAATTATTAATTGATTTTATTATTTAAAAATGCCATGCATCGAAATGATAAATTTCTTTCTCAAAGCTTTTTTATGCACCTTAAAATGAGACTTCTATAAAATTAATGTATTTTTTCATAATATTAACATTGTTGAAATACAAAAATATAGTTGTGATTGTAGTTTTAATTATTAACTATATTTTCTATATCTTTGAAAGTTGAAATTGTATAAGGATATGGATGTCAATGGATACGGTGGCGAATTAGATATATATTTTGTATCAGTTTGCATCCATAATATTTTGCTTTAAATTTTAATGGAAGTTCATAACATATGTAGTTATAATGAAAAGTATTTCATACATATGTTACATGTGTAAGTGAATAATATTAAAGCATGGTTATCGTTAGGCCAAATCAATGCTTTTGATTGGAAATATCTTGCATGATATTAGCCAAACTATTACGTAACACTAAATTAGATTTTATTATCACCTTAATTTGTATATATTTGTTCTTTCTTTATATTATATTTTGATGAACTTTGTATTTTCCAATATTCCTAATACTGGGAGCTAACATCTAATACTTATACATACAATTATTTATTTTTTCCTGCGGTTGCTTTTATGTCTTCTAATACTATGAAAGATTGTAAATTTACTTTTAATCCCATCAATATTTTCAACAAATAAATCTTACACCGTAGCGAAGCTCGGGTATGCACCCTATTTCAATGACTAATGTTGGGTCTTGTATGTACACATGTCGAGCTCTCCCCATCCCCCTCCACTCAATGCCCCTCTACCTCCATTAAGTATATGTTTTTTGCATAGCAATAGCAAATGAAATTATTAAACTAATTTTCATTCTGAGTGCCAAACATTATGGAATAATTTTACTGTAAAATTATACTTTCAAATTTATATTGGGGTTAGCATTCTAATAGAAAAATAAAACATAAAACTAATCTTCAATGACACAATTTTAGTTGAGATATTACAATTCTGGATTTTTTTATTTTAAAATAACGGGCCGGCCCGACCCGACCCGGCTCATGTACTAGCGGGCCGGGTTCGGGCTTGGGCCGCAATCAAAGAATTTTGGCAGGCTTAGGCCTGGCCCGAAGGCCCACTAAATGATACCAGGTTCAAGCTGGGTTGAGCCCGGCCCGACCCGACCCGATGCTCATCCCTACTCGTGATGGAACCGAGGACTACACTTCCATTCGGATCACATTTTTAAAATATAACAAAGAGTGTATTAAAATTTCAAATTTATAGTTTAAGTTGATACGGAAGGACCCTAGAAGTTTACATAAGTGTGTTTTTGAGACAAACAATAAGATGTGATTCATCTTTGCTACATCTCAAAAGTGAGGCATGCAAACGAAAACCAAAGCAATGTAGGGGTCTTCTTTTAAATTACCCTAAAATTAACTGTAAGAGTAATATGCATCTTCAAGTAAAGACGAGTATTAATAAATTATGTACATATTACTAGGGGCAGCTAACATGCTGCCTCCGCGTCATATTTCAGTGTTTTTTTTTGTTTTTTAAATATCGTCATTTATTTATATCGTTATATCCTTATAATATGTCATTCCATTTTGTCAGAAACGGAGACTCTTATACCTTTAATCTAGAATAGGTAATTTTTAATGTCTTAGAATTTGATTTAATCGACATGTTCTGGATGGACGGCACATGAGTCTTTGTTTCTGACGAAATTGAAATGACATATTAGAGGGATATAGGGATGAAAATACATGATGATATTTTCCAAAAAAATCTCAAAATAGGGGCGGAGGCAGCCCCATTAAACCCGTTTATTAGTTAGTTGGCTATAGAAGAACAGAAATTTATTACGACCTTAAACTATGATGCCATCCAGCAAAGTCGTTGTAGTATAGTAGTGAGATTCCCGCTCTCATGCGGATGACTCGGGTTCGATCCTCAATAGTGGTGATTTTTGAATTCTGTCCTTTATTTCATATATTTACACATTGCTCCATATACTCTGGGGTTCGGTTCGAGAATAAGCATGAATATGATGAGAGAATAATGAGAATAAGGGCCTATTCTCTGTTCGGTTGGAAAGATAGGAATAATGAGAATAAGATACAATAAGGGGTAAGTAAGGTAGAATAAGTATAGGAATAATGGTGGAATAAGGTGAAATAATAATATGTGGATGTAAATCGACGTACTCTTGGGAACCGTGTCGAGCGGAGAATTGACCCCTTATTCGATGCCTTATTCTTCAAACAAATATGACCTTAAGGGGTGTTCGCTTCGAGAATTATAAGAAGGAATAAGGACGGGAAATAAGGAGAATAATGGTTTATTCTCTGTTCGATTGGAAAGATAGGAATAAGGATAATAAGGTGGAATAATGAGAGGTAAGGTGGAATACATATATGAATAAGGATGAAATAAGGTGAAATAATGAAATGTGGATGTGAATAGCTGTATTTTTAGAACCGTACTAGAAGAGGAATTGACTTCCACACCTTATTCTCGTAACAAGAAAGGTGATAGAGTTTTTATTCCACAAATGATCTGGAGATTCTTCCTAGAAGTACATGACCACTCCATTGTTTCGTCACATCACGACACAACCATGGGAGCTCAGGCTATATGTGTTTTTGATTTGTTTATCTTCCTTTATATCAAGTCAGCCAACCTGTGCATCTAAAGGAACATGTAGAACACCTAATGAGAAGGTATTGCCTCCAATTATTTCTCCACAACCACTTGATTACAACCCATATCAGCCACATGTACTCCAGCTGAGATTCCATTAAAAGAATCTCTCCTGATTTATATACTTGGCCTTTTTCTCACCAATTTTGTGAATTTATAACGTCTCTAAATTTAAATTTTGGACGTGTACGTTACTCACAAAAAAATATTCGATATACCTAATATTTGATGGTAATATTTAAATCATCTTGCCATTTTAAATAAAGGTTATTTTAGTAGTGCAATTACGTTGGATAATTTCACTTAACAACCAGGAATAGATTGTGCTATTGGATAACATTTTATATAATCTAATGCTCTATGCTTGTTTTAAACGTCTCAAATGTCTATAAATTTTCCATGACCGTTCATCTTCTCATAATTATTCTTCATATTTGATAAATTATTTATATATTTACGTAATATTTATATAATTATGAGACCAAATATATATTCCTTTATAGTAGATCTTAGAATACAAGAATTAAGCAATCATTTATCATATTGCGATGGTTTAACTTATAATAATAATAAATTATTTATTTTCTCTTTTTGCTAAGTCTATCCTAATTCAATGACTATATAGATGAATTCTTTTATTAAATATCATATTATCAATACAAGTGGTTATTCATGCCAGTCTTAAAAAATTGTAACAAATGAAAATGAAATAAGTATTTATTTCATATAAGAGAAAACAAATATACATAATAAGTAGATTGTGTGTAGGGATGCCTGGCCAACTCGGGCTCAATAAGCTCAACTCAGACTCAACTTGATAAGAGCTCATGAGCCAGGATCGAAAAGCAATTGAGTCCAAGTCCGTGTCAGATATATGACTCATTTATGTTATCAGGATATGTTCAAGTTGAAGCATGATGATGAATCTCTGATTCTCATTCTTTATTCTTTTATTTTAGCTTCATCTTTTAGCAAGAACATCTATAAATAAGTGTAAATATAATAAATTATCATTGTACATGCCACTGTTATTATTGCATAATTAACACATGTTTTCCAAAATAAAATAATAAAGAAAAAAGGAAAAAATAAGGATGTAATTATATAATAAGTATAGACTGAACCAAATCCCGAGAGAAGATCACTAATTGACTTGATCGACAAGGAATAAAATAGGGGGAGATAGGGCCTTGGTATAGTCATAGGCTACCTATATTTGTAAATATCTAAATCTAATTATTTTAATTTATAATTTGTGCATATTGTATTTTTAAACACTTCTACATATTCCTAAAAATAAAATAAAGTAAAAATTAGAAGATACAAAATAAAATAAAATAAAATAACCCATTATACAAAAGCCACACTTCTATATATTGAATACATTACCTATTTTATTTATTTATTTATTTAATTTGTAAAAATCAACTAAAATCATTTTATATTCCTAAATTATTTCGTACATAATAAAAATATAAAATAAAGTATATGTATAAAATTAATGAAATAAAAATTAAAGAATAAAATATACATGTATAATATACCTATACATAATACCCCATACTGTATATACTATGTATATATTTCATAAAAATAATTTAAAATCACAGAAAAATAGCTTGAAAAATAGTAAATATTTTTTATTCTTACCACATTTATTTTAAATTCATTTGCTATTTTATTTTATTTATTCTTTGATTTATCAACCTCAAATTTTCTGATTGGCTGACCCGGGTCCGTTGACCCGAATCAACCCCTCCTCCATAACCGACCGACTGCCCTTATCGCCAGTCCGATTTCTCAACTTTTTCCCGGTCGGGTCTGACCTCCATTTCCCTCACTTTTTACGCCCGACTCCTCTCCTAGGATTTGTGATCCTCGCGGATCCCCAGGCAAGGTCGAATCCTCCTAGGGTTTCATTCCCTCGTCTGATCTTTCCAGACCCTACAGAAGCCTTATAAATACTTTACTCCACCTCCCTTGGTCCGTAGCTCGTTCCTCGCGCCACCACATCCCCTTAGTCACCTTCAGGAGAGTGACAACTCCTCAGAGAGCCCTTTGAAGCTCGATTTGGGGCTTGTTTTGAATGTAGCTCACTACGTAGCCGGACCTCCACCGCGTGCAGCCTCCCAGGTCTTCCGCAGCCTGATCGAGGCCACTACCCCACTGTTCCCCTCACCACACTTCACTGACTACAGTATCACTTCCAAGTACCCCTAATTTCTCCTGCATTTCCACTTTCATTCTGATTCGTTTCATTCACTCCGTCGTTAGTTCATCAGCTCCGACCAGTTGGTCGGAGCTCCGTCCCATTCATCAATCTGCTCAGATCGAACACTCTGCTAACCCCTCATCTTCCAATGTGACATAATCCCCTAGATCCTGCTCATCGAAGCATGATTAGGACATTCTTCCCTCCTCGCCTTCGTCGAAAACCAGAGCACCGCTCCCCTTCGCTTCTTGTTGTTTTTGCATGCAATAAACTAGATCGGAGAAAATCCCCCAAGCCCATCTACCTTTCGCAGGTGCATGTACGTGTGAGACAACCCTTTTTGAGCTTCGACTGCTCACGCGGAGCAGCTCCAGGTGGGGGAGTACTGCCACATCGATCAGATCGTCCATCACCTCATCGAACCCTTCCACTCGACGCAGAGCCTTTCTACAAAGGTGCTGGACTTCTTCACGAGTCGATCAGCCTCTGGGATCGTCGTCTACACCCAATCGAAGCTCGCTTGAGCTGTGTTCTTCCAGCATCCTCCAGAAACATTAGATGAGCCTCGTCTGCCAGATCTGATTTGGATTGTTCTCCCATGTCTAACTAATAACGGTCTGATCAAATCCCCATTTCATATGCATCACATGTCAGAGCAGCCCTGCAACACCGTTGATCATTTCGTGACATGTTAGATCTAAGCCACATGTCCCCGACATCCTCTGGCTGTCAGATCCTTTTGCAGGAGCCCATCAGAGCCATCAAATCTCCCTCGTGCATGTCATACACCTCCCTGGGTATATTTCCTCTTTTTCCTTTGCATGTTTGTTATTTCGGTTTAGTCCAATAACAATAATGTGCAGTTAAAAACATTTGCAGTAAGATCCCTATAGTTTTCATATTTGCATTTCAATCCACTTGAGTTGTAGTCATGTACACCTGCACACGCTTTTTGGGATATTTGCGTTATTTCTCCTGAACTTTCTGGTTGCTATGGAATGAATTTATTATTTTGAAAATTGCAGTTATACCCCTGTGTGTCTGGTTCACATGCTGCACGTAACTTTTGTGGATAAATTGCATCTGGGCCCTTATAATTTCTGATCGTGTTAATATTTAGGTCCAAGAACTTAAATTATTTGTAGAATGGTGCATGTGAACAGTTTTTAATTACTTGTATTTTATTCATTGCAATAAATATTAAATCGACTCCAAAAAATACCTAAAACTTGTATGTAACTCCTGCTAGTATGTATTATTTGTGGTAATTTTTGCTTGTTAATATTGCATTTTCTATTATAAAAAATTCAAAAATATCCTAAAAGGTCCCTGTTTGTTTTAGAAAATACATAACATTCGAAAAATCAATTTAAAAATTCCATAAAAATTCCTACAGTTGCATTTTGTTACCTTTAGCTCATGTATACATTTTGTTGAAAAATACCCTATAAAAACCAAAAAAATTGCAAAATAATTGAAAACTTATAAAAATCATATAAAATCATAGAATAATCCAAAATATTGATTTCAGATTCTGTTTGTATATATTTTGCTATAGTTTATTCTAAAAATAATCTCTAGGAATTTCGAGCATTTAATTATTTTTAATTTACAAAACATTCCAAATTGTGCATTATTTATTATTTTTATCACTGTTTGATTTTTAGAAAATCAAAAAATATATGAAAAAGACATAAAAATTACCAAAAATACTATGAAATTATAAAACCCCAATTTTTTTACTTTAATTTTCTGATCATTTTTGGCTAATCTGAAAAATACAAAAAAGATTGTGTGTGCATATTCTACCCCTTGTGTTGATTTCTTTTTATTGAAAAATTAAAATTTTGAAAAATTAAAAATCATTAAAAACCATAAAAATCTTTTGATTTTTGAGATCGACTACTTAGTGTACAATTACTTCTAATACTAGTTTTTTTCTAAGTACCTAAGTCTTGAGTCAGTATAGGTTGCGGATATCTTATACCCAGAGGAATTGCGGCTCTAATACCATTTGTAACTGAACGGGTCGCGATGATCGGCGGAAGCATGCAATAATAGATTACGTGTCCGAACTGTTACCGAAACATGCATGATAATCAATGAGCATACAAAAATCATCCTAAAAAGGACTCACAAAAATCCAATTCAATCGAGAGTTCCACTATTACAACATCAACCAGGCATACTTGCACAAAAAAACTAAATGATTGCTCAACATGACCCTTAGTTCCTGTGGGTATATAGACATCCATCACAAACTATGTAACCAACTATACCCTACTGAAGGTCTCGTTGGATTTGCCGCATGAATTTGAATGCTTAGTCAAACTTACCCTTTACCTGAAATAGACAAACATAATTTTGCATGAGCCTAATGCCCAGTATGCATCGAGATCCATGCATGGGAATTCTAACAGTATTTTAATCCGTTATAATGCATGTACTTAAGTTTTCATGGATAAACACCATTATGTGTCTAATTGTCCCATGTATGTCTAAGTTCGATTCCTAACATATATGCTTTGGATTCTTTCATAACCATGTGTATACATATGTAAATTGCATAAGAAACTATGACATACCTTTCTTCCATTTTGTGGGACATATTACATATGATTCAAAGCAAGAACATGTTGCTTTTACCAAGTAAATCACTTTGCATTTTGGCCCACATGACTATGATGGTTTACTTTCTTAAGCCAATTTTTGTACAACATGTAATGGTTTATGCTTTATGAAATCATCTCTTGTATAATATATAATGGTTTATCTTTAATTAAACCATTTCTTTACATACTTATAATGGTTTGCCATTATAAATCATTTATTTCATAACTTGTAATGATTTACCTTTATAAATCATTTTCTTGCATACTTGTAATGGTTTACCGTTATAAACCATTTATTTCATAATTTTTATGTACGTATATTGTTATACGTTTTCATCCGCTGACACTTGTGGTCCATGATAACGTAGCTACAACTGTAGAGGACTTAGCTTTTGCCTCTGTGGTTCTTTGCAACCATACATCTCTTACGACGTTGCCCCTTGCAGCATTAACATGACGGTGTAGGTACAACCGTAGAGGACTTAGCTATTACCTATGTGGTTCCTTGCAACCATACGCCTCTTACGGCGTTGTCCCTGGGCACATGACCCCTTGCGGTCGCCCATGTGACTCTTTATGAGTATGTGCCTTAAATTTTTCTACCTTTAATTTGTAGCACATTGCTTCATACTTGCATATGATGGAACTTTCATTAATTAATTAACGTTAATCAGTACAAAAATGTAAAGTGAAATGCATTAATTAATGAACGACAAGAACATTAATTTTTATAAGCACATTGCTTCATACTTGCATATGATGGAACTTTCATTAATTAATTAACGTTAATCAGATTACTACAAAAATGTAAAGTGAAATGCGTTAATTAATGAACGACAAGAACATTAATTTTTATATAACTTATTAATCACATGACCTTAACACAGTAAGCCATCAATATTCTTGATTTACCTTAAACAAGTCATCATATCAAGGTTTGTGAAGTTATGATAACCTTCGAATACTATTAGAGGTGCAATAATTACTTCAAGTTTGTAGGTATACCCTAAACATCTTTGATGTTTACAATATCATGGATAGCTACATATCAGTGCTCCTATCAATGTTTGCATAAATAAAACTATAGTCAATATAAGGTACCAAGATCTCCACTAGGTTCTTTTAGATGTAACACAACAGTAAGTGATATAAGGGTTTGTCTAATAATATACAGGAGGTTGAATGATACTGATTACATTATCTTTGGTAATGTCATGTATGAATTCTGAAAGGATAAAATAATTCTACATGTTTGATCCAGAGATATACACTAGGGTGAGATTTCTCTTTCTCTATTTTTTATTTCATTGTTTGGTTAAAGCATCTTTTCATAATCGAATATATTAATAAAGATATTTCGACAATCATACATTTTCCCATCTGCATCCGTACAAAAAGAAAGTTGAGAGATCTATCACTAATTAACCCATTATCATTCAGTAAAAGTTAATTATTTTTCACCAATCTCACCAATCGTTGATATGTTTATTGTGACTTGATACTATCCCGGTATTGCTTGGATCTTGAAAAGAACTATTTCACAGCCTTCGAATGTCTAAAAAAAAGATTTGATCCTGGCTTGGAAGAAAGTCAATGGAATATTTAATATCTACCACACAAATCCAAGCCACGCATTTAGAGGTCTAAGCAAATTATGTATGCATATTATCTTGCAAAACCAACACATACATCTATAGATTATATCTCAAACTTGATCTGGTTTATACAAAATCCTAAAACCGATACATACAATCAATGGTCCATTCTATATTGAATCGATGTATATACGTAATAACCTATAGTTGATACATACATCATAAATTGTAATCCTAAATCGACAAATACCTCAGGTTCAATGCTTAACTCTCTCTGTCGCAAGTCATTGCGGATCCTTCTGGTTACATATCCACATACTCCTTCTTTGATTCGATCTCGCTATCTCCTGCGACAAAGATCGACCTTCGGTGATCTCTCTCTCTCTCTCTCTTTAACTTTCTCCCTCTTCCTCTCACTCTCTCCTTTTCTTTTGCAAGGGCAAGTGACCAGGGGATGGGTGGGAAGGCTGTGGGATTTTTTATGCTCCTCAATGGAAGGAATTAATGGATTATTAATACCCATTAATTGGAATTCAATATTAAATTTCTTTAATAGTAGTAAATAGAGACAGGAAATTGGGCTCAAATTCACAGCCGTTATAAAGCATTGAATTTGAAATGAAGTGGGAGAGGCATCCTATGTTCTTGGAATGCAAATTACTAGAGGCAGAAACTCGAGAACATTGAGTTTAGATCAAGAAAAATATTTGCATATAGTATTGAAGAGGTTTGGATGCGGAGTAGTATTCTAGCCCCTACACCACTTTTGATGGGAAAAAGACTTAGTAGAAGTGGGGCAAATAGTTTCAGGAAAAAAACACATTGAAATACCCCTGTAACAATCAAGCCGCAATAAGTTTGATTAATAGTGGGGCAAATAGTTTCAGGAAAAAAACACATTGAAATACATTATCACTATATTCAAGATATATCAACCAAACAAGAGATTAAGGTAACGTATATTCCCACGAGTGATATGTTAGCTGACTCCTTTACAAAAAGAATTCTAGCAAGTACATACATTAAACATGTTGGTTTAATGGGACTAGGAATGCATGAGTCAATTAGAAGGTATTCAAGAAAATTGAAGCCGTAAGAATTAACATCTCTAAAATACAAGTACCACACAAATAGTGGGAGTGTGGTATGATTGCATCGATCAAGTGTGAGATGTTAGGCATGGATAACAGATTGACCAAGTGGTCATTAGACTCAGTAAATTCCACATTAATCGAAGGTGATTAGTGAGAATTTAAGGGATAGAAGGATAGGATTTAGGGTGTATGGGTGCATACATGGGTCTATAAGGAGAGAGCGACGCGCTGACGTAGTCCTCATCCCGACTACTCACCTCTCCTCTCCACATTCATTTCCTTTCATATTCATTGTGTGGTTGGATGGCCAACATGAATTCGAGCCGCTCCTGTTTTCAGAAGATTGAGTCAAAGTCGGAGTGATATGGAGTTTGAGTCAATGTTATCAAATTTATTGCTCTGATACTATTTGAAGAATAATTTTCCGTTAAGATTTTTGGGGTTTCCATGACTCACTTGATTTTCCGTTCTCGTGTCTTCCACCATGGGCCGAAACTGTCTATGATTCTGTGTAGTCTCTATATTCAACATGAATGTTATGATTTTCAAAATTTTGTTTAATGGCCATTATCTTTTGTATTTATGACAATTGAAGGTAATTATTCTGGTAACATCCCAACACTTCGCATTCACATAACAAATGCTACATAGATCAAATAACAAATGCTAGCCAGCAAGAAGAACGATAAAAGAATGTGTATAAAAAACTACAAAATTCACATTTATGATTATCCTTACGCATGTGAAAAAAATGAAAGTCTATTGTCATTTGTAATGAATTTAACAATATTTTTGGTCTTCTACCACTATCCCTTTGAAATCGAAACCTAATCTTTGATGATGACGGATCCCATTTAAATAAACTGATGTTTCAATACTACTTCTACCATCCCAAGAATCATAATTTAAAACTTCCAATTATCATTTGCTAATAATGTTTAACGATAAGCATTGAGTAAATGACCCTCTTTGAACATGATAAGTAATTAACTTGAGAAAAAAAACTCCATCTCAAAGTCCAAACTACATAGTTCTTTCAAAGGAATGCTAATGATCATGTATTTTTCCGGTTGAACTTTGGACCGGAGCAAAAAACGAGGGTCGGATATCAGAATTTACTTCACATCCGGTCGTGGGTTCTTAACTGTAGGTATCCAAAAGTCCTCTTGTAATGTCCCGTGTTTAGATTTCCGATCTTTTATTGAGGAAAACAGACACTGACAACTTGTTGGATCGGATCGTTTGGATTGAGGTGTTATACCTCTGATTATATATGAGATTCAGAGGGCAATTGAGCATGTCTTCCAATTTGAAGAACCTTTCTTGTTGAAGCAACAAACTACACCTCTTTGACACCACATGCAAATGCTTTGCTTGGGAGGGGTCCATAACATCAAATTGTCCACATGCACTTGGCAACTTCTTACTTACTCCATCCTCCACCAAACCACCAACTGCCCCAAATAGACTAATTCATTAGCCTACCGAATTCCAAAATCCTAGAACACTACGCAACCGATGTCGCATTTCTACCATTAGTAATCCCTTTGGTGCCTTTTTTGTCCTCTTTTTGTATGCTTAGCTCGACCCATAACGTGGGGGTGGTCTTGTAATCTCTAAAATATGGAATACGTATTAGCCTCTCAAATCCTCATAACCATCCAAGCAACTACTATTCACATGAGGTTACTCCAATTTAACCCAACACAGTTACCATACAAGTCCTTAGTAATCTCCACGTGATGAGTGACTAAGGTATTGTAACCCTAGTCAACATCATTTCTATATATTATAAACTTATTCATCTTCTTTAACTAATTCTCTTTCTTTTGCTATAGGTAATTGGAGGAAGATGCCCTACAGTTGGTGGCAAGGGGGGAGGAGGGCCGTCGTGCGTGGGGACAGGGGCTGCACGAGCTATATGGAGGGGCCATGCCAAAGCTTTGCAAAGGAGAGAGAGGTTTGGGCGATGTTTAGGAGGAGGTATGGTATTCGATATGGGTGGCAGGAGGAGGAGATGGAGGAAGAAGTTGAGGAGATGATAAGAAGAAAAAGGAAAAAATGTGTTATAGTTTGAAGATTGATTTGTAAAAATGATTATTAGATATACCATCGTCCAACTCTTGCAAGGCGCTCTATGATTTTGCCTCACTTATCGCCTTGGATCGCTTATCTATACTACATGTGTCTCGCTTGGAACCTTTGATCATTATTTCTAGATGTTTGATTTAATGGTCTCAATGGTAAGGGCTCAAGTGTTAATATAGATATTTTATAGGGATAACCACATAACTATATAATAGATAGGGACATATGTATTATTGAAAAAGTTGCGAAATGACAACAAAGTGTAAAAATCCCTTAAATAACTAGAAATTAATTAAAAATAATTAATAATATACGTAGTACTCGATTATCCCATGTGATTAATTAAGTTCCCAAATCCCGGTACTTAAAGTTCCAAATTTAGATTTGAAACCTCTATACCTCAAGTACAGAATTAGGGTTCCATCTCCTCGTCATTTCCTCTTTCTATCTTCCTCTCTCTTCATGGTTGAAAACGATCGGATACATATATGAATATAGGCATAAACATGTCTAATTCCATTTTAGAATGCGAGATGAATGCATATACAAATATTGGCGTATATGAAAATTTTGTTATTATATCCTTGAAAATGAATACAAACATAAAATGAATACGAATCAAATACGAATAATAATACAAGTATTTAATATTTTCACGTGTACGATGGTTTACACAATACATATACCAAATTTATTTATTTCATAACAATTATAAAAACAATAGTTGTGCTCATAAAATGTTGTTACACACAATTATAAATAAATCTATAACTATATTTATATATTAAAACAGATACACGAATACTATTGTGTATATTAGTAAATGTTAAAGTGATATCTATATCCGTATCCACTTTGAGAATATAAATGCTAAAACATGTATAAAATGAATGACAAGATACAAATATATTCATATTTGTTTTCATCTCTATTCCTCTCTCTCAATTCTTACTTTAATTTTCTTAGCTCATTCTTTTTCTAATCACCCATTGGAGATGCATTTGATCATATATATCTTTAAAATATTAAAAAAAATAAAAAGTAATATTTGAAATCCAACCTTCGGGGTCTACTTTAAAATATCTAGAATAAGTGTCTATTTAAAATTTGAGAAGATTTGATCTTTTTTTTGAATGTAATGAATAAAATAATGATCAAACCATACAAGCAATTACTTTAAATAACACTACCATAAATAATTATGCAACCGGAGTGCATAAATAATTTTGCCATATCAATCATTATAATCAATTGCAGAAACATTAGCAAGTCTTGGGCCAAATCATAATCCAAGACGTATTTTTATTGGGCCGCAGTTTAGAGTTACAAAGCTAAAGATTCTTCGTGATTGAAGGCTTCCAAATATTTTGTATGGAATTATCTCCACACAAATTAGAATGGCTCGTGATTAGGGATGAGCAAATTATCGGGCCGGTCCGACTCAGCCCGGTACCCGACCCGACAAAGCCCGCCTCCAGCCTGAGCCCGCAATATAAATGGGCGGGCCTGGTCTTTGTTTTTGGCCCGAATACCATTTCGGGTCGGGTTCGGGCTAGGCTCGGACCGAGCCCGAAGCCCGCGGGCCGGCTCGAGCATTGGCCCGATCCAAGCCCGATTTTTTATTAGGCTGCTAAATCTTGTATAAATATTGACATTACTTTTTTATTGGATTGCAAAGCTAAACAATAATCAAATTCAATGACTAATGTTAGGTCTTGTATGTACATATGTCGAGCTCTCCCCTTCCCCCTCCACTCAATGCCCCTCTACCTCCATTAAGTATATGTTCTTTGCATAGCAATAGCAAATTAAATTATTAAACTAATTTTCATTCTAAGTGCCAAACACTATGGAATAATTTTACTGTAAAATTACAATTTCAAATTTATATTGGGGTTAGCATTCTAATAGAGAAACAAAACATAAAACTAATCTTCAATGATACAATTTTAGTTGAGATATTACAATTCTGGATTTTTATTTAAAATAACGGACCGGCCCAACCCGGCCGGACCCATATACTAGCGGGCCGGATTCGGGCTTGGGCCGTAATGAAAGAATTTTGGCGGGCTTAGGCCCGACCCGAAGGCCCACTAAATGATATCGGGCTCGGGCTGGGCTGGGTTGAGCCCGACTCGACGTGGCCCGATGCTCATCCCTACTCGTGCCATTCATATCACATTTTTAAAATATAACAAAGAAGGTATTAAAATTTCAAATTTATGGTTTGACGTTGATACGGAAGGACCCCTAGAAGTTTACATAAGTGTGTTTTTGAGACAAACAATAAGATGTTTTGCTACATTTCAAAATTGAGCCATGCAAATGAAAACCAAGGCAATGTAGGGGTCTTCTTTTAAATTACCCTAAAATTAACTGTAAGAGTATTATGCATCTTCAAGTAAAGACGAGTATTAATAAATTATGTACATATTACTAGGGGCAGCTAACATGCTGCCTCCGCGTGATATTTCGGTGATTTTTTTGTTTTTTTAAATACCATCATTTATTTTCATCGCTATATCCTAATAATATGTCATTCCATTTTATCAGAAATAGAGACTCTTATACCTTTAATATAGAATAGGTAATTTTTTATGTCTTAGAATTAATTTAATCGACATGTTCTGGATGGGCGACATATGAGTCTCTATTTCTAACGAAATTGAAATTATATATTAGAGGGATATAGGGATGAAAATACATGATGATATTTTCCAAAAAAAATTGTCGAAATATGAGACGGAGGCAGCCCCATTAAACCCGTTTACTAGTTAGTTGACTATAAAAGAACAGAAATTTATTACGACCTTAAACTATGATGCCAGCCAGCAAAGTCGTTGTAGTATAGTAGTGAGATTCCTGCTCTCATGTGGATGACTCGGGTTCGATCCTCAATAATGGTGATTTTTGAATTTTGTCCTTTATTTCATATATTTACACTGGGGTTCGGTTCGGGAATAAGCATGAATAAGATGAGAGAATAAGGAGAATAAGTGTTTATTCTCTGGTCGGTTGGAAAGATGGGAATAAGGAGAATAAGATAGAATAAGCGGTAAGTAAGGTAGAATAAATGTAGGAATAATTGTGGAATAAGGTGAAATAATAATACGTGGATGTAAATAGACGTACTCTTGGGAACCGTGTCGAGCGGAGAATTGACCCCTTATTCGATGCCTTATTCTTCAAACAAACATGACCTTAAGGGGCATTCGCTTTGGGAATTATAAGAAGAAATAAGGACGGGAAATAAGGAGAATAATATTCTATTCTCTATTCGATTGGAAAGATAGGAATAAAGATAATAATGTAATATAATGGAAGGTAAGGTGGAATAAAGATATGAATAAGGATGAAATAAGGTGAAATAATGAATTGTGGATGTGAACAGCTGTATTTTTAGAACCGTACTAGAAGAGGAATTGACCCCTTGTTCCACACCTTATTCTCGGAACAAGAAAGATGATATATATGTGCTTTTGATTTGTTTATCTTCCTTTATATCAAGTCAGCCAACCTGTGCATCTAAAGGAACACGTAGAACACCTAATGAGAAGGTGTTGCCTCCAATTATTTCTCCACAACCACTTGATTACAACCTATATCAGCCACATGTACTCCAGCTGAGATTCCATTAAAGAATTTCTCCTGATTTATATACTTGGCCTTTTCTCACCAATTTCGTGAATATATAATGTCTCTAAATTTAAATTTTGGACGTGTACGTTACTCACAAAAAAATATTCGATATACCTAATATTTGATGGTAATATTTAAATCATCTTTCCACTTTAAATAAAGGTTATTTTAGTAGTGCAATTACGTTGGATAATTTCACTTAACAACCAGGAATGGATTGTGCTATTGGATAACATTCTATATAATCTAATGTTCTATGCTTGTTTTAAACGTCTCAAATGTCACATTCAGGATGAGTTATCTTGGTGTATGTTATTTGCTGATGATATTGTGTTAATTGACGAGACTAGAGATGAAGTAAATGAGAAGCTTGAGTTCTGGAGACATGAGTTGAAGAGTAAAGGATTTCGTATAAGTAGGGCTAAGACAGAATATGTGGAGTGCACCTTTGATGGAAGCAATGGTGAATGAATTGAGGTGAAGATTGGTGATGATAACATTCGGAAGAGAGATTCTTTTAGATATCTGGGATCTATTTTGCAACATGATGAGAAAATTGATGAAGATGTTATTAAAAGAATAAATGCAGGTTGACTAAAGTGGAGATGGGCCTCTGTTGTTCTCTGTGATAAGGAAAATCCTTTAAAAATTAAAGGAAAGTTTTACAAAGCAGCCGTGAGACCTGCTATGCTCTATGGATCTGAATGTTGGCCTGTGAACCATATGCATGTGCAGAGAATGGCTGTAGCAAAAATGAAAATGTAAAGGTGGATGTGTGGACACACACGTAAAGATCGGATTTGGAATGATGCAATCAGAAATAAAGTTGGTATTGCTCCGATCGAGGATAAGATGTGAGAAAACCACTTAAGATGGTTTGGTCATTTGCAAAGAAGATCAGTTGATGCACCAGTTAGGATATGCGAGTGTTGGGATGTTGAGCCGACTAAGAGAGGGCGGGGACGACCCAAGAAGTATTGGAAAGAGACCATACGAAGGGATCTTTGTTTGGTGGATATAAGCCCGGGATTGACCCAAGATAGATCTGAATGGAGGCGAAGAATCCATGTAGCCGACCCTACTTAATTGTGGGAAAAAGGCTTTGTTGTTGTTGTTGTTGCTTTCATCTTCTCATAATTATACTTCATATTTGATAAATTATTTATGTATTTATGTAATTTTTATATAATTATGAGACCAAATATATATATATTCCTTTATAGTAGATCTTAGAATACAAGAATTAAGCAATCATATATCATATTGTGATGGTTTAACTTATAATAATAAATTATTTATTTTCTCTTTTTGCTAAGTCTATCATAATTCAATGACTATATAGATGACTTTTTTTATTAAATATCATATTATCAATACAAAGTGGTTAATTCATGCTAGTCTTAAAAAAATATAACAAATGAAAATGAAATAAGTATTTATTTCATATAAAAGAAAACAAATATACATAATAAGTAGATTGTGTGTAGGGATGTCAGGACAACTCGGGCTCAACGAGCTCAACTCGGACTCAACTTGATAAGAGCTCGTGAGCCAGGATCGAAAAGGAATTGAGTCCAAGTCCGCGTCAGATATACGACTCATTTATGTTATCAAGATATGTTCAAGTTGAAGCATGATGATGAATCTCTGATTCTCATTCTTTATTCTTTTATTTTAGCTTCATCTTTTAGGAAAAACATCTATAAATAAGTGTAAATACAATAAATTATCATTGTGCATGTCACTGTTAATATTGCATAATTAACACATGTTTTCCAAAATAAAATAATAAAGAAAAAAGAAAAAAAATAAGGATGTAATTATATAATAAGTACAGACTGACCCAAATCCCGAGAGAATGTCAATAATTGACCTGACACATCGTCAACATCTTTGTTGAGAAGGGTAGTGCTAAGTTGGAGAAGCAAGGTGGTGGAAACAACATGGACATCACGAAGAAACTCAAGAGTGTTATCATCAGGAACAAGGAGTTGTACTTGTAGTCCATTTTAAGGTCCTAGGTGTAGGACTTTGGATATCTAGCATTTGTTAATAAACAGATGTTTACAGGTAGATACAGGGACCAACTACCATTGTACAATCTCTCTTTATTTGTTCTTCCGTGATGGGCTAGTATTTCTTCCATACAATCTAATCAGAAAGAGAAAATAGTGTCTCCAAAGAAACAATCAAACATGTACCAAGCTGAAACTGATGTAACAAATTGTTGCACATGAAGCACTAGATCTTGTAATGCATACGCACGATACAGTACTGCACAAGCACGAATACAAATACAAATACAAATACAAACACGCATGTAAGTAAACACTATACGGCAAAGTATTCTCCAGACGATCTGGAACTGAGCACAAGCTTCAACCTATGACATGAACAAATGAGCACACACGCAAAGCAACAAACGAATCAACTATATGCATATGAGAGTTCAGACCCCGAAGCAACCAAAGATCTTCGTGGGCACGATCCCGTGCGCACGAAACTTCGCGGAGGATTCCTCTGCCTTGAGGAGATCCTCGCCTCGCTTCGCTTCGATGATGGCCTTCTTCTCCTCTGCTTGCTTGTGGATGTTGGCTATCTTGTTCTTGAACTTCTCAGCTGCTTCTGCCTTCTTCTTCTCCAAGTCCTCCTGCTCGACAGATGCAACGCAATGAACAACGAGTTGTTAAATCAAACAAGCTCTAGATGGAGCTCATCTTGATACCTCGATGGCCTTCAGCTTGGCCTCGAGATCGGCTTTTCTGGCGTTCTCCCATGAGGTTATGGAGGACAGCTTCTTAGTAGCCCTGTTAGATTAGCAATTACTATTCATTAGACAGCATTTATCAGAAAGCATCTCTCGCAAATCAGAGCTCTGTTCAAGTCTATGAATTGAAATTTTCTCTGATCAACTTCTTGGTTACATCATAGTTCTGAAATTTAGTACAAAAGTTTCCAAATTGCACCTGAAATATACTTTGAGTCGATGAAATTGACAGTTCTGTCACCAATATGGTTAACAGACTAATTAGGAAAAAAAATCCGTGACCTTTCTTTGAGTAAAAGGCAAACGCAACTTTCAACATATGATTTTGAGGATGACATAATATATGTGTCGAGATTTATGAAAGCATGCAATTAAGGAAAAATTTTAAATTAAAAGCCATACTTGTTCTCAGTTTTAGTCTTCTCATTTTCCTCCCAAGCTTTGATCAAGGACAGTCTCTTCTCCGTCTCGACTCGTGCTAAGACGGCATCTGCGAACACCACGCGAAACGTGTTAGTTGGTTTTTGTTTTTAATCAGAGTCAGAGATGTTCTTGCTCACAGGATGTAAGATTATTTCAGTACCTCTGTTGCCAGATTCGTCTCCTGTCTTCTCGGCAGGCTCTGTTACCAAATCAGAAGAAATTTCACACTTGAGAAAACCTCACAGTCGACATCATACAACGTGGCTAAGATGACTTTTTAGCTCATATTTTGTCTCACGAATTGAACACAAGATCATGAAAGAACAGGTTTATTGTCTTTAACTAAACTGGAGCAGACAGATAAATAGAGATGCAAAATTTTGGTTGGATCCATTCATAACCCTGTAGTGGATTTATGAAAGTTATATTTATTTTTATTGTCTACTAATCAATATCTTACTGTAAAAAAGTTATACTGAACTGATTCAAAACCCAGAACCCTCTGGTTGTCTAGTCCAGATCCTCTTCTCTCTTAAGATGGTGCGATCATTCGATCAACTATCTGCGGCTTATCGTGAATCATACGCAACAAGATTCATTAAGATCACCCTAACCATGAAAATTTCGTGCTTAGGGATTAATTCTAAAAATAAATTTAAAAGACCAATTTTGTTATATATTTTTGGATTCTCTCTTCAAAAAAATAATCTGTGGAAGAAGTAGAGTTGAGTCCTTGGAAGCGTGATTTTCATGCAGTATAAGAACCTGACAATAGTTCTGTTTATTAGGATGTTTGGGCTGTCGAAGTTTACATGTAGTTTAGCAGCTAAAATTATTTAATAACTACAGACATATTATTTAAAACGTCCACAACAAATCAACGCAGATACAGCAGATATAACTGTGTTTATTTTCTAAATTCCTTTAAAATGGACTAACAAAATAAAAATCTCAAGCTTTCACTGGAATAAAAGAAAGAATTAATAGCACAGAGAGTTTGAGAAGCAAAGCTCACTCTCATCAACAGCCACGGCCTCAGCCTTCTCCTCCGCCGCAGGCGGCGGCGGCGCCGGCACTGCCGGCTTCTCCTCCGCAACGTCCTTCACAGTTTCCTGCTCGGGCTGGGGGGTGGTTTCCACCGCCTTCTCCGACATCTCTGTTCTCTCTGCAACACAAACCGAAATTCTAATCAAGTTTGAGGTGAGGGAGTTCGAGCTTCTTGAGAATTACGGCGACCCAATTTAGATACAGAGGTTTAGATTCTTACACAAAGCCAAAGATGGAATCTTTGATGGGAAGAGAGGCGGGATATATCAGCAACAATGATGTTGCGATTGGGACAAGAACAAGGCCCGAAGATGGAATCCGTGTATATTATATAATCTACGATGGCAACCTTTGTATATATCGGATATTTTAATTCTAGACAGCTGTCCTTTTTAATCCAGATAAGCAAATTTTTCATATATAAATCTGGTTAATAAATCCACCCAAAGCAAAGATTGAATATGGGGAAGGCATTCAAATTTGCACAAGTTGGAGGTCGATGACGATAATCTCTGTAGATAGATAATGTCAGGTTCTGTTCATCCACCCATCGTCGACAATCTGGATCTATATTTAATCGAAGATGGCAACCAACAATTTGACAATGATTGAAAGTTCCAGTTCTCTTAGTTTGATTTAAGAGGAAGCGGTATACATTAGATTGCCATTGCCATGTCTATCTCCATAGTTACTGTATTCACAACATTGTCATTTTGCCTTTTTATTTTTTTTCTCTAAATTTTCGTTACAACAAAATCGAGTTATGGTTAGGGCTGTAAGAAAATTCTCGAGTTCGATATTCGCTCAAGTTCGGCTCGCTAAAAGTTCGATTCAGATTCGGTTCGGAAATAAACGAACCGAACCTGAACACAAGTTTAGGCTCGATTAAATAAACGAATCGAACCTAAAAATCATAGGTTCGCTCAGGTTCGATTCGTTAAAAGCTCGATAAACATGCACATATACATATTTACAAATCTGTATCCGTAGAAGTGGACCTTATTTTGAGATAAGTCGATTTTGTCCCAGAATAAGTGAATTTTGTCTAGAGATAACTGGATATTTACGGGATAAGTATGTTTTATATCGGTATAATCTATCCAAAAATAAATAGTCACATCGTGTTTACAACATCCATCATCTATGTGTCTAGTACTTTTCCCTTTTTATCTTCAAATCAACAGAACAAGTATAAACCTTACTTATCGAATATCTTCATATTACTCTTACTCCTTATCCCCAGAGGAAATATGTAAAAATATATTATAATTATACTTTTTTCAAAGAGATGAATCTATATTAATCTATTTTTTTCAAAAGATGAAGATGAGTTAGATAAAGAAAAAACTAAATGAATATTTATTCTAATTGTAAACACATATATATTTCCATTTCTCTTCTTTTCACTCCCTCTGAATTCTTAAGTTCGATATTCGCTTAGGTTCGATTCATTAAAAGAGGTTCGATTCGGATTCGATTCGAAAATAAACGAACCGAACCTGAACACAAGTTTAGGCTCGATTAAATAAACGAACCGAACCTAAAAAATACAGATTCGCTCAGATTCGGTCCGTTTACACCCCTAGTTATGGTATCGAGTAATTTGAGGGCTTGTTGTTATGTCCGGTATTAAATTTATAATAATGGAAGTTATTTGTTAAAATTTAAATTTAAATTTTCTATCTAATTCTAAAAAAAGATTACAATTATACCTCGATTTCTATTTTGGGACCGCATTTTTCAATTGTAACAAATATAGATATGACCTTTCGACTTATAGAGAGGATCCTCTATTGTGGTGTTGTGTCTGTGCACGGTACGAGCCCACAAAAAGCGCAAGATTATGCAAACCGCTCGATCAAGATCGAGCGGGTGCAGCAGAATCTGCTGCATTACACACTACAACAAATGATCCGCCTCCTTCGACTTAAGGGTTTAACGTCGATATATATGAGACTAAAATACAACATCATGCTTTTTTGTTACAATTGAAAAATGAAGCTTTTAATTGAGAATTGAGATGTAGTTGAGACCTTTTTTTTTGTAATTTACCCTTTTTGAAATTCGTCACGACTGTTGTATGCGTTGTTGTGTTGCTAGCAACAGATGAGATTATCTGTTAACTTCGTCAAAAAGGTTTCTTTAAATTATTGTTAATTAATTAGTGACCACTAATACATAGAAAAATGAATATATAGTCATCGTTATATGAACCGTGAACAAGGAATATGGGAACTACTGTGAATTCCAAAGATCGAAAATAATTTTATAATTAATAGTATTTATTGTTATGTTTAACATATTTATCTTGGATTACGAGACCATTATATCTTCTCATGTCAATTATATAACAACGAATATTATTCATTGTCAAATTATCCTTTATTCTGATAACTAGTCACAAATGTTATATTTGTTGATAAATGTTCATGCAGCGATGATTTATCCATAGATTTATTCACTAAATTATATATTAATTGTTGTTAAATTTAACAACAGTTAGAAAAAAATTAACGCATAATCATTGTTATATGATTTATCACCAGGAATATAGGAACGAATACGATACTCATTGTAAACTTAAATAATCAAATAACAAATAATATTTATTGTTATATATTTTATTATAGAAGATGACGATGAATATTAAATTAGTTGTTATCTTATGTCAATTTTATTGCGGTGAATCATGATATCATGATACCATGACATCCGAAGTTCTTGAGTTTTTTTTCTTTAGAAAGGATTTATTAACTGATATATCTGTATTCAATCATAGTTAAAAAGACCGTTATCTTTAAAATCTCAAGAAACAGCCCAAAAATTAATATCAGACTTAACTCCATACCAAGTGTTGGAATATACGAGACCTAACATTTAATGTTATTAATAAAAAAAGCAAGTAAACTGTCTGATATACTAAACCTAATACGTAGCTGCCTCTTTTAGTATAAGCACTAATTAAGATTCGTCTCCCTATTAGGTATTGTCCCATTAGAAAGCTTGCACCTAACTTATCTCCTCTTATAAATAATCATTAGTTGTTAAATTCGACTTCGCCACATATGCATCAGCCATTGAGTGATTATAAATAAAAATAATCGAGAATTGTTGCTAGAGCTTCGTATTGAGATATGTGAGTGTAAAAGTCCGAGTTTAGGTTATCGGTCTGTTATCGAGAAAAATTGGCGTTGACAGCTTATTGGATTTTGGTTTAATTAAATTAATTGACAATCACCCAAAGTACTCAAGCCCAAACCACTTATAAATCACACCTATACTCCGTGAGTTTTAGATGTGCAATTATGGTTGGGGTTGGAGTATTACAACCTCTCCCACTTATATTCGTGACATGGTCCGTCACTTATTACCAGTGACAGTGGCAGCTGCACACTCCCAGCTTAGGTCCTTTCGGGTATCCTTTTACACTATCAGAGGGAACCCGCTCAGATACCATTTGTAACACTCCGAGCTTAGATCCCCGATCTGTTATCGATGAAATCTGACCCTGTCAACTTATTGGATTCGAGCCCAATTGAACCCGTTAACAACCACCCAAAAATGTTAAGTCCAAGTTGTCAAGTAGTAATCCATACCACTTATAACACACACCCACACTTCGTGAATTTTAGATGTGGGACTGTGTTTGAGGTTGAGGTGTTACAGTAAGTCATACTTCGCCTACTTGTATTGATATTCTAAAACTAATCAAAAGAATATTGCTATTATTTTATAAGTGTCATTGGAAATAAAAATAAATAAATGAACTTGGACGGATATGATGACAGAATAGAGGGAAAATATCTAACGATATGTGGTGATGCTAAATGGACAACGCCCATAGGAAGAGAGAGACCATTGAAAGAACACTGGCAACACAATGTAGAAGCTAATGTTTAAAATGTGTCCGTATTTTATATTCAGTATATATAGTGTTTTCAATGATATTTGATGCCAATGAGTTAAACGAAAACATTAATAGACAGACTAACTTAACTTGACAAGTAATGGATATCATCATTTCACCTCTTGATATCTTCATCTATCAACAAAGATGTGTTTATATCACTGCAACAAAACACTCTTATCTCGATGCTTGTCTATAAAGAAGTCGAAATATGTCTTATCCAATTACACATTTAAATAACAAAAACATAGTGTTCACCGATCTAAACATTAAGAAAGATTGAGTTTTGTTAACATTTAATTAGTTAACATAGATGTAACTTAACCTTTCTTGATGCTTATGTAAATGTTAAGATTGATATAAAGTATTTACTTGTCCTTTGAGAATTTTGGGCCTATGTCAACGTTCCAATAACAACAATGTTCAACATATATCGATGTTTAAACATCGTATGGATACAAATTCGATTAGTCAGTTTAATGGGCACTGATCTTTTCTCGATGTTTTTTCTATTGTTGAGCTAGGTTAACTTGCTTAAGGATCTGGTTGGGTTAATATGACTTATATACCAAACCTTAAGTTTGACAATTCTTAATTCACCATGCGTCAAATTATACCAAAATTAATATAACAGATAGAGCACAAATCCATCGATCGTCATCACATAAAAATTCCACCTCAAAGTACATAAGGATTTAGAAGTTATTAGCATGTAAAGTCAATTTACGAAATGCAAATTTTTTACTACTGCCCCAAGAGGAACTTGCAAGGTGAAGAGAGAACTCAAGCATCTCTAGCTTTGTACTCAAAAGGGGGATGAGCTAGTGGTTCTCCTCGACGAATATGAGGGCGGTGATGAGGTCATGGAGCAATAATGAAGAAGCATGAGGAAATGCATGGCGAGGTAAAGGATCGAAATTACGGAGGAATAGGAAGTGCAATGAATTGAACAAAAAGGAGGTGTGTGATCAGAGGAGGTAATATGAAGAAGATGCACATGAAGAAGAAGAAGAAAGGAACATGGAATACTTAGATACAATTGTGAGTTGTCCAATGTGAAGCGACTTAATAGCAATTGGGTCTTCGCCTTAGTTGGTAACGATGAACCCCTAAAGCTCAACATCTCCAAGAAGCCATCATAGTTGAATCTGGGGATCCAAAGAATCTAACCACATCATGCTTAAGCCTCTCGATGATTGAAGAGGTTGCCACTCATTACAAATTGAAGCTAGCGAATGAAGAATATAATTTGGTGATGGTTCTTGGAGGTGATGGGTTTCTCTTAGAAGGCAATCATAGGCATGGTTATAATGAGTGGAGGGAGAGTGAGATACTGGTGACGATGGGGATGGAATATGTTAGCAATGTTTGAGCAGAACTCTCGTACAATGATGGAATGTAGGAGACGATACTAGCATAGTGATACAATCGAAGTTCGCCATAAGATGGTTAAACAGACCAAATACTTTCTTGACCTCGTATCAACATACGTGTGACTCGGGTGGCATAGGTTCATTAGCAAGTAGATGAGGCGACATCAAGTGGCATAGTGGACTAGGTGCTTGACGTCCACATGGATGCCTCTCAAAATTCAAGAAATTAGATATACAAGAAAACTCAAAATAAATTACAAGATAACTTCAAATAAATAAGCAGTCTTTATGAAAATTGTAAGTCTTGAGAAGATATGCAAGTTTCATGAAGATCAAAAATCGAAAGAGGTAATAATTTGCATATACTTATATATATTGTAGATATGTTATATATAACACACTTGTTTCTAAGAGTTTCATATATTTTATTCTTGAATATATTATTAATATAATATACCTATTATATTTTAATCTATTAATGCAATATATTACACATTCTCTCTTTTTTATTTTAGGAAATAATGATAATTATATATATAATATAGAATATATGGGAATATATGCAAAGCATAACATTCTATACATGATTCTTTTTATAATTTTTTGTCTTTTTTTCTTAGGTTTTGATTTTTATCTAGTTAGTCATATTACAAAGTAAAGAAATAAAGAAATGAAAATTGAAGCAAAAAGAGTTATCTTTATACATAAAATGGTATAATTTTAATTGGACGCCTGTATGGTATACACAATAGCTCAAAAACACAAGTTTTATATATGAACTTCGTCTACGTTGAAATGGCCATGGTTTCAAGATAATTAAGAGTACATTACTTTAAAAGCGAGCAGAGCTTCATAGGTGGCTATATATATGGGCTTCGATTGTAGACAAACATAAACTTAAGGTTTAGCTTTATTAGAAATATATATATGATTAGTATTTTTAGCGTATTTTTCATTGGTTAACGTGGTTATTATATAGATATTAGCAATATATACAAGTTAGTAGGATAGGTGATTATTGATGTGATATGTGTTCAATTTTGGTTCTGGGTTGATATCTTGGTTAGAGATAATAGTACTGTAAATATATCAACCATGAACTTAAACACATGCACACGAATCTAAGAAATCTATCAAAAGATATATAACATTATGTTGGTTATATCATTAAACTCTATTGCAATAATCAAATTTGCAAGAACTAAGAACATAGAGGTTCATTATCACTTCTCGAGGGAAATGTTTTTGTAAGAATAAATGCATATGGAGTCAATCAACATAGTTTATCAACCAACTGAAATATTTATAAATAAGATTTTAATACTTAAGTTTCAAAAAAATCTAGATTTAGCTTAGCATGACAGAAGTTTGTCTAGAATGGGAGTGTTAAAATAATAAATAAGATCATTTCCATCTTCTCTAAACATTTCTTGAGTGGATGAAGCTTAATTTTCTAGCTTCAATTTCCTTCAAGAAAAATTAAGGTCGTTAATTTTGCCAATGTAGCACAAGGATTAAGAGACTGAGATCCATTTACGGAGATCCATTTACGAACGAGGTGCACGTGACAAAAACTTCGGTAAGTTGTATAACTATGCTCTATCTCTTAATGTGACGTTCTCTCTCTCTCTCTCTATCTATCTCAAACAAAGGAATCTGGTTTTCTTCTCTCTGTCATATTGTATCCTCTTTCTCTCTCCAACATGTACACCAATTCATAATTATGACTACACAACTAAGGGTGTCTATTGAGTTGAACGAGTCAAGTCAGCTTTGACTCGGACTCAAACACAAAACAAAGCTTGAACGAGTTGTTTCACGAGCCGCTTAACGAACCTTTTTATATTAGGTTTATTTTGTATTCCCCATCTGTCAACTTTCTTTGATGAAGCAACTGAATTTCTTAGTAATACTATTAATAAAAATAACGTTTAAGTTTTTTACGATATATATAAATGTATTTATTCACACGCATTTGATAAGAACTATACAATTTTGACATGTAATACAAGTATACTAGTAAAATGTTAAGAACATTAACAGATATCCAACATCCCACCAATTCACCATTATCACAAACATTTAAATGGCATTACTTACCCATCTTTTTTGACAAGGAAATGATTCAAGGATGGATATCAACATATGATAACTCCAAATATTTTGTTGATGATGCACCATTTCCTCCTTATATTCAGTATCCTTACATCATCAATATACATATAGAATGAAAAATGCATTAAAAATAAATAAATGAGTTATCGAATCAAGCTATTGAGTTGATCATGTGATGATGCATCCGACCGACTAGGGTTGAGTTATTAATTAAGTGAGTGTCATTGTTACCCTAATCAATCAAGCAATCAACGAGAAGATAAATCACTTAAGAAATCAAACAGAGAAAACGAACGGTTTTGCTACTTTTATTAACCCGGTATAGCGACCAGGTCGAACTCAAGGAGCACAATTATACACTAAGTAGTCGATTTCAAAAATCAAGAGATTTTTATGGTTTCTAGTGATATTCAATTTTTCAATGTAAAAGAAATCAACACAAGGGGTAAAATATGCACACAATCTTTTTGTATTTTTTAGATTATCCAAAAATGATCAGAAAATTAAAGTAAAAATATTTTGGGGTTTTATATATTTCATAGTATTTTTGAAAATTTTTTGTCTTTTTCAGATGTTTTTGTGATTTTTTAAAAATAAAACAATGATAAAAACAATAAACAGTGCACAACTAGGAATGTTTTACAAATTAAAAATAAGTAAAAAGCTCGAAATTCCTGGAGATTTTTTTAAAATAAACTATAGCAAAATATCTACAAATAAAATTTGAAATCAATATTTTTGGATTTTTCTATGATTTTATATAATCTTTATAAGTTTTCAATTATTTTGTAGTTTTTTTGGTTTTTATAGGGTATTTTTCAACAAAATTTATACATGAGCTAGTGATTTTTAGATTCATTTTTTGAATTTTATGTATTTTCTAAAACAAACAGGGACCTTTTAGGGTAATTTTGAATTTTTTATAATAGAAAATGCAAAATTAACAAGCAAAGATTACCACAAATAATACATACTAGCAGGAGTCACATACAAATTTTAGGTATTTTTTGGAGATGATTTAATATTTATTGCAATGAATAAAAGACAAGTAATTAAAAATTGTTCACAAGGACCATTCTACAAATAATTTAAGTTCTTGGACCTAAATATTAACACAATTAGAAATTATAAGGGCTCAGATGTAATTTATCCATAAAAGTCACGCGCAGCACGTGAACCAGACACACATGGGTATAAATGCAATTTTCAAAACAATAAATTCATTCCATAACAACCAAAAAGTTCAGGAGAAATATCGCAAATATCCCAAAAAGCACGTGAGGGTGCATGTGACTACACCTCAAGTGGATTGAAATGCAAATATGAAAACTACCGGGATCTTACTGCAAATAATTTTAACTACACGTTATTTTTATTGGACTAAACCGAAATAATTAACATGTAAGGGAAAAAGAGGAAATATACCTAGGGAGGCGTGTGACATGCACAAGGGAGGTCTGAATGCTCTGATGGGCTCCTGAAAAAGGATATGACGGCCACAGGATGTCGGGGACGTGTGGCTCAGATCTAACACGTCAGGGTCTGATCAACGGTGCTGCAGGGCTGCTCTGATGTGCGGTGCAAATGAAGTGGGGGATTGATCGGACCGTTATTAGTTAGACATGGGAGAACATTCCAAATCAGATCTGGCAAACGAGGCTCATCTAACGTCTCTGGAGGATGCTGGAAGAACGCAGCTCAGGTGAGCTTCGATCGGACGTAGACGGTGATCCCAGAGGCTGATCGACCCGCGAAGAAGTCCAGCACCTTTGTAGAAAGGCTCTGTGTTGAGTGGAAGGGTCCGCTGAGGTGATGGATGATCTAATCGATGTGGTGGTACTCCCCCACCTGGAGCTACTCCGCCTGAGCAGTCAGGGCTCAAAAAGGGTTGCCTCACGTACCTACACCTGCGAAAGGTGGAGAGGCTCGGGGGCTTTGCTCCTGTCTAGTTTATTGCATGCAAACCAATAAGAAGCGAAGGGGGGCGGTGCTCTGGTTTTCGGTGAAGGCGAGGGGGGGAACACATCCTAATCCCGCTCTGATGAGCAGGATCCAGGGGGATCAGGTCACACTGGAAGATGAGGGGTGAGCAGGGTGTTCGATCTGAGCGGATAGATGAATGGGACGGAGCTCCGACCAACTGGTCGGAGCTGATGAACTAACGGCAGAGTGAATGAAACGAATCAGAATGAAAGTGGAAATGCAGGAGAAATAGGGGGTACCTGGAGGTGCTACTATAGTCAATGAAGTGTGACAAGGGAACAACGAGGTAGTGGCCTCGACCGGGCTGCGGAAGACCTGGAAGGCTGCACGCGGTGGAGGTTCGGCCATGTAGTGAGCTACGTTCAAAACAAGAACCAAATCGAGCTCCGAAGGGCTTTCCGAGGAGTTGTCACTCTCCTGAAGGTGGCTAAGGGGTTGTGGTGGTGCGAGGAACGAGCTACGGACCAAGGGAGGCAGAGTAAAGTATTTATAGGGCTTTTGTAGGGTCTGGAAAGATCGGACAAGGGAGTGAAACCCTAGGAGGATCCGACCTCGCCAAGGGATCTGCGAGGATCATAGATCCTAGGAGAGGAGCCGGGAGTAAAAAGTGAGGGAAACAGAGGTCAGATCCGACCGAGAAAAAGTCGAGAAATCGAACTGGCGATAAGGGCAGTATGTCAGTTATGGAGGAGGAGGGGTTGACACGGGTCAACGGACCCGGGTCAGCCAATCAGAAAATTAAAGGCTGATAAATCAAAGAATAAATAAAATAAAATAGCAAATGAATTTAAAATAAAAATTGTAAGAATAAAAAATGATTATTATTTTTCAAGATATTTTCTGTGATTTTTAATTTTTTATGAAATATATACATAGTATATCCATTATGGGGTATTATGTATAGGTATAGTATACATGTATATTTTATTCTTTAATTTTTATTTTATTAATTTTATACAAATATACTTTATTTTCTATTTTATTTATGTACAAAATAATTTAGGAATATAAAATGATTTTTATTTGATTTTTATAAATTAAATAAATAAATAGGTAGTGTATTCAATATACAGAAGTATGGCTTTTGTACAATGGATTTTTTATTTTTAATTTTATTTTGTATTTTCTAATTTTTATTTTATTTTATTTTATTTTTAGGAATATGAACAAGTGTTTAAAAATACAATATGCATAAATTATAAATTAAAATAATTAGATGTAGATATTTACAAATATAGGTATTCTATGACTATACCAGGATCCTATCTCCTCCTATTTTATTCCTTGTCCTTTTGTACCCTTGTCTAAAGATCAGCTAGAGATTCATAAACTATGTCTTGCATCTCTTTTCCTTGCATCACAATGCATGCTCTTCTCACTATGAACGATTGTTTCTGACCAAATCATACTTGTCACAGGAGTAAAACTCAACTTCGATTTTTGAGACTAACCTGTGCGGCATTAGCTTCTCGCAAGCTAACCAGCCTTCACCGATGCATGTAGACGTACATCAACACGCCGAGTAACCACGCCGCTAACAAGCACTCAAACACAACGACAAAAGAGCAGTGGCACAAAACCTTTATTGTTATTAACAAGAGACTCACTCTGAGTGTGTTGTTTACAAATGAGATCTACCCCTCCTTATATATAGAAGATAGGGGTATACGAAGGGACACCATTATTACATGTACAATGAATGCAAGGACTCTTCGTCTTCTGCAGAGACCCTTCGTATTTCGAAATGACTCTTCACATGCATTGACTCTTCATCTTCCGTGCAATTCCTTCATTTTCTGCAATCAAAACCATGTAGCCCGCTCTGTCAGCATGCCATGTCATCTTCCTCATCAGCACGCGAAGTCATCAGTGGGCCCCACACTCCTACGTAGAATGTTGTAGCTCAAGCTCTATCAAGTGATGACGAACACTTGTGTTGTGCCAAGGGGAACCCGTGGTCTCCGAACCTTCGTACGATAAACCCCATCCTTAGTTGTCCGTACGCTGAGGTGAAGTCCTCCAGAACTTCGTTGTGTGGCCACCGAACCACATAGTCGTGCGATACCAATATCGTACGATATTCCCGTACCTCAAGAGTTGGGGGTGTTACATGCTTTCCCCACCTGATCCATCAGGCGTCTGTGACTGATCCTGCATCTTCAAGAAATCCTCGATGAGGTCCTCAAACTACCATAGGGTTGTATCACGTTCTCAGCTTGCCTCCTCCTTTGGGAGTCCCTTCCATTTGACAAGGAAAAAGATCATCCGGTTCTTCTTGCTCTGGCCCTCCACACGCCTGCCATGAATCTTCTCAGCTACCTTCGTATGTTGAATCCGAACATTAGGACGGGTACGTTTTGATGCCCTTCTGGTGCTATCTTCTCTGTCCTCATGGTACTCCTTCAGGAAGTTGACATGGAACACGGGATGCAACACCCGTATCTCTAGAAGATGTAGTTGATAGGAGAGCGATCCCACGCGTCGAACTATCTCAAAGGATCCATTGTAACGAAGAATGAGCCTTTTATGCATTGTCTTCTTTAGTATTTTCTTCCAAATCTGGGGCGCAAGCTTTAGTAGCACCTTTTCCCCAACCTGGAACTCGACTAGCCTACGACTCTTATCATCCACCTTTTTCATCATGCGTTGAGCATGGACCAACACATCCTTCGCTTCCTCCCACTGATCCTGCCTCTTTATTGCAAAGTGGTGTGCGACAGGACACCATCCTTGGCTATTCTACTTAGCCACTTCGTGCGGTGTAACGGGTTGCCTACCCATCACTATCTCAAATGGACTCTGACTTGTGGTGGAGGTATGCTGTAGGTTGTAGCATAATTGTGTAGTATCCAGTAAACTCACCGAATTGTGCTAATTGGCCGACGGATAATGCCTCAGGTACTCTTCCAGCAAGGCATTGATCTGCTCCATCTGACCATCCATCTAAGGGTGATTGCCGGTAGAGAATTCGAGATCGGATCCCAACATCTTAAATAAGGTCGTCCAGAATCAACCTGTGAACTGAGTAACGCGATCACTTAGATGTCCAAAGGTATTCCCCAGTGTTTCACCACGTTCTGCAAGAACAACTTCGCCGTGGTCTCTGTTGTGCACTCCTGGGGTGCTGGTATGAAAATCACATATTTGGAGAAGTGATCAACTACCACCATCACCGCATTATTCCCATCCACCTTCGGGAACCCAGTGATGAAGACCATGGAGATGCTCTCCTACGGACGTGAAGGAATGGGCAGGGGCTCTAACGGTCCTGCCATCTTCTTCCTCTCTGTCTTGTCTTGTTGGTATACAAAACAAGTGCCTACATAGACTTCCACGTATTCCTCCATCTTCGTCCACAAGTAGCTTAAGGAGAGGAGTGCCAACATGCGCTCCACCCCTGGATGACCAACCCATTGTACGTTATGTACTTCATTCAGTAGCATCTTCCTCAAGACACCGCACGAGGGGACATAGGGCCTCCTGCCTTCATGTAGAGGATGCCTTCCTCTATCCAGAATCTCCGGACTTCTTTATCATTCATGCATTGCACCAAGCGTGAAGTAACCGGATCCTTCCGTGTTTGCTCCAGGATGCGCTCTAGCATGTCTCCAGACACGCGGCTGATCGATGCGATCACCGCAACCATCACCTCGTCTGGTTTGCTCTTCTTCGAGAGAGTGCATGCTACCTGGTTGGTCCGCCCAGGTCTGTAACGAAGCTTGAAGTCGAATTCAGCAAGAAAGTCTTGCCATCGCGCTTGCTTGGGAGTCAACTTCTTCTACGTGGCAAAGCAACTCATTGCCACGTTATCCGTCTACACCACGAACTTTGAATCGAGGAGATAATGGCTCCATGTCCTCAGACAATGGACCATTGTAGCCATCTCCTTCTCATGTACAGAGTATCTCTCTAGTGGGTTTAGTTTGTGGCTCTCGTACACCACAAGGTGCTGATCTTTCACCAATACGCCTCTAAGTACATAATCAGACGTGTCGATGTGGACTTCAAATGGCTTTTCGAAGTCTGGAAGTCACAAAATAGGTTCTTCCACCACCACCTTCTTCAACTTCTAGAATGCCTCCTAGAATTCACGCGTCCATCTCAAGGTTGATCCTTCCGAAGTAGGTCCGTCGGGGGTGATGCCTTCTTGGAGTATCCTTTGATGAAATTTCTGTAGTAGTTCACCAATTCGAGGAAGGATCGCAGCTTTGTCGCCTTTTGGGGGTTGCCCATTCTTCAATCGCCTGAGTCTTCCTGGGATCCATGCGTATCGTGCCTCGACCCACGATATGCCCTAGGAAGGAGATGGTCTCCTGACCAAAGGTGCACTTCTCCAGTTTCAAGTATAACCAATTCTAACTCAGCTTCTCAAGCATCATCTGCAAATGCTTGACATGCTCCTCTAGGGTCCTGTTGTACACCACTATGTCATCCAAGTACACTACAACAAATGAGTCGATATACTCGTGGAAGACATCATTCATCAGGGTACAAAAAGTAGCCAGGGCATTAGTCAACCCAATCGGCATTACAAGAAACTCAAAAGAACCATGACGTGTAACATACATTGTTTTCAATTCGTCTCCCTCCTTGATGCGGACCCGGTAGTAACCCGACTTGAGATCCATCTTTGAAAAATACTTGGCCTAGCCCAAGTCATATTCTTCAACATTGAGGATGGGGTACTTGTTCTTCACCATCACCTTGTTTAGTGCGTGGTAGTTTATGTACATCCACAAGATCCCATCTTTATTTTTCTGGAACAGTACTGGTGCTCCATATGGGACCTTGCTTGGACGCATCAAACCAACATCCATTAGCTCCTTGAGTTGTCTCTACAACTCTTCCAGGTGTGCAAGGGGCATCTTGTAGGGTGCAAATGCAGGGGGCACCGTACCTGACAGTAGCTTGATGGCGTGATCCACATCTCGCTTCAGTGGAAGCTCCTTGGGCAGCTCCTTTAGCATCACATCATTGAACTCGCCCAGCATCTTCTATATCACCTTGGGGCATGGTTTAGCCCCTCACCATTTTCTTCGATACGTATTGTAACCAAGTATGTCGTATCCCCTTTCTTTAGCCCGTTGCAAACTTGCATCGCAGAAATGGCTCCAGCCTGTTCTTTCTTCTTGATAGCCTTGATGAAGCAGAAGCTATCTGCAGCCGCAAAGAAGACTCCTCCCAAATAATGAGTCACAGAAGCTTTTGCCTTCTTCAAGAACTCAACTCCTAGAATGACTTGGAAGTCATTGAGAAGTCCCACTAGGAAGCGTACCTTTCCCTATCATTCACCCAACTGAACAATGCATTTTGCCATACCTTCGATCTGACTTGGAGTTGGCAAGCTTCACGTGGCACTGGCTCTTCTCTAAGAGAATTCCCAAGCTCCTGAACTCTTTGTTGGAGAGGAAGTTATATATAATAAAATAATAAAATTAATTTCCACGTGGCTACATAGGGGTTGTCCAATCTCGGCCGATCGGACGACTCATGTATGTCTTCCAACTTCAACCGCTCTCCTCTCGAATAAATCGTGTCGTCACCCCTTTCCATATCTGCACTGCCCACCTTCCTATTACGACCGACGTATCCATCACAGGCTCCCCGAATCATATGTCGTCGTCGCATTTCCTTCTTTAAACCCATCAGATCTCCCCGCATCCCCATCACCTCCCAATCGAAGTTCGCCAACGATCCTCTTTCCAAATCACGCTGCCACCACCTATGATCCCTCTCCTTATAAAACTACCTCCACTTCACTTGAAGAGCGCATCCGCTGATAGAGAGGGCTCCAGCTCCAGTCGTTTCAAGGTGACAGTAAGAGACCCTCCGTTGAAAGCGACAACGAACCACCAACCACAACAGGATCCGTGACCTCTCTGGACACGTCATAGCAGGTGAATCCTTCTGCTATTTAGCTTATCAACATCGATCTTGAGATGTTGATTGAAGAAAAGATTGGCGAAAGCTCCGACCTGGTATCTCAATCCCCAAGCAAGAATCTGAGTTCTCCGTGGAGCTCCATCGACCTCCAAGAGAACTGTACCTCCGGGCAAAGCTCTTCTTTCCCCTTCTTCCTCCTTCCCCTCCTGCCTCTCTTCCCTTTCTTTACTCTTATTTTCATCTTCCCTGCCCTCTTCCGATCACATCGCCTCCCTTGGCCTCCTGGTCGTCTAGTCGCCCCCTCATTCCTCCATCATCGTCAGCAACTCTCCCAATAGAGCATCCACTAACTGCCGTCGTAGATCGTCGTGACAAGAGGTTTTGGGCATGTATCACCGGGACCTGCTCCACTCGCCCTCGCAATCGCCAACCATGACCCTTCCATCGCATTGCCTCGACCTCGACCGATCTCTCCTGCGAGCCACACCAACGACTCGCCTCGACCGCGCGCCTACACCGACGATCGCCTTCTCGCTCGCCGATTGCCTTCTAGATTATACCTACTCTCCCTCTACCGACGGTCGCTTCACCATCTTTACCAACGTACGACCATGAGCCGCCCTCGACGCTTGTATCTCCCCTCGGTACCCACCTGCCCATTCTCACTCTCACTCATGTGAGGAGGGCGTGAGGCATGGGAAAATTGTGCCCATGCCCCACCTCGAGTTCCACAAATTATCGAAAAGCCCTCCAATTGGAGATCACGTTAGCCGCACGTGGCTACGAGAAAAATTGCATTCAAGGCCTATTAGGTCTAGGTTTTTGCATTCTAGTCCATGTATGCCATTTTTTATTTCATTCCATATTTTGTATTGCCTTAGTACTCTTGATCTATTATTTGAACCCCATTTTCGCATCATTTATTTATTCCAAAAATTGCATTTTATATCTCAGCTAATCCTGATCTCATGGGTATTTATTCATATTTTTGTGAGACATGGTTAATTAATTATAATTGATTTGGTGAAATTATGCATATTTACCCATTTCATGGTCTGAAACTCGTATAAAAATAACCGTTAATCTAAAAACTACAAAAAAATCATATTTGGTAGATTAGTTGTGGTCTAGATCATGCCTAAAAAATCACATCATTTGCATGCATAAGTTATTCTGAATAATTCATTTTGTGATTTTAGTAGTCAATTTATATAGATTCAAAACTCAACATTTTCAGGGTTTAGGATTTTTCCTGGATCGGTCATTCTTTGATATATTTCTGATACTTTTATATCCTGAAAATAATTATGTTTGACATTTTTAAAATTAATATATTGAAAATCACATTATCTACATTGTTTTATTTACTAGAAATTGTCTTACATCCAAAAATTCCAAAATAATACTGTTTCTTAATTTCATTATTTTTCACATCTCAGCCAATTTCATAATTTTTGGACTCTGTTTGAATGGAAATTGCATTTTAATCCTTAATATTGGCCTCATTTGCACATGCATCCATTAATTGCATAAGAATACCAAAAAAATCTGTCTAAAAAAATATGCATTAAAACTGATAGACATTAACTTAGGTTGTTCCTTTGCCTCATTGAGTCTGGGACTTGCTCAGGTTAAATAAACATCAAACCACATTGTGCATAATTAATTAATCAATCAAATTACGTGGTTATTTTTGATTGATCTCTAATTGCCTGACTGCAACGAATCGATACATCTAATTCACAAGAATTAAGAATGGATTTTTTTCAAATCACCAAATGGTGTCATTGCCCGAGAGGAAAACGACTTAAATTTTTTCTAGAAAATTTAGTGTTATGTTTTCCACAAACTATGCTAGTCTGGCCCCCGAACCTTACCCCTGTACATTTTTATTTATTTTCCAACATTTATTTATTTTTATGCATTTATTTTCTTTTCTTTATTTTTATTAATTTTTTTGTCAACTCTCTTACTTTTTCTCTCTTATTTTTGTGAAAGGTACCATGCGGATGTGGAGAAGTTTTTCTAGAAGTCGACGCATCTCGACAACCCGCTGAAAAGCTGCATAAACGTTAAGATCGAGTCGAGTCATGGGAGAATGTAGAGTCTAGGATTTTTTTCAGCAATTTTTCATTTTTTATTATTTGTAATAAATTTCCTATTTATAGCGGGTTCCATTTGAAATCTTCCATGTGTAAAAAGATCTGAACTTTTTGATGGTGTGTCAATCATGTTTTACTCTCTTGTGAGGGCGGTGTTCGACTTGAGTGGTTCATAGGTTAGACATGCACTTACATATATTAGAGCTACTAAGGTTTATATTACTTGTACTCGTAGAACCTAGGACCACACTGTACTTAATGGTATGCACCTTAGATCGTTCAACTTAGTCAAAATTCAAATCTATTTCTTCCCGACTAATAGAACTTTCAGCTAGGAGCAGTTTTGTCAGCTTGCACTTCCTATAGACTAAATTTCAATTTTGTATTGCATCTCACATGGAGATTGAGATGAAGCATTATAAATCTTCTTTCTGATTATACATATTTATTTTTCACGTGCATCAGCTTTCTTCGATTTCACCCTCTTGTTTTGGCTCTTAAGATGTAAAGGACATTGGGACTGGATGGTAGACGTGTACTTTTTGCTCACCTAAAACTTCAATGATCACCAATTAAAATCGGGACTACTAAATAAGCCTGACTTAATTAAGCACATAAAATCAAGAATTTTTGTGGGAGGGAAACCCCATCCTTGGATTCAGGTACATTCCAGGGTGTTGTCACCACCCCTGACAGAGCTAGGCTTGACCCATAAGGAATAGAGCCCAAAATATAGACTGAATATTACCTTGTTTATCACTTGGATTCACGAAGTACCGATGCTTCTATCATACGTAGACGAGTAGGGCCAGGTCAATGATGGTGTTCTCGCTTGTGTAGAACACCGATCCGTTCTGAAGTACTGATCTTGGGCCATACCCTCATGGGGATGTATGTCTCATCGCCTCACGTCCGAGTAGGGCCTAGCACGATCACATGTGATTCTGTCTCGAGCTTGGTCCGAAGTACCTGATTCACCACTATCGGCTTCCTCTCTCTACTTCTTTGTCTGAGTAGGGGATCCAGATCCAATAATAAGAACCTCAAAAAGTGCAGGATACATGTTACAAAAGAAAAAGGACAAGTACAGGATATTTTTCCGGCAGTACTCACACTCCTATTGGTCTAGACGCTAAGGACTCGTTACAAGATTGAATTATCACCAATTTAAAATTGACAAGATAATCAATCAGACTTTTGCAGCCTTCACAACATTCAATTGGTGAATTTGGGATTTTCTTTGTGTTTGTTTTTAGGAGGTGTGTGTTCAAAGATTACACTCTCAGCGCCTTTCCTATCACTCTTTGCTTAACATCAGGCTCAACTTCGGTTCTTTTTGACATCGAATATGACTAGTTGGGGGGGATTTTTGTTTGGACTTTGTGAACCCATCTTTGAACCCTCCAAAGAGTACATATTCCAAGGTCCTTTGACATCCTGAACCGCCCTAGATTCATGACTCTCTTGAGTTCACAATCACTCACTTCGGGGATTGTCACACACCAACCAACCCCTTCCTCTTTTCCTTACTCATCGAGTAAGACCTTCGCCTCAGTGAGGTTGATTTAAACTCAATAGCCTCATCTAATTCAAACCCATTTATTAATAAAGGTTTTGAACAAGATTCAATCAAGATACCACCCAAGAAACATAACGATGATGAGGAACAACAAGAGGATCCCATGGAGATAGTACTTGCAAGATTAGCAGCATCTGAGCAGCAACAAGCTTTACTTCGAGCTTAGTTAGGACAATTGAATGTTGGGAATGACCAACCAATGGAGGTAGTATATAATTTGGGGCAGTACATAGTGAGAAATTATTTGAGTCCCCTGAACTAGTAATTGAATATGAATTGAAGCTGCAATTTCTGAACCTATCGCCACATTTCATTGGGATGCCACTAATGAACCCTACACATTCCCAAGTGAATTTGAGATCATCCACTCTAACCTTAGACATCCTAGAGTTAGCCAGGATTATATCACGCTCACTAACCTTCCTTTTTCCTTGGGAGGTGTTGAATCTCCATTTCATCACCTTTATTCTATCATTTTGGCCTTGAAAACCCTAGCTAATGCATGTAAATAATATTAATTTGTTTATAATAGCATTCATTATTTATTGTATTTCTTACACATAAAATAAGGTTTTTAATGCCAAAATTATAGAATAAAGAGAAGAAAAGAAAAAGGAATAAAATATTACAAATATTTTATGACCCAAACCCCGAGACCAAGCCCAGAATGGAATTGGTCGACAAGGAATAAAGTAGGGGGAGATAAGGGCCAAAAACACAATAAATACCTCATTTATTCATTCTTGATTTATGCATTTTTGACACCTATTTTGTATCTAAGTATTTATGCATCAAATAAAGAAACTTTGTACATAAACATTGTAGATAATAATGTAAATAAAAATACAAAATTGAGTTTGTACAAAAATAGTATACAATGTACATTCTATACCTAGAATAAAAAGCTAGAAACCAAACTTCACAGACCCATATCTTCCAAATAAAAACTCAAAACATAGCAAAATCACCTCTAATTGTATATAACTTTTCACGAGCTATTTAATGGTGGTGGTTTTATATTTTTTGGAGTTACTATGCAAAAGATAGGTTTTAGGCCCCTATTGTATATAATACCGATTAAAATATTCAATTTATTCATTACTTATTATTTTTACAAATTTAGATTTTTATAAATTTGTAAAAGTTATCCATAATATATGTGTAAATCAAAATCAAAATAAAACTAACAAGAAAATGAAAAATAAAATAATGTTATACAAAAATATAGATGAAACTCCTATATGTATATAAATAAAAGGGAACTATATTCTTTAATTATTTTATTCTTTCACATTTTTAGAATATTGTCAATATCATATATATTCTATTAAAAATACAAAACAAAAAAACTCATTAAAATACATTAAAATAAAAAGAAGCATACAAAACATAGGCAAAATACATATACCTATACAATTCATATACCTATTTATTTAAATATGCAAACAAACTCATAAAAATCAAATAAAAATACATTTATACTCACAAAAATAAGTGATAAATATATAAAATAATATAATAAAATAATAAAATAAAAATATACAAAATAAAAATAGAAATACACAAAACATAGGTAAATATACCTATAAATACTCTAATAAAAATTAATTACTAAAAAATAAAGCCAAAAAATAAATAAAAATCATATTAAAATACTACATAAAATAATAAACATTTTTATTTTATACACAAAAATAATAAAATCATTTACTAATTTAAATAAATTATTCTTCAATATTATAGTCGGTTTTGTCTTCTAGCGGCATGCGTGGACCAATGGTAGGCCGCCAAAAGTTGACCGTGGGCCAACTCCTTAAACTCTAGACATGGGCCTCTGACAGATCACGAGAGCCCCACTTCGCCAATTTTTTACACAAATTGTGTAGCTCGAGAGAGATGGGACTCTTCATGAAGATTGTTCCTCGTGCATCATACATCCACGCCCAAACCCATGATTCATCTTACATGTTGCCAATTCAATCGAAATGGCCGATCAATAAGGGTGCCCCACACTGTGTATAAATAACCCAGCTCCTCCTCCTTCGCAAATTTGGTCAATTCTACCCTTCTCCCTTCCTCGTATTCGGTCCTAGGAGCTTCCTTGTGACAGAAGGGACCTCTTGGCGCCTTGAATCGGTCGGAGGAGGTGGGAGATGCACCTGCGGCGGAGCTCCGGTGACGCCACGCTCCCTGGTTCCCACCAGGTATTAGATCCCCTTTTATTGCTTTATTAGGTAGATTTCGATTCCAGTATTTATTTCCCTCATTTAGTTTAGTTTTTAGCTAAGTAAATCTCCGTGACTCGGTCGAGTCGTAGTTCGCCGAAGCGGAGCTCCGACGACGACTCCCGAACGTTCCAGTGACTTTCCAACCATCATACGTCCCCCATATCGTTCCTGATTGCATTCTCCATCTCCCTCACGCCCCAGATTAATCGGAGCCCACGTGGCTTCGCGAATCGAGGTTCATCTCCACCGCTCGTCGGAACCTCACCGCCCTCTTCATTTTTTTGCGCAAAAGCTTCAAACCCCAAGTCGAGGGTAAAGCCCTCGAGCCGCGTATTCTTTCTGTATAGGTTAGGAACCAAACGGATCCCTCTCGGGCTCTAGATTGAACCTAAGAAGAGGTTCCTGGAGGTCCTCCCCTTCCTCGAGCTCGCCTGATCGATTGGGACCTCCAGGAGCCAAGCGGAGACCATCAGTAGATGCGGGGACCTTCCAGGCACGTGTAGAGACCATCGGAGGCGACGGAGGAAGCCGGAGGCGCCAGCCATTCACGATCTAAGCTCGCCGCGCGCGAGCTTCGTCCCTGTTCTTCCACCTTGCTCCATCACCGTCCGATCAAGATGGAGATCCCAGGCGTAGCAGTAGCCGTCAGATGCCAAGCACCAGAGCCGTCAGTTCTCAGCAGGAGATCTCATCTCGTGCGTCCGACTGCGAACCGGTATCGAGCGTTGGATGGACGCCACGTGGATAAGTGGCTGCATCATCACCGTCCGCCTGCGCCTAAGAGGGGTAATTTACACCTTTAGCCCCTGCCTTTTTGTATTTATTGTTTAGTCCAGTAAATAGTGTGTAACGTTTAAAATAAAGTAAATATTTTGTAAAAAGACCCCTAGGTTTATTATATTTACATTTAGGTCCAATCCACGTCAGCTCACGTACGGTCCCACGTGGGTTTGGAAAAATTGCACTGGAACCCCTGTATGTATTTGTATTTCATAAAGGTCCATTCAATAAAATTTACAGTGTTATATTTTTGTGGAATTTGCAGGCAGACCCCTGTACTTCCTAAAATTGTGTTTTGGTCCCTGTGCGTGTGAGTCACGTGTAGTCCCACGTGATAGGTAAAATTGCAATGGCCCCCGGTAGGTTTTAAAATATGTATTTGGTCCAGAAACTTCATGTTAACATTCAAAAGTTTTGGTATATTTGCATAGACCCCCCTGGACTTTATTTTATTTGCAAAAATACCCCTACCAGTGTTAGAATTATCTTTTTGCTTTCCCTATTTATTGCATGCATCTATAAAATTCCAAAAATCACCAAAAATAAACCATAGATTCATGTTGCATTGTATTATCACGCCATATTTTTATTTTGCATTTTTATTGCATTTTCATATTTATAAAAATTCAAAAACATGCATTTTCGCTACTATTTACATTATAAATCCTAAAAAAATATAAAAACTTCTTGAAAAATTCCCAAAAATATATTTTGTGTCTTTTAGTGTGTTTGATCTTCTGTCCAAAAATCACTAAAATATAAAAAACTCTTAAAAATTAGAAAACCCCAAAAACCTTCATAAAAATATTAAAAATCCAAAAAAAAGCATAAAAATGCAATGTTTGTTTCTGAATTTTCTGTATTTTATTACCTTTGTTCTAAAATTAATTTGAGGAATTTTCGACACTATTTGATATTTTTCATCCTCATTTTAATTTCGACCAGCAATTTGTTTCACTATGTACTACTATTTTTTACTTTGAAAATGCCAAAAAAATTAGGAAAATCTAGAAAAATCACAAAAACATTAACAAAATATAAAAATCACAAAAATATTTTATTTATTGTATTTTGGATATTTACCCCTATTTTCATCCCTTTTTTTATATATCTCTTTTATTATATATTCTCTATGGCTTTATATCTTATTTCAAAAAAAAGAGAGAAAATATAAAAACATAAAATATAAAAAAAATATTAAAATTAAAAATCAAATGAAAATTATAAAACCAAAAATAAAATAAAAAATATATATAATTTAAAAACCCACAAAAAGACTTGTGTGCATGCATGACTCGCTTGTATATAAATAATTGTAGGCTACAGTTTTTTTTGCTCTCTGTGGTTCGACCTCTACATACTTACGCACTATGCATCATTATGGTAGAGTTAATAAATTTTAATTCACATTTTTGGGACTTTATTGCTTTATTTTAATTGTGGATTAATTGCTGATTGATTGGAATTTATTGAGCGGCCACCGCATCGATTATTGATCCGCCTTGTAGATCAATACGACCCTTGATTTACCCATTCATCAGATGGCACCGTTGCCGGGGAGCAATGAGCGTAGCTTACTTTAGTTTGTCATGTTGTAAATATTTGCATGATCTTTTGGTAATATTCATGAATTGTCTGTAAATATTTATTACATTTGCTTATATTCTGTGATTATTTGTGCTAATTCATTTTTTCTTGCAACTTTGATGCAAGGGTCCACCATGCGAGGACGGTTTTCTAGGAGACTGGTGTAGCCATGCATGAAGGAGGGTCACACATGTTTGACCAACTGGAGCAAGCACCAAGGAAGCAAGAAGAAGGCTTAGCTAGTCTAAAAAAATGTGTAATTTTATGAGAGAGAGAGAGAGAATTTTGGCATGTAATAATTTGGACTCTACTCTTCACAACGAGGTCCAGTGCCCGGGTGTCTATTCACCTGGGGGCCTCGTCGCAGCTTTTTCATGTTTTCTCGCTTTCTTTTCTTTGTTTACCGTGGTTTTGAGCTTTCCGCCTTTTCTTTATTTTGTTTTGTGTGCATGGAGCCCCTAGACTTAGGTTGCTTGACTCAGTAGCTAGGTCCACACATTAATAAGAATGCTTGTTCCTATAGTCTCTTACATATGGATTTAGTCAAACTTAATTGGTTCTTCACGATTAATATCAGCTAATGTTTAGGGCGATTTTGTCGCTTGCACACCATCATGTAGTTAGGTTTAAAAATTCTGTTTTGCATACCGCATGGAGAGAGCTGGGATGCACTGTAAGTCCTCTAACTCAGCATGCATCATTCGGTTCAATGGTGAGATTTCCATCATGGAAACAACTTGCACGGCTTTTTCGCTATCTCCCTTGATTTTGAGCACCTAGGACCTAAATGAGAATCTACAAAAATGTTAGGTGATGATATGAAAACAGACTCAAAAAAAGTGAAAACCAAAAAAAAACAAGGGGACTGCTAAATAAACTTTGCCCTTAATTAAAATTCGTAATAGATCATCATTGTATTCGGTTCATAAAGCCCTCATTGTTCTCAGGTACCTTCGGAGGGGGACCAAAACCCCACTCCCATGAGCGAGGCACGTCCCATAAGGAGCCAAAATCCCAGTCTGCAACTTCCTTGTGTCTCGCCAGGATTTCCGAAGTAATGGCGCTTCTATCATACGTAACCGAATAGGGCCTTGTCAGCGATGGTGTTCCCGCCTTGTGTGGAACATCGACATGGTCTGAAGTACCGAGCATAGGCCACACCTTCACGGGGGTGTCTGTCTCATCGGTTTGTATCCGAGTAGGTATTTGCACGCTCACGGGTGATTCCGTACCGAGCGAGAACCGAAGTATTTGTTTCGCCTATCGGCTTCCTCTCTCTATTTCTTTGGCTGAGTAGGGATCCAGGAAGGGTTACAAGGACCTCAAAAAGTACAGACTGCAGGTTACAAAGGAGGAGGACAAGTACATGATTCTTTTCTAGACAGTACTCTCTCTCTTAATGGGTTAGCATGCTAAGGACTTGTTAAAGGATATGCCTGAAATAACAACTCTAAAACTGAAAAGATAATAAGTAGCTGAACCTTCACGGCTTCACATGGCATGAGTTGGTGAACCCGATTTTGTATTGCATTCGTATGGATCTACATTAAGGTTCAAATATCAAGTCCCGCGCCTTTGCGCAAATTTTGATGTATCATTCTCCTTTGACCCTCGCTCAGTCGAGCCTTCCTATTGTTTTACACTATTTTTTTATTCCTAGTTGACCATCGTATCCTTCTTCCAACATACAATCCTCCTTGTGCTTCACGAAGTCGATCTTTGGATGGTTTTCGTCGGGATCCCACCGACACCCACATCGATTCCATAGACTCAACTTTGCCAATAAATTCGAGGTGATTCCCGAGAACCCGACCCAAACTTTGCGGATCGATCTCCAGACTCCTCGCCTTCTACCTTTCTTTTGACCACCTAATAAACCGGGATCACTTTTGTCCCACTTTCACCGTTGTGAATGGAAGTTGACCTCAGTCCATATCTTTTTCCATTCACGACACGCTGGGATTGAGCTTGATTCCAGATCCATCATGACAACTGATCAATATTGCGAGTGGTCTAATTAGGATTCTCTCATTCTACAGATAGAAGACAGACCAAGCCCTTGATTCTATTCCGGAATTCATTTCTTCAGACTTAGACCCTGACATGGCTCCTCAAGGAAATGGCAAGGGTCAGCAGTCACCCTAGACAGAGCAAGGACAGATGCCTGATCAGAATCAGGTTAATGCACAACTGTTGGTATCCATCCAAGCTATCCAACAACAGTTGACAGAGCAGGCCCTAGCACAGACTGCTTTCCAGGAGATGCTAAATGATGTAATGAACATACCTGATGGAGGAGGAGGACGACGAGGAGGTGGTAATCCTCCGGATGATGAGGAAGAACCAGAACAAGGGAGACCCAAACCTACACTGAAGGAGACCTATAATCCTGGAGACAGCCAGATGACCGAGTGGATCCTCATTCCACCAGGGCATGCTCACTTTGAGCTGAAGCCCCAGTTCCTCGCTCTTCTTCCATATTTCCATGGAAACATCAGTGAAGAGCCGTACATCCACCTGTAGCAGTTCTCACGCATCTGTTGTACTACTCACTACCCCAACGTCCCTTTGGACGTTGTTAAAATAATGGTATTCCCCTTCAGCCTGCAAGACAAGGCCCTTTATTGGGTCAACCATCTGGGGAAGGTTGTGACAACTTGGGAGGAACTGAAGTCAGCTTTCCTGCACAAGTTTTACCCTCTCGTCGGCTCAACCAGATGTGAGCACGAATCAGCAACTTCTTCCAGGGAGCCCACGAATCCATACTTGAAGCTTGGGAGAGATTCACCGATCTGCAGGAAAAATGCCCCCATCATGAGATCCCGAAGACCAGCATGGTCCAACATTTCTTTGGGGGCCTGAACATTGAGAGCCAAAGGCTCGTTGATGTAGTATGTGGGGGTTCACACTTCAACAAGGATGAAGATGTAGTATGGCAAATCTGTGAAGAAATGGCCGAGGGAGAGGCCGCCCTCTCTTCATCAAAGACATACTAAAAGCAACCCTAGATCCTCCAGAAACAAGTACACATGGCAGCGTCCCGCGAGGCGGAGAGAGATGAGAGCTCCAACTTCAGCATCATCGGGGACCATCTCTCGAAGGTTGATATCATCGAGAAATGATCACAAGACTTAGAAAAACTTGCTGTGATCGAGAAGAGGACTCAAAATCTTGACAAGCTAGATTAGATCACCAAACAGCTAGAACTGCTGGTGGGCACCATCAACTCTGTCCAATCGGCAGCACCATCAGAAGCTCCGCTGAGAAGAAGGACGATCTACCACCGCCACATCAGTCTCAGCCGAGCCAGCAGCCATCGGTGGTCCAACACGTGTACTACGTGCAGACGCCCGACCAGGGTCAGCCGCAACAACAGATGGTTGTGTACCAACCATATTTTGTAACAGCATCTGATCCAGTCTTCCCACCACCACCCCTGATTCAAGAAGTCAACGGGGTTTGGAGCAATGAAGCACGGCCGACCCGTCCCATGGGACAACCTCAGGGTCAGCTAACAGCCAGCCGACAATACCACCAACCTCAGGGTGGTCGATTTGGGCAGTCCTCACAGCCACCGCCACAGTATCAACATCCTCCCTCATATGCAAATCAACGGAGGCAGAATCAGCATTATCAGCAGCCACAGTATCGCCAGCCACAATCTTTTCATTAGTATGCGGCCGCTCCACCTCAGTAGTACCAACAATATCCCCCTTCCTCTTACCAGCAGCTTCAGCTTCCTGCACCACCCCAACACCACCACCAACAACCTCAGCACCAACATATGCAGCAACAGCGTGGTCTGCACGTTGAATCTACTGAGGCAAATCCTGTGAACCCGACCATGGATTGCTTGTCCTAATTCGTCAAAGGGATAGAAGATATGACCAAGAGGCTCGACGATTTGACCGCCACCAAGACCACTATCCCAGCTCAGGTCGAGGCCAACCCCAATAGCTTTAGAAAGAAAGAGCAGGTAGAATGTGATGTCCTGTCTATGTCTGTAGAGTCAGAAAATGATAATATTGTTTGTTCTAATGCTGTCACTCTCAGGAGCGGTAGGGCCTTACCTCCGCCTGCTATCAAGAATGGGGAGAATAAAGAACCAGGTAAATCGTTATCTTCTGCATCAGCCGTGCCAGCTACAGGGACGAGTGAGGAGGAAGAAGAAGGAGGAGCCATTCCAACAGTCATGCAACACCAACACCCTCAGCGAAAACTACAAAAAAATCAGCAAAACCAAGAAGAATAAAAAGAATTTTGCAGCCGAAGCAAAGCCGTGCCAGCCTCGGAGGAGCAGCCAGCAGTAGCCGATCCCTCGCCAGCCGACGGAGCAGATGCCCTACTTTTTGCTCGCCCATCAGCACCATTATCTCAAGACCCAGCTTGTACTCCTTTTTGTAGTAGTCCGGATGTACAACAATTTGTGGGCGACAGTTCTGATGTAAATAAGAACTCTACTCTGCCTATCAGTGATGTAAATATTCCTTTTCCTAATGCAATAGAAAAATCCAAAAAAATTGCAAAAAGAAAAAGTGCATTGTCTGATCCTGGAGTTGTGGAAATAATAGATAACTTAACTATTGAGATTCCCTTACTGAAGGCCATGGAATATATGCCAGCTATGAAGAAGGGTTTGAAAGAAGCATGTACTAGCAAGCGTCGCCCATCACGTAAGAACAAACACAATCAGTTCGAGAGGCACGTGCTTTCCATGGCCACTATCGCAGCTATCAGCAATCTCCTCAGAAGAAACAAGACAAAGGAGCGCCTCTTATCATTTGTGAGATATTTGATCAGGTCTTCGAGCGTACTCTCCTTGACAGCGGATCTTCTATCAACCTTTTGTCGTCGTCCCTAATACAAGAATTTGGGCTAGGTCCGCTCAAGCCAACACAGATGATCCTTCAGTTCGCTGACCGATCCACCAAGCGACCTAAAGGTCTGATGGAAGACATTGTGGTGAAGGTACGGGAGATGTAATTCCCTGTTGATTTCGTGGTCCTCGATATGGACTCACCCGCACCCTTACTCCAGACCCCTATCATCCTTGGCCAACCATTCTTGCGTACCTCAGGTGCCGTGGTTGACTACGGGTCCGGCAAGATCACTTTCCGCTCGGACAGCAAGCAGATCGCTATAGACATGATCAGAGAGCCGAACGCCACGACTAATGGGAGCCATGCAGTATCAGAAGTAGACTGTGGCTTTATTGCAGAGATCAGGGACTCATCACTTTCATTGAATGATTCATGGACCCGAGAAATCCTCACTTTCGAGGAGGACTCGGAATGCACAATTGACTTATGCTCCGATGATTCTTGGAAGATAGACTCTCAGATGCTGGCGCAACTATGTGATTTCGAGAATTCACTCCAGCCCCAACACAATGAGCCTAGTACAGAATCGTTCGGCACATCATCAGGATCTCAACATAATACTGAGGATGGTAGCTCCATCAATGAAGTACATCCCACCACCAGTATAGTATCTGAAGTGACTAACAAGTTGGACAGATCAGGACCAGAACTCAAGCCACTCCCTGCAGGCCTGAAGTATGCTTTCCTTGCGGGTGAAGAACACATGTATCCAGTCATCATCAGCAGCAGCCTGAACCCGGATCAGGAATCTCGACTTCTCGAGGTTCTAGAAAAGAACCGCAAGGCACTTTGTTGGTGCGTATCAGATCTCCGTGGGATAAATCCAGCTTTATGTTCACACCACATTTATCTGGAAGAAGATGCCAAGCCATCTCGCGAATCCCAAAGAAGGATGAACCCAACCCTCCGGGACGTCGTCATGAAAGAGATCACGAAATGGTGTGACGCAGGCTTAATCTATCCCATCTCCGATTCAAAATGGGTAAGCCCACTGCATGTAGTTCCAAAGAAATCCGGGCTTACCGTGGTTACCAATGACAAAGGAGAGGAAATATCCACTTGGGTACCAACACCCTGGCGGGTATGTGTTGACTACCTCCATCTTAATGCAGCAACTAAGAAGGACCGCTTCCCCCTGCCATTCATTAATCAAGTTTTGGAAAGACTAGCAGGCAAGGAGTTCTTCTACTTTTTGGATGGGTACTCCGGGTACAACCAGGTGGCAATCGCTCCTGAAGATCAAGAGAAGACTACCTTCACTTGCCCGTTCGGCACCTACGCCTTCAGGAGAATGCCATTTGGATTATGCAACGCACCTGCGACATTCCAGAGATGCATGCTAGCAGTTTTCGTCGAGATGGTAGGCAGTTTTCTCGAGGTGTTCATGGATGACTTCTCAGTCTATGGTGACAGTTTTGATTCTTGTCTTGGGCACCTAGACAGAGTGCTTCAAAAATGTCGTGAAGTCAATTTAGTGCTTTCACGGGAAAAGAGCCACTTCATGGTCACCGAAGGAATTGTACTGGGTCATGTCATTTCCAAACGTGGAATGGAAGTTGACCCGGCAAAGGTGGATGTTATTTCCAATCTAGATCCACCTCAGTCGGTCAAAAATGTAAGGTCATTCCTGGGGCATGTGGGATTTTACAGACGATTCATCAAGGATTTTAGCCGCATCGCCCGACCTATAACAGAGCTTTTATGCAAGGAAACTGAGTTCAATGTCGATCACCAAGTTCTCCTTGCTTTCAATCAACTGAAGGAGCTTATCACTCAAGCTCCAGTCCTACAGTCGCCGGATTGGTCTCTCCCTTTTGAGATCATGACTGATGCGTCGGACTTCGCAGTCGGGGTTGTTCTGAGACAGAGAAAAGAAAAAGCACCCTATGCCATTCACTACGCCAACAAAACATTAGATGAGGTGCAAAGAAATTACACTGTGACAAAAAAAGAGTTGTTAGCTGTGGTTTTCGCCCTGGAAAAGTTCAGATCCTATTTGCTTGGATCAAAAGTTACCATTTTTAAAGACCACTCTACTATCCGGTACCTACAGTAGAAGAAGGATTCGAAGCCTAGACTGATTAGATGGATCCTTCTCCTCTAGGAATTTGATTTGGAAATCAAGGACAAGCCTGGAGTTCAGAATGTGGTAGCAGACCATCTCTCCAGAATTGAGCAGCAAGAGCCTCCACTGAACAATGCACCTATCACCGAAACCTTCCCAGATGAGTCCATTTTAGCAGTGGATTCCCTCCCTTGGTATGCTGATATAGTCAATTACCTCACCTCGGGGGTAATACCATCGGTTTGGACAAAAAATCAGAAGAACAAATTCATGTCAATCATCCATTTTTATCAATGGAAAGATCCTCTCTTATTCAGGGAAGGAGCGGATTGCATTTGGCACAGGTGCATACCTCAGGAGGAGCATTATAGTGTCCTCGAGCACTGCCACTCGCTCGAATCTGGTGGACATCACTCTGGAGACTGTACGATAACTAAAGTACTTCAGTGTGGTTTCTGGTGGCCCACACTATTCAAGGATGCAATAGTATTTGTCAAACGATGCATTGACTGTCAGAGATTGAAGGGTACTTTCACTGCAAAAGATTCGATGCCTCTGAAGATCATTCAGATAGCATATGTTTTTGATGCATGGGGCATTGATTTCATGGGGTCTTTCCCTAACAGTTAGGGTTTTGAGCACATCCTTCTTGCCGTAGATTATGTAAGTCGTTGGGTTGAAGCTATTCCCGCTCGAGCCGCTGACAGCCGAACAGTGTGCCGATTCTTGAGAGATAACATCATTGTGCGATTCGGGGTTCCGAAGATTCTCATATCAGATGGGGCTAGCCATTTCATTAAAAAAGAGGTCAAGAAATTAACGAAGGAGTACGGCATCGACCATCGTGTCGCATCCTCTTATCATCCTCAGACCAATGGCATGGTCGAATTGTCGAACAGAGAAATCAAGACGATCCTTCATAAACTTGTAAGGCCGAACAGAAAGATCTGGTCTCAACTCTTGGACTCAGTCCTCTGGGCTTATAGAACCGCCTACAAGTCTCCCTTGGGCATGTCGCCCTATCTTCTTGTATATGGGAAGCCGTGCCATCTGCCTGTCGAATTTATTCACAAGTCTTTATGGGCGATTAACATGTGCAATTTGGACTCCCAGAAAAGTGGTCAGAAAAGAAAAGATGATATGAACAAACTCTTGGAGTTCCGAGACTATGCATACGATAACACATTGATGTACAAGGAAAAGGTGAAACAGTGGCATGACCGGCACATCAGACGAAAGACCTTTGAAGTTGGACAGAAGGTGTGAATATTTGATGTAAAGTTACGGATCTTCCCAGGCAAATTAAAGAGTAAATGGACAGGGCCATTCTGAGTTCGTGAAGTGCGTGACAATGGAAGTATTGCCATATCAGAATTGTCTCCTGATGCACAACCATTCGTCATCAACGGTCAACTCCTGAAGCCTTACCTCGAGCCTGATACGTTCTTGACCGTTGTCGACTCCATCTAGCTTATACGCTTTGATGAGATATCCACCACATTGTCAGCATCAGAAGATTCAGACGCCACAACTCAAAAACTATTCATCTGATTTCTTCTTTTCTTACTTTCTTCTTTTCTTCTTTTCCTTTTCTATCTTCTTTTTCTATCAAAAAAAGGTGTCGCCCCTTGCTGACAGTCTTCTATACTTAGGACGCACTTTGTCCTAAGTATGGGGGGGTGCACCCCGAGTTTCTCTATTCTTTGATCCTCTACAGTGTCTCCTCTTCTTGTATATACTTAGGAATATCTTACCCTAAGTATAGGGGGAGACAATTTGAGTACGATCTGTTTATTCCCACCCTTGACCCTCCCTGCTTTGTGTACAGTCTGCTATACTTAGGATTATTTGATCCTAAGTACAGGGGGGACGGTCAACTTCTCATTCGTTCATTCTTTCCTATATTTATTTATTTATTCATTTGTTAGACTTGTCTATACTCAGTACGAGTTATGTCTTCTCTTTCCTCTCCGATCTATGAGGACAAAGCTCAAGCTAAGTATAGGGGGTCGTATATACTATGTATATATTATAAGCCAGAACTCACACTGTAAATAAAAATACTTCTTGGAGCTAAAAGTAATGTTAAAAGTATTTTTTTACAATAATAAAAAGATGATTTTGAGCTCCTCAGACTCTTTTTGTCCGTACTGATTAATAAATCAGGAAAAACACTTTGTGCAAAATGTTCTCCTTGTGAAAAAATCTTTTGAAAATTGTTTGAAAAATATTTTGTAAAAAGTGTTCAAGCTTTGTAAAAAGTTTTGTTTGCAAAATTTCTTTTCTTTGAGTGAAATAAAAATGTTTGAAAAGCGGTTTGCAAATGGTTGGAAAAATGGTTGTAAAATTATTTTGAAAAATCTATCTATACTGTTCGAAAAACCTTTGCAAAATAATTTTCAAATGCGTGTACATGTTTGTAAAAATATTTTGGACTATAGTCTTCAAAATCTTTTGAAAATGATTCTCAAATAAGTCTGAGGAGTATACACAAAAATTTCTCATGCAAAAACAAGCAATAATTCCAAATAAAACTTATAAGAGCCTAAACCGTTTTGTACATAAAATGTAGTTTTTCTTTGTATATACTGATTAATAAATCATGTTAAATATCTTTACAAAATGATTTGAAAAATGGTGTGAACCGTTTGGAAAACTTTCTGTGAAAATGTTTTCAACCTGTACAAAATCGCTTTGATTGTAAAATGTTCTTCTTTGTGTGAAATAAAGGATTTGAAAACCTATGTGCAAACGGTTTAGAAAATGTTTGTAAAAACTATTGTGGAAAATGTATATACATAGTGTGACAAATCTTTGCAAAATGGCTTTCAAATATTTGTAAATGCTTGCAAAAATTATTGTGTACTATATATAGTTTTGAAAATGTTTTCAAATAAATAAATAAATAAATAAAATGGACATATCTGTAAAGCCGTTAAATAAAAGGTCTTTATTAATTTTATACATATATGTACCTAAACAAACAGGGTTAACACTTGTAAATCCCTAAAATTCTTAATTCTTGTAAATAAAGAAGTACACCCGTGTAAATAGCTGTACATATGTTATTCTTGGAATACCAAATTCCTTTTACAAAAAAACAAAAAAATTGTTGTGTAAAGTTTTCTATTTATTTTAAAATTCTTTATTCTTTGTATCATTGCACATCATGTGCATATCATTCATATTCTTTTTGAGTGAGCTTGATGATTGAACCAGTCCAATAAAGTCTAAAATTGGAGCTTGGCTGGACCTTACTGCACCTAACTGCACTGGAACCTTATGGGAACTAGGTTTAAGGTACTTCAGGTCTATTCAGGCTTAATTCTTTGAGAAATCAGGGCTAGGTTCAAGTCACCTCAACTGATTAAATAGAACTCTTCGAGACACACGCATGATTCTTGTCGACCGTAACCTAACTTGGACACTTGCACCTTTCTCTTGGCTCAACTCAGTTGGAGTGGTGAGGGTGTTGGATTTGCCAGTCTGAGACGCACATGGGTGGAAACATTCGTCCTCGTCTAGGGAGGGAAGTGCACCCCAACCTGGTCCAGTTTCAATGAAGTCGGATGACAGGAGAGTGTGGGTTGCAATAAAGCTTCAAAAGAGGGATAGTCTTCTGGCTCAAGAGGAAAAAGTCCTTATGTAAATGCTGCTGTGAATAGTATTTCAAATTAAAAAAAAAATCCAAAAAGTGGACAGGCTTGAAAATAAAAATAAAAGTGCCTGCCGGAGTATGTATATGTGTTGTATAGAAAATAACCAAGCTTGAGCATCAAAGTTATACCATGTGAGCCTGCAGCTGGATGACTTGACTACACTGGTCTTGCATCCCAGGATAGGTAGCTACACTGGCTACCGCCCATTCTCTTCTTCCCCTCCTCCTCTTGAGTTGGATGTCATTTGAACATAGAAGGGAATACCCCCCTCCTCGACGATAGAGGGCTGGATTGGGGAATCATTGGGTTGTCATTCTGGAGAAGTTAGTTTCTTTGTCATTTCAGTTGGGGAGAGCCACTATCACTTACACTGTACAAGTCAGCTTCATAGTCACAAGGGTTTGCATATGATGTAGGCCAGTTCTGACCAGGCTATTGAGGTGGGTTGAACCGAGTTCTGTGACTCTCGAAGGCTGTTGTGTTTTAAAGTTGGTTCCCGACCAGGTTCTACACACATCCACACTCAAGGTCTGACTCAAGCTCCAAATTCTGATTTTGTAAGGACAAGATATTGCACTGAAAGCAATCCTATTCACTCTATCTTTTTCAATCTTCTTATTCTTTGTTCTTTTCTATACTTATTGCATAAGTATTTGCTAGGGACTAGCAAAGTCAAGTATAGGGGGGTGATGAATCTCCATTTCATCACCTTTATTCTATCATTTTGGCCTTGAAAACCCTAGCTAATGCATGTAAATAACATTAATTTGTCTATAATAGCATTCATTATTTATTGTATTTCTTGCACATAAAATAAGGTTTTTAATGCTAAAATTATAGAATAAAGAGAAGAAAAGAAAAAGGAATAAAATATTGCAAATATTTTATGACCCAAACCCCGAGACCAAGCTCAGAATGGAATTGGTCGACAAGGAATAAAGTAGGGGGAGATAAGGGCCAAAAACACAATAAATACCTCATTTAATCATTCTTGATTTATGCATTTTTGACACCTATTTTGTATCTAAGTATTTATGCATCAAAATAAAGAAACTTTGTCATAAAAGTTGTAGATAATAATGTAAATAAAAATACAAAATTGAGTTTGTACAAAAATAAATAATACAGTGTACATTCTATACCAGAATAAAAAGCTAGAAACCAAACTTCACAGACCCATATCTTCCAAATAAAAACTCAAAACATAGCAAATCATCTCTAATTGTATATAACTTTTCACGAGCTATTTAATGGTGGTGGTTTTATATTTTTTGGAGTTACTGCAAAGATAGGTTTTGGGCCCCTATTGTACATAATACTGATTAAAATATTCAATTTATTCATTATTTATTTTTTTTACAAATTTAGATTTTTATACTTTTGTAAAAGTTATCTATAATATATGTGTAAATCAAAATCAAAATAAAACTAAACAAGAAAATGAAAATAAAATAAAGTTATACAAAAAACATAGATGAAACACCTATATGTATATAAATAAAAGGGAACTATATTCTTTAATTATTTTATTATTTCACATTTTTAGAATATTGTCAATATCATATATATTCTATTAAAATACAAAACAAAAATAAAACTCATTAAAATATATTTAAAATAAAAAGAAGCATACAAAACATAGGCAAAATACCTATACCTATACAATTCATATACCTATTTATTTTAAATGTGCAAATAAACTCATAAAAATCAAATAAAATACATTTATACTCACAAAAATAAGTGATAATATATAAAATAATATAATAAAATAATAAAATAAAAATATACAAAATAAAAAGTAAAAATACACAAAACATAGGTAAATATACCTATAAATACACTAATAAAATTAATTACTAATAAATAAAGCCAAAAAATAAATAAAAAATATATTAAAATACTACATAAAATAATAAACATTTTTTATTTTATACACAAAAAATAATAAAAATTATTTACTAATTTAAAATAAATTATTCTTCAATATTATAGCTTAA